>JAOTQK010000012.1:995443-1005568 GCA_025642025.1 Rhododendron ferrugineum
GCGAGAGGCGTTGTGCGTGGGAGAGAGAGAGAGAGAGAGAGAGAGAGAGAGAGAGAGAGAGAGAGAGAGAGAGGAATAAAATATTGGGTACCGATGAACAATACCTCGGTAGATTTGGAGAGGTTTCTACATAAATGTAAAATACATGAGTGTTTAGCTAGGCTGGTGCAAGCCCATTTTTGTGCATTTCCTAGCTAAAATTGCTAAAAGTGTAGATATAACTAGGCTGGTGTACATGCCCTAAACACCATTATTTTGGAGAGATACTGTAGGGAGTTTATTTATTTTTATCTTTAGGTTGGGAAAAATTTACCGGGCTCAACTTTGTTGCACTGCAAGAATGACACGTGGTAGATTATTCAGTGCCTTTGGGACAAGGTCACGTGTCCGAACCTCTCTCCACCACAGTCGTGTGGATTTCAAACACTTCGTGATAGGTGCACTCGAGTAGCTATTCCATGCCCTGAGGTACCACGTGGCGGTACCTTCAATTATCCTGTATCACACATTGGTAAGGTCTTCACGCAACTTATTAACCTTTTTGGTCCCCAAAGTATTCAAAAAATCTCAATTTAATCCTCAATCTACAAATAGGAGACATTTAGTCCCTATAGTATCAATTTTTGTACCAATCAAGTCCCCAGATCTAACACCATTATACAATACCGTCAAAACAAGGGGCATTCATGGCATTTTCCACCCAATATGATTTCTGCTGGGATTTCTTCCTCCGCCATAGAATTCGATTCCGACCCACGTGACCGCCCTTCTCTCTTCCTCCTCTCCTTTCTTCTTTCTCAATCGCCATCCCATCTCCATCAATTCCAATTCATACTGCTGTCCACGTTTCCAATAAAAAAAACCTCGTTAACTTGACAGATTTCCATCCCACAATCGCTTTTGTTAAGTTAATCAAAAAATCTACTTTCCTACTTGTTTATTTTCAGTAAAAGGATGCAAATAAACAATAAAAAAGGGAAGTGGGGAGGTAAAGGAGAGAGATGAGCTGCCACAGCAGCAGCAGCAACGTGCACGGTAGCCGCGTCGCGGCGGCGGCCGGTCCGCGGTAATCTTTTCTGAGAAGAAAAAGAGAGAGAAAAAGGAGGGAGTGGAGGGTAGGAAAGGGTGAGAAGAGAAGAGAAGAGGAAGAGGGAGGTAGAGGTGAGGAAGATAGACGTGGGCAGTTGGGCGGCCATGGCTGCCGTTTTGTTTTTCTTAGAAAATTAGGGGAAGCCGAGAGGTGAAGGGGAGAGGGAAAAAGGAAGAAGAAGGAGAGGAAGAAGAGGAGAGGAGGGAGTGGTGGGACGGTGGTAGCGGCCGGCGGCTATGGCTACCGCTGGAACTTTTTTTTATTTTCCACCGAAATACTGTGAGGAATCTTTGTCCGGTGGATTGGAGGAGGAGGAGGGAAAGACGATAAGGGGAAGAGAAAGAAGAAAGGAGAGGGAGAAAAGGAGAGGACGGGGATGGTGGGGGCAGCCGGCAACCATGGCAACGGCGGCCATGGCTGCCGCACCAACTTTTCACTCTTTTCTTTTCTTCTTTTTTTCGTTTATATTTTGACTGAAATTTGGTGTTGGTGAAATGACTTGAATGCCCCTTGTTTTGACGGTATTATGTAACGGCGTTAGACCTGGGGACTTGATTGGTACAAAAATTGATACTATGGGGACTAAATGTCTCCTATTTGTAGATTGGGGACTAAATTGAGATTTTCTGAATATTTTGAGGACCAAAAAGATTAATAAGCCGTCTTCACGCACTTTGGGATGGAACCACACAAATGTGTGGTCGAAAAAGATTCAGGAACCACGCGGCGATGTCCCATATACATTGAATAATTTTCCCCCTTTACGTGTGTGTATATATAACCAGTGTCCGAGTTTTTTTCCTTCTCCCTCTCCATTTTATCCACAAATCTGATTCCCCTTTCTATTTTCCGAAATTCTCCCGTGAATTCCGCCTCTCTCTTCCTCTTTCCCCACCGGTTTTATTCCGTAAATAGCTCGATTTCCGAGGGGCGTAACCGTACAAATTAGTACAAACTACAGCAAAGTGCTATGGAGATTTCTTTGATCGGAAACTCTCAGGCGAAGCTGGTAAATGCTGGTTGTTTGATACAGAGAGACTTAGGGTTTCGTGGTAAATTGAACCATCAGATCTTTTCTCTGAATTCAACCATCTGTTTCGGTCAAACAACCAGATGGGGGAAAAGACCTCCGATTCGACTCGCCCTCAAAGCTGCCGCGAACTCGGAAGCTCTCGCGTCCGACAAAGTTCGCGGCAGTACATCTGCGTCTCGCTCTGGATCCAAGCCCGTAAGTTTTCTTCTTCTTTTCTTTGGCGTGCTGAGAAAATTGGGGAAAAGAAACGGATAATTTTGGGTATTTATATTGTGTTTGTCATGTTTTTAGCAGATGATTAGGTGCGGTTCTTTTTTCTTTTTAAAAAAGAAATAATTTTAAGCTCAAATATAACGAAAATAAAAAATAATTTTTCGATTTTTTTTGCATCGTTAAAAAAGATCTCAATCAGATCTATCAAACAAGATCTATATTGGTAAGAAAATTATTTACGTAAATATATTATTTTTGAGCTTTTCAAAAAGTGCTTTTTGTAAGAAACCGGAACGGGGCCGTACTATGATATTTGTAGAATGGACTTTGAAAGAAATAAGTAGTGTTTGGAAATTGGAATGCTGGAGCCCGGAAAGAATCAGGTTTTTTTTTTGGAATATACTGTGATATTTAGTTCGGTTTTTTCTGTAAAGAAATTATTTTGATGCAAAAAATTTACTTTTCTCATAAGAACCATAGAAACCAAAAAAAAAAAAAAATGTGGACTGAATGTGATGGAAGTCGACTGAGTACAAGGTGAAACAAGCATTGAGATGTTAATTGTTTAATGGGAATTTTGTTTTTCTTTTGTGCTCGGTGGATTTTAAAATTTTGTTCCATTTGTTGGTGCACTGTATACAGATATTCTAAGTTCTAACTGCTTCCTTAGAATTGCCGATGTAGAAGGATTTGCTCCCTCTTAAGGTCTTAGGGTCGAAACCTCTCAAGTGCTATCAACTCCTTTAGGGCTAGTCCATACAGAGCAGTGGCTCCTGCTTCAAGTGGGGCCTCCACTAGTGGACGATAGGTTTACGGTCCCCAGGATTAGTCGAGTTGCACGTAAGCAAGCCCAGACTTGGTTATCAAAGAAAAAATAGTGAAGTACCCATCTTGTTGTTTGAGGCACAAACAAATTATTTGAGCCGCAGAACTTGTCCTGTGCTAATTCTTCTACCAATTTGCATAAGTTCATTGTGAGAAGAAATGGGGAATAAGTCTTAATAAGTTATTAATGAGACTTACTATGATTATTTGTCATCTTCAGTCCTGTTACCAAATCTTGACTCAAGTCCGTGAGGAAAAAAACGCTGAGAACCCCTCTCCAGTCTCCACTCTGACTAAAGCAGTAAAACCCATATCGTATTGAGCTTTACCAGACCCTTTAGCAAGCCCAAAATCCTAAGGGTAATATGAGCTCATATGGAAACTCTATCTCTTTTTTCACACCTAGTCGCAGATGCTCTTAGGAATAGGTGGGAATCTTTACACGGAATCTGATTAAAAAGTTAAGTTTGCAATGGGAGTGTTTCATATCTAATGAAGCTTATATTCAAGTATATACTCAAGTCCGAGTAAACATTTGAGTCATTATTTAAAATGACCTTTATTTAGAGTAATAACTTGTATACGCACTAGTAATGGTAATGAAGTCATTTTTTTCCTGCAAAGGATGTCTCAGATTGTGCTAACCAAACATTATTGATTGTTGCTTTTACGCTTACAGATTGATGGAGTGAGGTTATACGTTGGGCTACCCCTCGATGCGGTTTCCGACTGTAACACAATAAACCATGCCCGAGCAATCACAGCCGGGTTGAAGGCATTGAAGTTATTAGGCGTTGATGGTGTGGAGCTTCCTGTCTGGTGGGGAATAGCTGAGAAAGAAGCTATGGGGAAGTATGAGTGGTCAGGCTATCTGAAGCTTGCAGAAATGGTCCAAAAAGCAGGTCTCAAGCTCCACATTTCCCTTTGCTTCCATGCATCAAAAGAACCCAAGATTCCTCTCCCTGATTGGGTTTCTCGGATTGGAGAGTCCCAACCTAGTATCTTCTTTACCAATCGGTCAGGGGAGCAGTACAGGGATTGTCTTTCGCTGAGTGTGGATGATCTTCCTGTTCTTGATGGGAAGTCTCCGATCCAAGCTTATGGCAACTTTTGTGAGAGCTTCAAGTCTTCCTTCTCTGCTTTCCTTGGTTCCACTATCACGGTAAGGAAATATGAATCTAAGAATGTGGCATCTCTATTTGGTGTAGTTCTTGTGTTTTCTTGATTCTACTGCATTTCTGGTTATCATGTTTTCTCACGGTAAGGAAATATGAATCTAAGAATGTGGCATCTCTATTTGGTGTAGTTCTTGTGTTTTCTTGATTCTACTGCATTTCTGGTTATCATGTTTTCGTAGAATAATGACATGTTTTCTTAGAATAATGACTAGTTCAAAAAAATGTTTCCCGTGTCGATTTTTGTGGAAATGTAGTATCAAAAATTGAGAAAGCATGCTTTTGGTGCTTGAAAAATTGGTTGTTTTAAGCAAAATTCCCCAGAAACAGTGTCTGTAACCAATTCACCAAAGAAGGCTCTGTCTTTCCAGAGAATGAAAATAGAAGGAGAAGAAACTGATACCACTAATTCACAGAAGAAGGTTCTTTCTTTCCCCGGAATGATACAGAAGGAGACAATGAAATGATGTCACTAAAAAAGAAAAGCAATGGCAGCAGCAGCTGAAACAGGCCATAAAAGTTCAAAAATGCCAGTAGATTTCAGTTCTATGGGTAGTTCCAACTCAAAAAACTCGAAAACCATATTTCTCGTGTCTCAAAAGTGGGCTCTTTGCAAAAAGATTTCCAGAGAAACAGTTTGTTTTCGAAACAATTCATCATAGAAGGTTTTTTTTTTCCTTCCAAACGAAAATGGTACCGAACATGTTCATAATTCCTGCTGTGCTCATGAATTTGATGCTGACTTCTACTACCACATCGTATTTGTAGGGCATATCAATTGGTCTAGGACCAGATGGCGAGCTTCGGTACCCTTCTCACCACCAGTCATCAAAGAACAACCAAGTTCGCGGAGTAGGAGAATTCCAATGTTACGACGAAAACATGCTTATAAATCTCAAGCAACATGCGGAAGCAAATGGAAACCCTCTTTGGGGACTCTCCGGTCCCCACGATTCGCCCACCTACGACGAACTCCCAAACTCGAACAATTTTGTAAAGGAAAATGGAGGATCGTGGGAGACTACATACGGCAACTTCTTCCTTTCTTGGTACTCAAACAATCTCACATCACACCTTGATCGCCTCCTCTCACTCACCTCTTCAACCTTCAGCGATTATGCGGTCAAAATTTCTGGAAAAGTCCCATTAATGCACTGGTGGTATAAAACCCGGTCTCACCCTTCTGAGCTCACGGCTGGATTCTATAACACTGTCAATAGAGACGGGTATGATGAAGTGGTTGAAATTTTTGCCAAAAATTCGTGTAAATTGATATTGCCCGGAATGGACTTATCGGATGAACGCCAGCCAGCCAGAGCCTTATCAAGCCCAGAGTCGTTGGTAAGACAAATTGTAACGGCTTGCAAAGAACACGGGGTGGAGGTTTCTGGCCAGAATTCATCGATTTCTGGAGGGCCTAATGCATTCGATCAGATAAAGAGGAATTTGTTGGATGACAATGAGGTGGTGGATTTGTTCACTTACCAGAGGATGGGAGCTGCATTCTTTTCTCCAGATCACTTTCCCCAGTTTACCGAGTTTGTTCGCAACTTGAATCAACCGGAATTAGGGTGGGATGATCTGCCAAGTGAGGAGGGAGAAGATGGCGAATCAATATACTCGGGACAGGGTAAGGATCTCCTTGTGCAGACTGCTTAGTTAGTCCAAGTAATAATTTTCTTGTAGATATAGAGTTGTAATCTATGTAATTATGTTTCACTTAAGACTGTAATACCCAAGTGGTACTTACAGATATATTGTATAGCACTTTCTACGCTTCAAGTGAAGGCTGTAATTGTCATGCCTTGTAAGGAGGCTTTTTATTTCCTCTCTTAATCTTCTATTAGTTCTTAAAACATGCAAGCCTTTGTTATATACTTGCTTTTTATTTCCTCTCTTAATCTTCTATTAGTTCTTAAAACATGCAAGCCTTTGTTATATACTTGATTACCTTGCCAACCCTTTTCTCAACTAACCCGAAACGTCAGCTTGAATGGTAAGAATGATTTACAAGCACAAGTCTCTAGTTCGACTCACTAAGTGAACAATCCTCTTTTGGGTCACCATCCATGCAACCATGGTCGTTTTGTTGCAACCTGGGTTTTCTTTGCCTCAACCTTTGGTTCTCTGTAACTGGCTTCGGGGTTTTCCATAACTTAGTACTCCTTCTGTCCCAATTTAGTTATTAACGTCCGAAGTTTATCAATATTTTCGGGAATTAACTGTTATAATTTGTAGATATCTTTGGAAATTTACTGTTGTAATTTATCAATATTTTCGGACACTAACAATCGAAATACACTCGTAGCTTCGGTTTTTAATGTACCTCTACATACTCGGTTGACTCAAAAATCTCCGTGTACGGTGTACTGGGAGCATACTTCGTTCTCAATTGTCCGAGTGTTATAGATGTCCTCTGCTTCCTCCAAAGGTGAAGATTCACCTGGGAAATCTTCCATTTCATCTTCTTCTATGGAAAGAAAGAATCTTCCATTGATTGAATTTGGACCATCCAGTTTTTTTCATTGACAATTTTATGGATTCAGTGTCATGGACTGTACGAGGCCTGCCGTAAATAATACCCAAAACCCATCCAGCATTCAAGCGGGCCCAAAGGCTAACAATTTTCGGGGTTGACGGGGAGTATAAAATGGAGGAGGGAACAATTTGGGTATGATAAGGAGGTTGTTAAGATGCAAGGAGATGGGGGGCAGAGAGCTGACGAGGAAAAGGGGAAAGCGGTAGCCGCGGAAGAGGAGGCGGTGGCGGTGCTGCCTCACGAGTTAGTGGCGTGGGAAGTGCTAACAAGGCTTCCGGCCAAGTATCTGATGTGGTTCAAGTGCGTGTCAAAACTGTGGGGCTCAACCATCTCCAAAGATCCTGCCTTTTCCAAGGCCCACCGTGCTCGGCAGCGCTCTGGCTCCTCCCTGTTCATCACGTGTCCCGACGCTGACGACTCCTTAAGCTGCTTCTATGCAACCTGTAACGATTCTCATCCTTCGTGCAAAGAAGAAGAAGAAGAATCATCCTTTTCGAAACCTCACCTGCAGATACGAGGGAGCAACAGAAGTCATCAACGGCCTCTTTTGTTTGCACGCAGGTAATCGGGCTTGGATATGCAACGTCTCTACCCGTGAAATCAGGGAGCTTCCTTCTTCCTCGGATCTTGCGAGAGCCATATTTTTCAAGTATTACTTTGGATTTTTTGCTGCTTCTACTAATGAATACAAGTTACTCAAGTTAATTATGCTGGCTTCCCATGTACTACAAAGGAACAAATGTTCTAGATTACCATCATAGAGTGTGCGAGATTCTGACTATGAGCAAGGACCTGACGTGGAGAAGGCCGTGGACGTTGCTGGATAACCCGCGAATCGAGTTGGAATCAGACCGCCTGTTTACATCGACGGATCTCTCTGTTGCTGGCGTAGCGGTGTGTACTCTTTGATTGTTTTTAATTTCGAAGACGAGGGCGTGCAAGAGATTGACCTGCCACCAAAGGCTAGGGGGGGCTCCAGAATCAGCTCCAGATTCGACGGTTATGGCTTATTACTGCTGCAATTTAGAGGCCATTTTGCTCTGTTAAATCAGAAGGAGGAGCTAAGTGGAAGAGGAGCTCGGCATGGGTGGTTAGTAAACCAGAAATTAGATCTATTCGAGTTGAACATACTTAATAAACAAGGATCATATGAATGTTTAGTGAACAATTGTTGGGTATCACTGTATCAGTATCAGAGTTGAACGGACATAACAAACAAGGATCATATGACGTTCCATGTGATTTCCCTGTTGGTGGATGCAGTTTCCTTGGCAACCTCCCGGCTCCCCCTCCCCGCAGGCGATCGGATGCTGTTGACTAGCGTAGTGGACATTGCTATGAAGAAGCTGGACGTGCGTGTTTATTCGTACGACGACACTAAAGGCAAGTTTGAGAAGTTTGCGATTGGCAAGTTCCCGATGTGGTCGACATCGTTATGTTGGAAGGACACAAACAAGTTCCGTGTCCACTATTACGAGGAAGATATCACACCATTGAGAAGTTTGCGATTGGCAAGTTCCCGATGTGGTTGCCATCGTATCATTGTTGTGTGGTGTCTAATAATGTGTCGCTTGCGAAAACGAGATGTAATCATCTGCTGACAAAAGCTTTGGTTCCCTTGGGTTGGATATACTTGATTACCTTGCCAGATGCCAACCCTTTTCTCAACTAACCCGGAATGCTAGCTCGAGTGGTAAGAATGTTTTACAAGCACAAGTCTCTAGTTCGACTCATTAAGAGAACAATCTTCTTTTGGGTCACCATCCATGCAAGCAAAGCCTAGCGTAAAATGACTGGGGCAAGGACTCTGGTTTTAAGTCGCGATCGACCACATGACCTAGGTTGCGGTTGATGGGATTGATTCCGGGTTCGAAAAAGATTAAAAAAAATACTATATTAAAAAGAAACTTCTCTCAACTGGATTAATATGGTTGTCTGGTGATGAGTGTGGATGGAGACCATTTGGAATAAAATTAACGCATTTGTTAGCCCCACAAGTTGAAATGACGCTTCCAATGAGTCCACTCGGTGAGGAATTTCTTCCCATCCCCACGTACAACCAAACTGTAAAAATGGTTATAGGAACGCCAATACAAATGGTCAAGATTTTTATCGAATTCGAGCCAGGCTACTGATACATAAACCGAATTGCAAGAAATAGACAATAGAATTTGCAATCTCCCATGGTGAAAACAGTCTACTGACCGCAAGGTCGCGCATATGCGAAGGAAATTTTTGTGAGGGCCCGGACCGGACCATATTCAACCTGAAGGAAATTGGGCACTGGAGAATTTTTTGATTGGCTCTTTCTTTTTTTCACCAAAGCTCACTATTGGTCATTCATCCAATGGTGAGATTGGGTGTGAAAGGACTTTCATTTCTTATATCGTCTACGTACCTTTGTGTAGTTTTCATCTCAGAAATATTTTCTAAATTTTTTTTGATTGTTTAGTCATTTGTGTTTTTTCGTTTTTAGTGATTTTTTTAAATCAAATTTCTTACTTTTTTTTTTACTTTTTAATGTTTATAACTACTTCTATTGAAAGATTTGGTTTTTAGCGACAAGGATCCGAGTCTCACTTCTAGTTGCACCAAAAAGGAGGAGGAGGAGAAGGAGAAGAAGGGTAACGGACCAAAAAGGAGAAGGAGGAGAAGGAGAAGGAGAAGAAGGGGGTAACGGGACGACTACTCTGGGCAAAAGCGGAGCCAGGTTTCATTTATCATCAACAAGGAGTCGAGTCTCACTGCTAGTTTTACAAGGAAGTGGAAGTAGAGGAAGAAGTTCGTTTATTCGGAAAAGAGGAAGAAGGCTAACGGGACGACTAAGCTAGGTGAATGATTTGGCCCAGTTCCCTTAATTATCACTGTGTGCGCGACATTTTATGCGATATTTATTCAATAAGTACCGTATCGTTGCTGTGTGGTGTCTAATAAATATAGAGATGTAATGTGTTTCGTTTCTTTTCTTTTCTTTTCTTTTTTGTCGTTGTTGCAATGTCGTTTATGAGTTGCTCAATTTTTTTTCTGCAATTTAGTTTCAAGTTGTTATATTGATTTTGTTGTTAAGTAAATAACTATAATTACTTTTTCAGATCCACAAAACTACTCAAATAAATTAGATATATTAAAGGAGTAACTTTTAAGTTTTAAGTCATCATAACAATGGAAGAGTTGTTCTCAGAATCTGAAACAACTTTTCTGCCTCCTGGAATTTCTGACCATTGCTTCATTTTAGTGGATGTTCTGCCTG
>JAOTQK010000012.1:1017803-1028130 GCA_025642025.1 Rhododendron ferrugineum
CGTGGAGAGCTAAAAACTGTATGGGCCACCCTTGCTAGCAGAAGAGAAGGAAAGATGAGATAAGAGAGGGGAAAGAAGCAGTGGTATTACACTAGAACTCAAATTTTTTTTAGTTTATTACACTCAAAGAAGGACGATGCAATTAAACAGCTGAAGAATGGAATGGAGGAGGAATCGAATGAAAATGCAAAAGAGAATGACGCCTTAGGTGAAAAATTGAAAAGCATAGAAGGTGGGAAGAAAAGATCTGATCAAGAAATTAAAAGCTTGATTCTGAAATCTGTCAGCTGAAGGATATGATTAGACAATTACGTGAAGAAAAAGCGAATCTAGAAACAAAACTTAAAGCGTTCAGGATTTGTGTCTTCTCTTTTCCTTTCATGATTTTGTAGTTTTGGATGCTTTCATGCCATACCAAATATTCACTATTATTTCATATATCCATGTACTATATAGCTCATCATTTTGTTATGATGATATTGGACTAAAATAGGAATTAAGATTGAGGATGCCAGTTATGCATGCTTTCATGTTTTGTTTCTTATCGGTTGCCTATTTTGACAAGAGAGGTGGATGCGAGGAAGGGGCCTAGGAGGAAGGAGTCTAGGAGAAAGCGTTCTACTTATGTTCACATGATCGCTTCTCGATCTAATGCTGAAAAGGCATTGGGTTGGCCAAATTTCCTAAATCCGTCTATTGTTTTTTGTCCAATCCAGAGTTACAGTTGATAACACCCTTATGTTCCGTGTGGAAGTAGTTGTTTTGGACTTGAGAGGTAACGAAGTCTTGGTTTTTAGTTGATGGGTTAGGGGATGATGAGTTGTTTCTATGGGTCATGGGGAATTTTAGAAGCTGATGAAATAATAAGCCTGTGGTTTTTCTGGGATGGGTGGAAGCTTTGTACGGGTAAGTTATTTGGTGGTTTTGGACATTTTCTTAGACATTTTCTCAATTATTTGGTGGTTTTCTCCTAACGAGCAACTTTTTATTTTTTCACACAATTTTTGATGCAGTACTATGCATTCGAGATTAAAAATATTGGGGCAAAGTTAAAGGGTAATGATTTATTAGTTTCTGTTGAGCATATTGAAGCGAAACCCTAGTTGGTTTTGGTGCATCAGGAGAGTAATAGAATCGTGGGGAAGGACTATATTTGCAGTCCAGATTACGAGTCTGTTTGGCTTATGAAGGCATTAATATTGCTCTTTTAAATTTGCTTGGCAGACTCTACTAGTCTTTTTAAACCCAAAACAAAATACAGTAAGAAAAAGAAGGGAGAGGTTTTAGAAAGGGGTTTTCATGTCCTAATCTAGGGGTCAGTTCATGACATATGTGAAAAAGATGGCAGCCAATGGGGCCCTTGTGATCCACCATCTCATTGATCGAGAAAGCAATTTGGCAACTTATGGTAAGCCAATGTTATTATTTGGTTCACTGTTCTTGTAGTCCAAAATAGTAATAACAAGAAAATTTAAGGTGTCAAAATGTTAGTCATGAAGTATATAATTCTGCAATTATCAAAAAAAAAAAAGTATATAATTCTGCGGATCAAAAAAAAAAAAAAAAAAAAGTATATAATTCTCAATTCGAGAACCACCTTTTTTGTTTTTGTTTTTGTTTTTGTTTTTGGTAATGCAGAGTGTCCGGGGCTAGCTTGCGCGCACCTCGAACTAATCCCTACAGCCCCTCTCATAGCCGTTTCACATGCTTACACGTGGAGGTGAGGTGGCCGCACGAATTATTTGCAAGGAGAATCGAACCACATCTTGTTCAACATTGTTTTATGTACAACCAACGATAATCTCGTGCTATGCACAAGCAATAAAAAAAAAAAAATATTTAAGAGACTTAAAAATTGATAATTCTGGTGTTCGGACTAATTTATACGTATCTCAATTACTTGTTGGGATCCAATTCCGCCTTCTACTTACTGGGATCCCAATATAAGTTGGAGCAAAACCCCACATACACCTATTCTTGGCTGAGTTAACAACCCTATGTTTAAATAACAAGTAATGAAGCCTGAATGGAAGAACAATGGTCGATGAGGGTTAATCGTCGTGTGCTACCGAGTATAACATTTTACCGTTGCTGGCAACAACTCTTCGATTGTTTTTTGGGAAAATGACTGCCAATGATGTGTTTTGATAATTAATACCCGCCAAGGACATGCTAAGAACATTTGTTAATGCTGAAAATGTCCTTAACGGGTATTAATTATCAAAACACGTCCTAGGCCGTCATTTTCCCTTGTTTTTTCAACTCCTTCGTATGAATTGGAGAAAAGCTCAATTCTTGGAGCCACCTGTCCTCACGCGCAAGCATGTGAAAAAATGGATACGGAAGGAACAGAGAAAGTGTAGGAATTAGTATAAGATGCACACAAACTGGTCCGAGATACTATGTATTAAAAAAACGCATTAATTAGCACATTAATTTGGACGAGGACAAGCATAAGGAAAAGTGGTCCATACTCCATAGGACGCCAAGCCGACCTTGTGCCAATTTTCATTACCCCCACCACCTGGGTTAGTGTTCAGTCTAGTTTTATTACCCTTCAGTCCGGTTTAGTTTTGGGTCGTTGTGGGCCTCTCCCGGGCCCACAACAACGATCGGAAACGTTCATTTTGTAGAGCTTGTCGAGTATGTAATCCATGCAAAAAATTAGCTTGATTGAACATCAATAGGTACATGATCGAAAAATATTTGTACAAGAAAAAAATTGGCAATTATGAGTTTCAATTTATTTTTTGTCATCGCATTTTTCTTATACAAATTGTTTGGTTTATGTACCTATCGATGTTCAATCAAGCTAATTTTTGGCGTGAATGACATACTAAACAAGCTCTACAAAATGAACATTTCCGATCATTGTTGTGCATCCGTCCCGAGCCCACAACGACCCAAAACTGAACCTGACTGGAGGGTAATAAAATTGGACTAGACACTAACCCCATGGCTGTACAGTATTTTTTTTTTGGAAAAGGAGTGTTACTTATATACGCAGTTGGAGCCACAGATGACATCAACGGAAGTGGGGGCTGCTATAAGCAAATACAACTGCGCTTCATTTTACCGATTGTCTCGGCAATTAATTGTCCGAATTTTAAAAAAAAATTTCAAGAACATACTAGTTCAACTCTTTCATGGAAGAATTTTTTTAATTTGAATGGTAAAATTGTGCACCCCGTTGCACGCTGTTGTGTTTTGCTCACAGTAGCCCTGCTATCGAAATCGACATCCACGTGGTAACCCACCCATAAAGAATAGGAGTAGTTGGAAGAAACGTGCTAGCTTTCTCCACCACAAACACTTACGACAACTTTCGACAGAGTTTTCTAGTAGCAAATAGTATCTGGGTTTCTTTTTACTTGAGGATCTGAATCAGGAGAAATTTCTCGGTGCCGGATGAGGATATTCGAAGTGGTATCTGTTCGGCATATTCGGACCGTGTAATACACTTTTGAACGGATTATTCAAAAATGCAATAGACGGCTCAGTACCGATCTGGCACTACATTGGCTTGATTGAAGCTCATTTTTTTGGGTTTGTCCTTTTACGTATTCTCACGGAATCTCTCTCTCTCTCTCTCTCTCTTCATCTTTCTATTTCGAGGGTTATTTTCCAGTTCATTCACCAATTTCACCAACAAATTCTGTAAATTGAGAGCGTTGTCACTTTCGCGATAGCCTACGGTTCGACTCTGTTATTCGAACGCGAGATCTTCTTGGATCGTATTACCGATTCATAATTGAATCTCACGCACTTCAGGTAAGCTATTCGCTACGCTGTTATGTATATAGGTTTCTATGTGCGTGTAGTTCTATACATGTGTAATTGGACTTGCGAGAAAACATTGAGCTATGCCGATCTCGTAATAGTTTATTCTCATTTGTATTTTTAGTTGCAATTGAAATTACGAGAAATTCAATTGTAATTAAAAATACAAATGAGTTAGAAAAAACGAACTTATAAAAAAATTTATTTAGGTGCATATATACAAGACGCCCGGGCCCAAATGTTGCGTAGGACTGCAAACGAACTGAGTTTCTCGCGAGCAGCTCGTGGCTCGGCTCGGCCTGCAAAAGCTCGGCTCGTTTGCATAGGCTTGGCTTGTTTAGAGAGGCTTGTTAAGTAAATTAGCAGGCTCGGCTGGTTTTGTAAATGAGCCGAGCTCGAACACTACGAAGCTGGGCTCGGCTTGTTTACACCTCTAGTGTTGCGTGTGCAAATCGTATTATGTGAAGGAAAAGAAAATAGCAATCTTCAATTGAGATTAATTCGTAATGAAATCTGAGGAATGAGGAATCTGAGGTATGAGAATAAAAAAAGGGTAGAAGAAAATTAGACTGTTTGTGTAGGAAAGTAAAAGTATTAACCACCACAGAGGGATGTTCCCTTTGTAGTAGTCATAGGTATCTGCAGGCGAGTTTATATGTGTGAATATGTCTATGTATAAATCTCTGGACTTTTGAGAATATTGAGCTATGATTCCTAGGTAAATCTGGTGGTAGCTTACTATTGTATTGTGGACTATCAACTCATTTAAGGCCTTTAGTCGTAAGTTGTTAAGAGGGAGTGATTACTTTAAAGTGGAGTATTTAAGTATAGGGGAGAAGACAAGTAACACTTGTGTAGTGTGGAAATATAGAAGGCTTGTGGAGAAAACTGAACGCTTAAATTGTACAAGGACATGCTAGATTTTGACCTACTTCCTCTCGGTTATGAGAGGAGTAGTTTTGTGGTGGGATTATGGTATCTAAGTAGTCACGTGTATCCTCATATGGCAAAAGCAGTTGGTTTGGTTGCCGTGATCTCTAGTGCGCCTTATGGGGAAGTGTAACGAGCTTTAGTTTTTGTAACTAAATTACCACAAAAGGTATACAGCGTTATTTGCTGTGTCAATCAAATCGAGCTCTTAGTTTACATGGTGATAAAAAATTTAAAAGGCATCTGAGTAGTCAATAGATTTTCCAAATCTCGCTACCTACAGATGTACTATAGTACTTGCACGTGTTTGGTCTGCTTATGGAGAAGGCACATGACCTGTCATGTTGTCTGTATAGATTTGAAGGCACCCCTCTATCAGTAACGGCGTAAGCTTTTAAATAAGTTGGTGATCCAACAGTTTAAGGCTTACTCGTTCAGTGTCAATATACGTTTATTTAGTTAGCTTGCTATAAAAGGCTGATCTGATATGTATGCTATGTCTTTTTGCAGTATTGTTTGGTTTCTGAGACCAGACATTGTCCCTGGACTGGCAAAAGTTGACAGTCCAAGGTTTGGAGGGCTGTTGATCTTGTTCTTGGCATCTTTGGGAAGCAAACAGTTCAGTCATTTGATTAGATAGATCTGCTGTTGTGATTATTTAAGTGGCTGAGATGGGGTTTGGCTTAGGTTATTTATTATCGAAGATAGACATGGTATCTACTTCTGATCATGCTTCGGTAGTCTCAATAAACTTATTTGTGGCGCTTCTATGTACGTGTATTGTGCTCGGGCATCTGTTGGAGGAGAACCGTTGGATGAATGAGTCCATTACAGCCCTATTAATTGTGAGTTTAAGTTTAGCCTTAAGTTTAAATGGATATGTGCATGTTTATATTTGTAGTTCATAATGGCAAATAATACATTGAAACTAATTTAACTTTATGTGTGTTGATGGTGGCAGGGACTCTGCACTGGAATTGTTATTCTTCTAACTAGTGGAGGAACAAATTCACATCTTTTAGTTTTCAGTGAAGATCTTTTCTTCATATACCTTCTTCCACCAATCATCTTTAACGCGGGGTATTTTCTTACTTTCATTTATTTTCTTTCTCCAAGTGAAACTGAATCTGAGTTCTTGTGATGGTCTTCTACCAAATCAACCAAGTAAAATGGGAAAATTTCAAAATGACACCTGAACTTTGCACCAAATGTCACAGAGACACCTGAACTTAAGTTTATTTCAATTAAACACCTGTACTAACAAAATCCCCAAATTCAGATCCCCGTCGTTATACTTCGTCTCAAAAATTGCTGACATGGCATCTCCAACCCGTTTAAGTTGCCCCATTGCACATGTTTCTAATAGGGGACGATGCACCTAAGAGAAACCCATCACTTTTGAGGGAGATGGTGGAACAATAGCCAGACTTCTAGAGAGAGAAATGGAGGGAAATCAATTAGATTAAGGTCATTTTCCCTCCAAAACGTGAGGTAAAGTGAGAGGTTTGGCTTGGGTGCATCGTTCCTTGTTGGAAACATGTGCAATGGGGCCACTTAAACAGGTAAGAGATGTCATGTCAAGTAATTTTTTGGACGGAGTATAACGGCGGGGGTCTAAATTTGGGAATTTTGTTAGTACAGGTGTTTAATTGAAATAAACTTAAGTTCAGGTGTCTCTATGATATTTGGTGCAAAGTTTAGGTGCCATTTTGAAATTTTCCCTTTGTACTAATGGTTGAGATAGTGTGTGCACTCACACAAGTCACATTTTAATTGACGCTTATATTTGTGAATGTCCGCAGATTGTTGTTTCTACATCAGATGTGACAGTAATTTGATCTTGACATCTATGTAGCAAAACTGTTGGTAAATGTCGATATGTAATAAATTGTATAATATTGGTTTCCCCAAAAGAATTGAACTTACTGCAATATCCTACACAATTAGCAATTTGGATGAATACTATTTTTTCTTACCTTAATGTGTCTATATCTCCTATTGTCATTTCAGTTTCCTTGCTTCACTTTTCTCTTTTTTGGGACTAGAAATGTAGCCAGAATTTTTAAACGAATACCACATTCATGACTCTAACTGGTCATTTTTCTTTTTCGAATTATAATGCATCAGGTTCCAGGTAAAGAAGAAGCAATTTTTTCGTAACTTCATGACTATCACATCGTTTGGTGCAATTGGTACTCTGATATCCTTTGCCATCATTTCATTTGGTAAGCTCTTGTATCTGCAATCATTTCTGCTTATTATTTGTGTGGGTTTGTAGAAGAAGTAGAACATGAAACTGCATTTTTTTTTTAACATTCACTGGGCAATATACCATCTCTTCTAAGGAATACCGCCCGCACCCCTCATAGTAATTGCTCTAACTCCTTTCCCTAGTCATTGGCTGGGTGCCCTGTATTGGAAGTTGAAACAAAAGGCAAGATGCTGTACTATTAAGCACTTGAGTTGATGCTCATGGTTTTTCCATCCTATAGGACGGTTGGATGAAGAGACTTAGAGAGAAATGTACAAGATGCTATAGTACAATTTGTGTGATGCCCAGGTACACCTGAGCCTATTGATGTGTAGATATGTTTCATGTTCCAAGGGGAAATACCCTCAACAGCCAGCAGCCTACCTTCTCATTTAGGGGGCGTTTGGGAGCCCCATTTTTTTACTCTTTGCATTTTGCTTTTCGTATTTTGGCTTTTTGAATTATGGTCAGAATGTATTATTGAACTGGTAAAGTGTTTAGAAGATATGTGCAGAATGCATTTCATAACAAGAATAGTGTGTTTGGGAGATATGTGCGGAATGCATTTCGTAGGTTTTTATATTAACCAAAATGAGAAAAGTGAAAAATGAGAAGTAAAAAAGCTCCTCTACCCCTACTTTTGCCTTTTGTTCTCGAACATCAAAAACCACAAATGCATTTTCATGGAATGTGTTATGGCCAAAGTCTCCCAAACACCGAAAAGTAGAAAAGGTAAAAATAAAAAATAGGTATCCGAACACCCAAAATAAATGTCACAAATAGTAGACTAGACCGCTATCAGGGAAGAGAGTTGCAAACTTTAGTAGATTAGTTGGTGCACTGGGTTGATTACTAGAAGAGTACACTTTGTCTGAAGGATTTGGATTCACTTCGTCATTGGCTGTACCCGTGCCAAAACAGGTCCACACAACCTCTTGTTTAGTTATACACATTCTCCTTTTCCTTCCGTGTTCTATCATTTAATATAGCAGGAAAAGAGATGGGGAGGACGATCTAGTTTCATTGTGTTTCATGGTTGTACATTCATTCATGTGTGGTTATCTGGTTTTTTTTTCTTTTGGTCCAGGAGCCATGAACTTCTTCAAGAACATGAATATTGGTAGCCTCGAGATAGCAGATTATTTTGGTACTACTACCTTTTTGTTTTACTCATCTTTTTTCCCACTATATGCTACACTCATACAACTTATATTCATGCTCTCTTATTCTACCCAATTTCTGCAGCAATTGGAGCTATATTTTCCGCAACAGATTCTGTTTGCACATTGCAGGTATAGATACCTTTTCTGTGCTGTCATCTTTTCTCAAGATAAAAATACTAGTCAATACTTCACGCATCCCACCCAATGTTGCAGGTGCTGAATCAGGATGAGACGCCTCTTCTGTACAGTCTAGTTTTCGGGGAAGGGGTTGTGAATGATGCAACATCTGTTGTGCTTTTCAATGCAATTCAGAGCTTTGATGTATCTCATATCAAAACAAGCATAGTTTTACAGTTTGTCGGCAATTTCTTATATCTGCTTTTGTCGAGCACTTTGTTGGGAGTTGTAGTGAGTCTCTCTCTCTCTCTCTCTCTCTCTCTCTCTCGTTTGCTGGCAGTATGGTTTACGGCGTTTTATTTTCTACAATTTTACTTGCAGGCTGGATTGCTTAGTGCATACATCATCAAAAAGCTTTATTTTGGCAGGTTTGTAAAATGAATGTCATGGTGGTTAATCTCCCTTATGTCACTTATTCGACCACAATTTTTTTGGTAGGTTAGCTTGTGAGAAAACAAAAGTCTGGTCGATTGAGTGACAATAACAGATACAATTCACCAATGCGGGCTATAGAAATGGTGCAGTTGCAGGTGATTAAGATCTCCAGTTATCTCTGCTTCTGCACCTGATATGTTAGCACAACATTACTAGTATAGGATTGTGGTCATGTTGGCTGCAATATTGGGGATGGAATCAGTGTGATTAGCTTTTTATCATTTAGTAGGGCTGCTACTTACACTTCTCATTCCATTCTAGACACTCTACTGATCGTGAGGTTGCACTTATGATGCTCATGGCTTACCTTTCGTATATGCTCGCTGAAGTAAGATTTCTCAAGCTTGCACCTATCTGCTATTTCTTCCGTCATTGTTTTTGTTTTCCAGTGTTGTGTATGTTCAGTGTCGTAACCTTGAAAGTTTTATCTTGCAGTTATTCTATTTAAGTGCCATTCTTACTGTTTTCTTTTGCGGAATTGTGATGTCACATTACACCTGGCATAATGTCACCGAGAGTTCAAGAGTTACAACCAAGTATGATTATTGCTTTTTCCTTTTGTTTCTTTTTTGGCTTGGTGTCTAAATTTTTTGTTGCTTTTGAACATGTTTGCAGGCATGCTTTTGCAACATTGTCATTTGTTTGTGAGATATTTATCTTTCTTTATGTTGGTATGGATGCATTGGACATTGAAAAGTGGAGATTCGTAAGCGACAGGTATGGTTTATAGGCAAAAGATAATTTGTCACCATTATGAATAGGGAAATTTACATATGCTTATCTTACAGTACCATATTCTTTGCAGCCCTGGGACGTCAATTGTGGTGAGCTCAATACTGATGGGCCTGGTTTTGATTGGAAGAGCAGCCTTCGTTTTCCCATTATCGTTTATATCCAATTTGACCAGGAAGACGCCGTATGAGAAAATTGGCATAAAGCAGCAAGTATAACCTTGTCATTCTTTTTACGTATTTTGATTTCGTTTAATTATTTGCTGTTAGTAAGCATCCTCAACTTTTACCCTCAATTTTCCAGGTAACCATTTGGTGGGCAGGTCTTATGAGAGGTGCTGTTTCTATGGCCCTCGCGTATAATCAGGTAACTTGTATGCTCCGTTCTTTCTATTTTTTCATAATGAGTTTTGCAGATTTTTTTCAAAACTTTTCTTGAAAATAAAAAGACTGAATCTTCATGTCTAATTCATCTTTACCAGAAAGGCCTTTCAACATTTGAAAATGTGTTTTTTCATGGTTTTCTCAAAAATGAGTTAGATTCTTAAAAAAAATTATAACAAACAAGTTTCAAAAACCGTTACACCAAATAAATCTGTTCTTTTTTTTTTTTTTTTTTGGCCTTTTGGAAAATATATGATGCATGTGTATCAATGTCATACGTGGTTCTCTGGGATTTGTTCATGCCTGCCTTCGTTTTTCAGGGATTTCAGGCCCCCTTTTTGTGTAACGAAAATGATATATGTACCGAAAGGGGGGAGGGAAATCGTACCGACCGGCCGCGCCGGGCCGTCTCCCTACACACCTCGGATCAAGCACCCTACACACCTCGGATGCCGTTAATTCCCGCGTAGGCCCCC
>JAOTQK010000012.1:1036219-1051003 GCA_025642025.1 Rhododendron ferrugineum
TATTAAAAGAAATAAAAACTAGTTATATTATTAATACGAAATAATAAAATAGGAATCATTTCCATAATCGCCACCTTTCGGTCGATCGTCGACAGGCGGTAAATATATGGTGCAAACAACATCCCAGGAAGAAATTAAACCGATGGGGTATGTAATCCCATGGTACTAAATGTGCGGGTATTACTTAAACCACCTTCCTCAAGGTATATCGTATACCCCTGCCTTGTGCAATTGACTCCACTACTAGTTGCCTTCGAATGCCAAAAATTAACCATAAGCATATGTCATCGGAACACAATTCACATAGCAAAAGGAGAATACCAAAGAAACCGATAATTTGGATGCGACAGCATTGTCTCTAGACTCCATCCAAACCTCTAATGAGACCGGATCCCCTGTCCGACCCGTCTGTTCCACCCCTCTCGGCCGTTAATCTCGCAAATCGCTGAGATGGGCCGAGCATTTTTTTCTCAAAACGACGTTGTTTTGGAGCAAAACATGCTCGGCCCATCTCAACTGTTGATTTGCGAGATCAACGGCCGAGAGGGATGTGACAGGCGGGTTGGACAGGGACAGGGGATCTCAAGGCACCTCTAATATTGCTCAAGTACTCATCAACTACAGGAATCACTTAACACTTGTTTGATTTGCCATTTTATTTGCTTATTCGTTTACTTTACATGAGTGTAAGCAAATAAGATAGTTTGCTACACATTATTTCTTACTCTTTTTTTTTTTCAGAAAAATAAAGGCAACTGAACTGACAAACCAAACGAGCCCTTAGTTTTTCACTAGACGTACACACACGTATGTACTGCATACTTATACTGCATGCATATGTATATGCTGAGAGAGAGAGAGAGAGAGAGAGAGAGAAAGAGAATTTCCGGCACAAATATGTATATAACTTTTTTTTGTAGTTGTCAATATTGTATACATGAGCGGAGTTTAGTGAGGTGTTAGGTGGTGTTTCGGTTTACCACTTAAAAAATAAGTACTTATTTGCAATTTTCAAGCTTCAAAATAATAGGTTTCAATATAAATTTTGTTTGATAGATCTCATCCCTGCAAAAAAAAAATGAAAAATCATTTTTGTAAGCCCATTATTTTTAAGCTTGAAAATAAGTTTTTGTTTTTAAAATATTTATTTGAGAAAGTGGAACGGGAGTATGTTAGTCATTTCAAATGCTGTATAGCCCTGAACCCAAACCCGTGGAAAGTATAGTAATCTAACCCAAACCCGTGGAAAGTATAGTAATCTAAAACTGTTGTAATTTGTTCTAAGCAACCTCTAAACGGAATACCAACTCTAGCATCAGCTTTCCTAATTTAAGCTTACAAAACATATTGGTAATGCCGTTCAAAAACAAAACAAAACAAAAAACATATGGGTAATTATTAAGGCTTCTGATTTTACTACTCCCCTATAAGTGTATTTTTGGTGTAAAAATACACTTACAGATGAATGACATTAACAAGCACCAAAAGTACACTTATACGGGACATTAAAATTTAAAAAAAATAAAGTGACAAAATCATTTCCCATTATCAAGGAAGATATAATAATCTTAGGAAAGAAAACACACAAAAAAAAAAAAAGAATGAAGGAATCATCTTTACCAAGTTCTCTGCGTCGATATGACAATACCCATTCTCTCTCTCTCTCTCTCTCTCATAAAATTTGTTCTGCTTGTTCCATTAGTCTTTTGCTTGAGCCGGTGTTTGGAGAGTGGATCGCGGATTTACAGTGAGGAGAACGAATTTCAAGGTTGATCGATGGAAGAATTTTTCAGTCAGCCCGCTCGGCATGTCCAGACCGTTCATTGCGTTTTTTACCACTTGGATTTGGAGAGAAAAAAAAAAGATAAAGAAAGTGATGGAGTGAGGGGAGATAGAGTATTTCAATCTGGGTCATCCAAAAGTGCATTGGACGATCCGGATGTACTGAGCAGGTACCGCATCAGATATATCTGGCACCGAAAAATTTCTCCATGGAGAGATAAGAAGATGATTAAAAAAAAAAAACTACTTTTATTTTATGATGATCCGAGATCCGAATTTAGCGTAACGATTTACAAATCCTTGACGTGGATCGAGGGCATCATTCGCAATGGTACGGAATCAACATTTGCTCAATCGTCTAATGTTTTTTGCTCATTTATATTTTTACGTGGAGAAACCATAATTACATAGTTGAATTATGCAATCTCTCTCTCTCTATGAGTAACCAGTATCTAGTGCGGTTGGTTGGTTGCCTACCACTCCCCTCCATTTAGGAGGCGGAGGTTCGAGCCTCCCCGTGAGCAGTTTGGGGTCAAAGCTATGGATAGTCTCTGCACCCCCCTTTGTGCTAACCTAACACACTCCACTAACCCCGTTAACTATACTGTGTGGGAAAAAAAAACTCTCTTTCTCTTCCCTCATTGATCAGAAAGATTTTGCTTTTGATTTTTGAAGATTTTGCAACATGATTTACCAAAATAACCCGCGCAAAAAGGACAAAAAAGTAAGAAACTAAGGGAAAAAGGACACAGAGGGAAATGGTGGAAAGTCGGAAAACCAACCACTCGCTCGGACTGCATGGATGGTCGAATGCCATGAAGCTGTGCCCAATTGCCTATAGGACTAGGCATGCTCTAGCAAGAATACGAACTACTTTTATTTACGTACGTATCATGTCGTGAACAAACACCCAAACCAAAATCGATCTACTTTTATTTACGTACGTATCGTGTTGTGAACAAACACCCGAACCAAAATCGACACGAAAGAGCAGAAAGAAAGAACTCGGAAAAACACACGCATCGTTATTCTCGGCTTCTTTTTTTTCCACAAAATACATCATTTTCTTGCTACGTACATTTTCAAACGAGACAGCAACACGTCAGCGTATCAACTATCTTTACAGAGTCACTGATATAAACAGAGTGTTGATCCAATGTCCCACTTCTAAATATACAATCCCTTGCATGCTATTCTTGGATCTGGCATTTGCGGAAAGAAAGAGAAAAAAATGCAAGGAAGATACGGCTTGAATTTGTGGAGAATCCCTTGCCAGTTTGTGACCTCCCTCTACAAACAAAGCCTTAAACAATCCAAGCAGTTTCAAACTTACGTAATACTATATATTTCTCCGTCCCTAACAGGGTAGGAGGTATCCGAGCGCAAGACTGACTAGTGCAACCATGCAAACAAAAAGGAGAGGGAAGCCGATTTGAACCGGTCTTCCGCCAACAAAGTTCTTCCTTAAAAGTACCTGCAAAAATTAAATGAGAAGTCAAAAGTATGGAACAAGAACGAAGTGGTCTTTGATTCCTATTGATAATTGTATTGTTGATGCTATAAATGATGAAGTTATCCCTCTCTAACACCATAAGCTTTTCTATGAGTTGATGATTAACAATCTGTACAGGTCATAGATCATGTGTTCATATCGCATAGCCTACCAAATGATTAACAAATTTGCATGTTTTAGGTCAATTATAGAGAAGAGTCTGACTAATTATAAAGTTATCTATCTCGTTAACAGCTTGAGCTGATGATTAGCTTGTTAACAATCTAATAGTTGCCCCTGAGGGAAAGCAATGAGGGACTCTGTCAGAAGATTCTAAAATGGTGGATTACGATTTACGAGTAACATGAAATGCAATTGAAGCACAGATACAGATCCTAAATATAGTTTCGTTGCTTTGAGCTAATGACAGGAGGACAGATTTCTCCATTACTAGGTGATCTTCCCACAATAACCGCAATAAACAAAGAAATAAGAAGAGCATGGCTTCCCTCAGGTTCACTTGATGGTACTGCATTGGCATTTTTGCAATACCAATATTAACGGGAAAAAACTTGAGAGAGTTGAGTAAGCAACTGACCAGTTCTTTCTTGAGTGTTTTCTTCTCTTGAATGTCCATGCTCCTCTCTTCAGTTAACCTTTGTATCGTAAATCCAGCCTACAACACATCCCACAAGGAGATTAAAAGATGCACATGAATTTCTAACTCAAATTTGAAAACGGAATCATGTGAAACAAAAAGGCTAGCTGCACACAATGGATTGTAACATCGTGGTTATTAATATATTTCTTGCTCTTCCACCCCAAAAAAAAAGGGCTTTGATGCACAATGTAACACCCCAGGACCCCACCCACCACATATGTAATAATCGATCCCTTCACAATGAATATATGTACTGGAATATATAAACCTTAAGTAATTAGCGAAATCCCGCAAGTCACTAATTCATCAGAATTTATCCTTCATTTCTTCCCTTGTCACTTTCCGCTCAATTCCTTCCCCTCCCCCAACTCCGAGGATGCTACTACTACACAGATATACTCAAACACTTGCACACACATGTTTTGTGGGGTGCAGTATGTGTGAACCCCACACAACATGTGAGTTTGTGTGTGCAAGTGTTTGTGTTTGTGTATGTGTGCGTAGTTCTAGAATTCCCCCCACCCCACCCATAGACTCATGTATACCACTTTCTCATTCCCCACCAGACCAGGGGAAAGCCACCTGCAAAACCTACAAATATAGGTAGGCCACACCAATAGCTTAGAAAGACTTTATAAAGCTCTGTGGCACCCATGAACTACACAACATGCACATTATTCATATAGTTCTCCTCAACATATTGATACCCAATTTCGTTATCCGAAAACATCACAAATAGTGAGGTTGGGTATAGGCCTTCTTCAGTCCTGGAAAGCACTGGTTGAGGAAAATCCTAAAGCTATTGTAAAGAAACAACCCTGCAGGATACCATATGGAGTATTATCACTTGTCGCAAGACTCGCAACCACAATAACTGATATTTGCAAAGAAGCTATCAACTATGATGTCCACCATGGGACATTGGACAGAATAGCGCCCAATATCCATAATTAATAGCTAAAAGGGTATTACTTGAATAGTCCAAGACCAAAAATTCCCACCAGTCCGTTGACGTGGAAACATATCTCAAACGAAACTAAAAGCCATTTCCCATCTCTATTCTCCTAGAATCCCTAAAGGAAATCATTAAAATGACACTGTCGTAAAAGAAAGACTAACCTCACTTAGCTTTGATTCCATCATATTTAGCTTTGACTTCAGCTCCTCAATATCTTTACCCAACTTAAGTGCGGTACCTTCCATATCCTTAACTGGTCTTGGCTCAGCACCCTTAGATGGGCTAAAATCTACTACATCCTTCAAAAGCCTCTGCTCCTCCATAACTGGAGCACTTTTGACATCGTCAACATCCTTGCGAAACAGGCACGAGTAAAGAGTGATTACGATAAGAAGAAATTCATGACAAAACATTTCCATGTCAACTTTCACTATTCTTGAGTGCAAGGTCAACTAATCAAGGCGAGTTCTCTCTTAAATACTGATTAAAAGAAGGGAAAAAAAAGCAAATGCAACTGCCATATAGAAGGATGAGCTTCAATAACCAGTGCTTTCAGCGGAGTAATCTTGCAAAAAACACAATTGGACAACACAACTTGTTAGGTGGACAAAAGCTGCATACATGAGTATCACAACTCCCCATACACAATGTTCCGATGGTTTTCATCGAGTTTTAAACTTCGCCCCGCAAAATGAGGTTTTCTGTTAATTGATTTTTCTCAATGGTGAAAGTGGGTACTATTGAGTACAAACAAATGAGCTCCAGTCCAGGTGCCCTCTTTGAACTTCTACAACCACAATTTGCATATGAGTACACAACTCACCATAGGAGGAGGAAGATTCTCGACTCCAGCCCATAGTTTATCCATCTGTCCAGAAGTTTCATATGGTAGTTCTTGCTTCGTTACTCCATTACTTTGTTGCAGTACAGGAGATTGAGGGGGGCTAATCAGCACAACCCTTAGCTTACTGTCTTCAATGTGTTTGCCATTATCTTTCACAAACTGCCACAAGAAAGCAATAATAAACAATGATAAACAACAAACAAGAATCTGTAACCTCAATCCTTACCATGCCAGACGTGATATCATCTTCAGTAGTCCCGAAGGGTACAACTGTGCTTTGAACGAGAAATTTATCCCTGCACTGCAAATCAGAGGGTGCTGATCGTTGAGCCTGCATAGTGACTGCATCATCCAAAAAAGAGGATGAACGGGTAACTAATGACATAAGGTAAGAATTGTATTACAAAACCAAAACCAAAACCAAAATCAACAACAATAACCATGTCAGTTAATGAAGATAAGAAACTAAATAGCTCATACTGTTAAGAAAGGGTAAGGGGGAGGACCATTTCAGAATGATCCAATCTGAATCTTTCTTCTAAAACTTATAAACTTCTCCAATTAGTAAATTGCTTTCCTATACATACTTTTTAATAACCTCCGAAAAGGAACCGACAAGGTGGCACTGTTTATGAATACACAAGTGTAAAAGAACCACAAAAGAAGTGATGTTACAGGCAGGAGAAGAAAACACATATACTACACATTGCATACAATTACCTGTGAAATCGCATTTTGACTTTGGTTTGACGACTCCGGTGTTGGGTCGCACACAATATTTCTTTGGAGATGTCGTCTTCACCTGCCAGTATGATTTACCAATTACATAAACTTCCATCAGTCCCCCTTTCACACAAAGTATCTTCTTCAGGTTAATGTAACCTTCATCAGAATAAGTTCACCAAGTACATGATTGAGTGACTGGATAGAGTCGATTGACAAGATACAAGACAAGGAAAATTGGTAACATAATATAAGATATGCCATAATCCAGAAACAAAAACAACCACAGTCAAGCAATTAATCACCGCACCTTGAAAGCGACATAGTGATCAGAGGTATTGATAAGTTGAATTGCACATGAACTTTGTTTCTTCGACTCAACTACAGAAAGAGAGACAGAGAGTCATAGTTTTTCAGATTACGGGATAACATGTAAGAAAAGAAAAACAGCAAACTAAATACAGAAACTATAAATCTTCAAATAGGTTTTTCTACTTGATCAGCTAAGGCTAAGAAAGGGGAGGGAAAACACCTACACATTGTAAAGCAGGACAAAGGTCTAAAGAAACACAATAATAAAAAGAAATTTTAGTAGTTCCACCACAGATAAGGAACAAAAGAAGAGACGAAATTCTCAAGGCACACAGAATTCAAACATGCGAGGCAAAAGGAAATTTCGTTCATTTGAACTTCGATTAGATATTGTAAGCACGTCAATGTCATCAGTGAATTTGCCAGAACTAAGAACTGTATATTGTTCTATATGCTCCGGAATCTCTTGCCATGACACCTAAAGGCTACAACTCATACAAGGAAGTAATTTAATGTCAGGTCATTCTGACCTTAAAACTTCATCATCCCATTACTTATTAGTTATTCAGATGCTCAGACGTTGACCCACTCTCCCTCAGCAGGGAGCTGATTATCGTACTAGGAATGGGCATTTCCCTCCCCACAGTACAAGCACTTACTCTCTGACATGAACCTGACTATTCAATTCAAAATGGTGAAAGGTGGTCTGTGAGTTCTCCCAGAGGGCAAGAGATGCCAACAAAGGCAAAAGGATTTCCCCAAAGAAGAGACGTTTTGCAACAAATACATTTCTGTCGGTGATGAATGAATACTCAGTTAGATGTTAAAAAAAAAAAAAAAAAAAGAATACGCAGTTCACAATGCCTAAAAAAAATGTTAGGAGAACTCGACATCATTCAGTAGGTGATGAATGAATATGCAGTTAGATGTTCAAAAAAAGAAAGAATACGCAGTTCACAAGGCCTAACAATGTTAGGAGAACTCGATGTCATTCGACAAGGCTATACAATAAACAACT
This sequence comes from Rhododendron ferrugineum, assembly GCA_025642025.1. Classification (NCBI taxonomy): domain Eukaryota; kingdom Viridiplantae; phylum Streptophyta; class Magnoliopsida; order Ericales; family Ericaceae; genus Rhododendron; species Rhododendron ferrugineum. Next base: position 1,044,010 of record JAOTQK010000012.1, read on the forward strand.
GTAATCGACAGCAACAACATATAAAATGGGCTTAAGAACCTCCAGCAACCAATGTCTCATTGCTTCTTTTTCTGGGCATACTATTCCATAGATAAGGTAGCTAAAGTCAAAGATACGTTGAGAGAAAAGGCATCAGAAGTCTCTATACTTGTTTGCTTGCAAGTGAAACTGTAACTTCCGACTAAAACACGAAGTATTGATGAACCGAAACAATATTAAACAAAAGATGCAGAAACTACAGGGAATTTTACTCCTTTTACGTACATGTGAACTTGAGTTCACGGGGCTGAATATCCAACAGTGTAGTCATGGTCCCTCTTTCCCTGGAAAACAAACCAATCATAGTGGAAGTTGTAAATCGATTTGGGAAATGCCAAATTCTGAGTCCTATCACAAACGATGAAAATAAACGGTAAATGTGGATCAAATTAGAATTCAACATCAAAGTAAGAAAACCTCAAGTAAAGCTTTCAATAAAAAATGGACGCCCCAAATCCAACAAGATAATCATTTTCTTGAATCTTGACAGATAAAAGCCAGAATTCACCAACTACATATTTATGGAATGTGGAACAATCCTCTTGTGACTCATCCATTTTGAAAAGCACATAGTTTTCCATCAAGCCCGTGTTTGATTGGTCATACTTACACCGATGGGGTATGTAATCCCATGGTACTAAATGTGCGGGTATTACTTAAACCACCTTCCTCATGGTATATTGTATACCCCTGTCAAGTGAAATTGACTCCACTACTTGCTGCCTGCAAATGCCAAAAATGTGGTCCCCATGTATTTGTAATCCAACCCCCTGTCTAACCCGACCAACCAAGCAAGCCCTAAATGCATATACGCGTATAGATATACAGATACACATATGCCCATGCACACTCACTCACAGTCACACTCATGAACTTCGCAACTATCATTTTTGTACTAAGACTCCATTGCCTTTCAATGACATGATAAATTAAAACTCAAATGTCAAGTAAGCGCCTTTGCTTCCAACTTATGTTTGAAAGTTCAATTCTTTGAAACCGTGAAATTTGAAAATGAATATCACTTAAAAAACTAGATTGGTACAACAATTAAATCGACTAAAAACAGTACAATCAGAATGGAAAAGAAACAATAATGACACTGAAACAACCACAAGCATAAGTCATCGGAACACAATTCACAGAGCAAACACAGAATACCAAAGAAGCCGATATTTTGGATGCGACAGCATTGTCTATAGACTCTATACATACCTGTAATATTCCTCGAGTACTCGTCAACTACAGGACACACTTAGCACTTGTTTGATATGCCATTTTATTCGCTAATTATTCGTTTCCTTCATATAAGTAAATAAGATAGTTTGATTCACATTGCTTCCCTTCTGTTTTCTAAGAAAATAAAGGCAGGTGAACTGACAAACCAAATGAGCCCTTAGTTTTTCACTAAACGTGCGCACACACACACACACCTATATGCTGTATACATAATACATATACTGATATACATATACATACATATATACATGTATATGCAGAGAGATAGAGAGAGAATTTCGCACAAAAATGCCATTGCTTGTTTCCGATTTGGTCTCTCACTTCAAACTAAGACTCGTCCAACATGTGAATCAAATAGGAACAGAAGAATCAAAAAAGTGAAGAAAAACTAGTACCGACACTCAAGCAAAATGTCGAACGAACGAACAGTTCACAAGAGCGAGCAAAAGATACGTACAGTACCAACAGTAGCGAGTACTAGGTTTTTGTTGCTTCTTCTCTCTGTTGATTTTAGTCCTTGATTGTGAATTCGCCTCCGCTGGAGTCGAGAGTTGGTGGTATCGGGACGGAAAATGGAGAGAGAGAGAGAGAGAGAGAGAGGGTTGGTGATCTGAATTCTGGAACACAGTTGTGATGAATTTGTATTGGGCGGTTGTACCGTCTTTTTTTTTGGCTGTTACGTTATGGTTTTGGCGCCGACGTACTCAGCTCTGCTCGGCTTGGCTTGGCTTATCCTAAGAAAGTTGGCTTCGTAACTCAGGCGCCGGCCATCGTATAAAAGGCCATGTTCCGCCAAATATTCTTAAAAATAAGTATTTATTTATAATTTTTTAATTTAAAAATAATATATTTATGAAAATAATTTTTTGATTTTTTGGTACCGTTCAACAAAAAAATTATTTCAGTAGTCTGTTATTTTTAAACTTAAAAATTGAAAATAAGTACATATTTTTTAAGAACCTTTAATAGAATACAACCTAAGAGCAAGTACACCAATGAAAATGTAAAAATGCTAATGAACAGTGTACTTTTTTCATTTTACCTACTCACATCTCTCTCAACACTACACCAATACTATCTATTTTACCTAACACCAATTAAAATATATATTTCTCACTCATTTTTTATTATCTTTATTGTTTAAAGAGAGGAGAAAGGAGGGAGGAGAGAGAGAAAGAAATAATAAAAAAAGATAAGAGTATGAATAGTGCTTAGGTAAAAATAGAGTACAACTATTCATAAATGTATTTTAACTCCTCTTTTACCTCACCTACTGCAGGGAAAATTCATCTCCTTGATTAGCTAAAATAGCTTTTTCTCTTGTTTAGAGATGCTGGTAAACTTGCTCTAAACCAAATTTAGTTCAACTAAATTATTAGGTTCCGTTCCAGTTTCTCCAAAAAAAAAATTTAGAGAAGGAAGGTAATTTCAGGCTCAAAAATTATGTGTTTACGCAAATAATTTTCCTACCAATATGGATCATGTTTGATAGATTTCATTGAGATCTTTTAAACGGTGCAAAAAATTGAAAAATTATTTTTCATTTTCATTATATTTGAGCTTAAAATTACTTTATTTTTGAAAAAGAATGTTTAAAAAGAAAGTAGATTGACACCTTAGCTTTTTATTTGCCTTCTCAAATCTTCATCTTTCTTTCAAACAATTTTTCATGAACCTTTGATAAGCTAGACTAATTTTTCAAAGTCGTGTTTTTCTTTTATTTTGTTAAGTATTTTAACTTACCTATTTAAGAATCGAGTTTTAAAAAATACTATAATATTAGCTTGGACACAAAAATGCATATGTAGATGCGTCGAAGCAAATTGATGCATGTAGGTCTCATAATGCATTCGTAGAACTCATATGTATTTGAGGACTGCCGGTACATCAGTCATATGTGTTCAGATATGTCCTCGCGGCTACTCTTTTAGAAGGGCTTACAAAATTGAGCCAAGCTCAAGCCTTTGAATAGTTCACTTAATTAATGGCTTTTATAGCCGTGGTCCCTCGCAGGCTCCCACCCCCACCAAAAGAGGGAAAAGTTTTAAAAAGCTAGCAACTAGAAAACTCTACTGCCGATCAAAAAAAAAAGAAAAAGAAAACTACTTTCTGATAATTAAAAAGTAAAAGAAAAATCAACTTTAATGTAGTACTATATAAAAGCACTTTCTTTAGAGAGAGAGAGAGAGAACTTGGTAACTTTTGAATTTAAAAGCATTAAGTTTTTTATGGATTGTTGTAATTTCGAGTAGCCATATGGAAAGTTTGGTCACCATCATATCATACCATGTATGTAATGGGAGAGGATCCCGTCCAGTCCAGTCCTTCCTTCCAACCAGCCCGGTCCAGTTTTGAACCATTTGTGAGTTCTTCCCGAACCAGTGGCGAAGGCAATTGGTGGGGTGGGAGTGGCACATGCCAATATGCCACCCTCAGGTCAAAAAATGTAGGTCTACGCAAAAAACGCTCCCTCAACAGAGAAAAATTGTCTGTTGAAGGCTCTTCAAGGAAGAGCATGGGCATTGGTGAGAGAAACATTTGCTTCACAACTTTACTCATTTCAGTGAGCCTTTTAATTTTCCTTCTCATCATTCTGGGAAAAAAAACTTGCCACCAAACTTTCTAATACTCACCAATATTGACATCCTTTTTCTTGGGCATGCGTTGAGTTGGGCCATCTAATAAATGGCATGCCACCGGTAATGAGCCGAATACGCTGTTTTGTTTAGCTTTGGATCAATGAAGCACAACCACCCCCTAGGAGGCCCTATGGTTAGCCCAACCAACTTACACTCGGGATTGAATTATGCATGTACGCTTAATCCCGCGTTTTCTTGCGTTTGGTTCCCGCAAGAGACATAGGTGCCAGTAAGATTGGTTCATCAACTGATGAATATTAATGAACAAATAAGATACATGGACAAGCAAAAAAAAAATTCCTTTTTTTTGGAGAAACTTGTTTCGGCCTAAACCCCGGGGGTATGACATAGTGGGTATGAGAAAGCAACCAAGAAGTCGCTAAGTTCGATTTTCATGGAGGTTAAACATTCCAAATTTTGGGGCCGCTAGAGGTTTGTCCAGTGGTTAACTTTAGCCCCCGGAATTAGCCAAGGCCTATGCACATACGCAAGCTGCCCTAGACATCTGATTATTAAAGGGAAAAACTATTTTCGGCCTATCCTTTGGTTGTTGGAAGTTGGAAGTTGGAACTGAACTTGGAATGAAGGCAAAACTTTTAAAGTCTCAACAATCTTCATGTAGAAAATCTGTCCAAGTCAAAGGATAGAGATACTAGCACAATTACCAGACGCAAATTTATATGCATAACATACACGACAAGGTTTCACATGCAGTGACACTCCGGGTGAATTCACGTTATATTTTTTACAAAAATTAACACCAAAATACCACTTGTTTCTACTAAAAATACTATTTAGTCCATTTAGATAAGAAAAATTAATTGTCTTGAGTAGTGAGTATTTTTGGATTAAATACCGGAAATACTGTTCAGTCAATAGCGTGTGTAACGACCATGATTTTTGGTGAATAAAAATTTCGTTAAATATTTGAATTTTATTTTAATTACTTGGATTGCTTTTAAAATTTTCTTTTAATTTCTAATAATCCGTTAAAATTAGATTTGAGATTTATAAAATTAAATCTTTTAACACCGGACAATCTAGTTCTTTTCTAAAGACAAGTATGTTTATAGAAGCACTTGTATATTCTCCTAATTAATGAAATAAGGTCTTAAAATTATATTTCTTGGCTAGAAATCCTACTTGACAAACATAGTTAGCTTCTAACCAACTAGTTAGAGAAACCTAACTACCAATTCACCTAATTACTTTTCCCTAACCCTAGATGAGCCTTTTTAACCCTCTTTGAGCCTTGTGAACCCCTCCAAACCCTAATTGAACCCTTAGACCTTAGGAAGTAATCATTGTACTTACTTGACTAGTCATTTCAAGACCTTACTTATCATTTACCTCTTTACCCATTGATTCGAATAATAGTTCTTAGGGAAATGGTTATCTTTTGAGTAATAGGAGTAAGAATTTCCATAATCCAATGAGTACCCAAACTTGACTAGACAAGTCAAAATCTAAAATCCCATCATTTTGTTTCCATAAGTAATATTACTAGACTTGTCATGCATGCAACCCTATAACTTATAGGCTTGAACCTAGTTACCCACCAAAGTTAATTTCCTAGATTTTCTCTAGGTATATATATATAAGTATATATACTTCTTAGCCATAATAGCCTACCTAAATATATACATACATAGCCTTTCTAGGAAAGTTTTAACCTTTGGGCATTGTTTTGTTATAAAGAACCATATCACCCATCATTTTCTATTTTCTTAGACCTAGTAAGACTATTTAGTACTTATGTATGCATATATATAGGCACATATATATATATATATATATATACAAGGTACTAGGAAGAGAGAGAGTGTGTGTGTGTGTGTGCGGGCATGTGTTTTGTTCACTTACACAAGCTACTTCTTAGCCAACTTCACACTCAAGCCTAGAACTACTTGACAACTCTTCTTTAGGCCACTTGAATCCTAAAACCTAGCCCTTAATCATCCTAGATTTTACTTCCAAACTAGACCTAGGATGGACTAAACATGGGAAGACTACTCTTTAGCCTAGCCATCATTTCCTTCTTACTTGCAAGACTTACCAACCTAGATTATAATTAATCACCTAGGATTTGCCTTCAAGCCTTAGAAAATCTCCATGATAACCTAGTCTTACACCTTAATTGGATTGACATGGCTTGGCATGCTTGTAAGGCTTGAATAGACAAGACCATGGAACAAAAAAGAGAGAAAGGGAGAGAGAGAGGGGCCGGCCAAAGAGAGAGGGAGGGAGGCCAAATTTTTGCTATAAATAGCACCTCATTCTTACCATTCAACTCATACCTTCCATCATTCAACTTCTCTCTCTAGAAATCTTTGTGTTTGTTCTTGTTCTTACTTTGTTCTTGGTGTTCTCGAGTTTCTTCTTGAGTTCTTCAAAAAACTCATCCAAGACCGCCACTCGACCACCCTTTCGATCCTAAAAGTTTAGTAGTTTAGTCAAAAATTAGTTTCGAGAGAAATCTTTCTCTTTCGAAGCTACCATAAGCTTTCCGTAGGAAGTTACTCCGTCCGATAGCCAACTTTTTTTCCGTAGCCACCCTACCGCCAAGAAGAACAGTAGATGATCCTTACTCACTACTCTAAGTATAAATAGAAATGTGTTTATTACTTGTATTGCTTGAAATGCATGAGAACTTAAAAAGTATGATTTCTAAAGATTGAAAAGGAAGCGGAGTATGTTAAAATTATCGACTTTATTTTCCGAAAAAACATATGTTGTTTTGATCTTCCCTAAAAAGAAGAAATTAAGAACGGATTTTCGAAGTATAAACTTGATAGAAAGTATTCGTATTTTGATCTTAAGGATGGTTATGAGCATGTATATGTGATTACTTGAATTGTTTGATTAATGTGTGATAAAGCATAAGTGGTTTCCACTCCAAAAGTGTACCTCTATGTGGCACTATACTTTATATTATGTGCTAAATATTTGAGTATAATTATGTGAAAATAGGAAGTTATAACATGGTATCAACAATATAAAATTGGATGATCTTGCTAGTTTAGTTTCAAGATTATAATGAATGATTTATGAGTACTTACGTGAAAAGTCCTACCGCGGAG
>JAOTQK010000012.1:1051763-1071480 GCA_025642025.1 Rhododendron ferrugineum
ATTGTTCTTCATTTATTGCTTTTACATTCTTTTTATTTTGCTTGTTGAGTATTCGGATAGCGAAAAAGAATTTTTCAACGTATTTTGGGCATCAAACTTTAAAGTGCGCAACTAATTTTGGGGAGAAAGGAAATTAATTAATATTCCATGTTAAATGAAAGAGGAGTAGAAGACAGTTTAGCAACACACGTAGGAGTGATAAATGAGCCAAACGAACCAAGCAATTGGTTTATCAAGCTTTATAAAAATGTTCGAGCTCAGCTTGTTCATGAGGCGAATCTATCTGAAACGAGCTTTAATTAATCAAGCCAAGCACAAGTTGATCTCGAGTAGCTTGAATTTTTATAGATTACACGCCGAACGAGTCAAGTAATACTCCGTAACTTGTTCAAACTTGGTTTGAAACCTTAACGAGTTTCACGAAATTGTTCAAAGATTGGCTGGTTTATATAACAAATCGATGTTGAACAAGTTTTTAACAAACGAACACGAGCTTGAACCCAAGTATCTTGATTCATTTAGCAGGCCTAAACAAACTTTTCCAAAAGCAATTATTTAGTATGTACTATCAAAGAAATTAGCCAAATGACAAATTCATGTCATTAAACATATATATACACGTTCGACACTTGTTTGTAAATATTGTTTTCTTTGCATGCGCTTTCGGCACTCCCCAAATCCCACACCTGTGGTATCTTTAAGGAAATAATTTCCCTTCAATCAGCTTATTGAACTACATTTGAATAAAGTCCCACAAGATTTACACTTTGATGATCGAATCTATTCATGTCGTAACTTACGACGTACAAATCACTTTATCAAAAAAAATAATTAAACTTCTTTCGATAATCACAACTACGTAATTTTATTCTGTTCTCGTAAATTAAATAAACGAAATATTTGAATTCGTATCTTCATGAAAAAAAAAAAAATTTCGTTTCTTGCTTACGGATGTGCGTTGATTGAATGATTTTAACAACAGACAATAATGTTATATTAATTTGATTGGGGGAACAACATATTTTAGGAATTTGGGTACAATTGCTTTTCACTAGTCAATTGCTACTACGTTTTTTTATTTATTTATTTATTAAATGTGGTTCTTATTATTTTTGGTTCTTCGAGAGGCGGGGGATGGGGATTCGTTGAGATTTTACGAGTAGCGGCACTAGCTAGAATAGTCTAATGGAATAATAATCGAAGCTCTCTCAATGGTTTCTTTTGTCTTTTTCTATTATAGTGAAATCATATTGCATCTTTCATGACGATGAAATTTTATTTTTCTTTTATTATACACGCAAACAAGCTCAAGGATTTGATTCGGTTAGTTGGTGAGCCTGCTCCCCATACAATTATCAAGGGTTTGATTTTTGAGATCAGGCCGACTTACTGGCATTTGATCATCCGGGAGAGGATTAGTTGGGGGAGAGAGAGCTAGCGAGGGATACCATGGCTCGAACCCCCAACAATAAATCGAGAGGCGGTCATACGTTGAGATTCTGCAAGTATTAGAACTAGAATTGCATTTCACTGGTCAACTGCTACTGCGTTTTTTTTTGGTTCTTTGTGTTGCTGTAGTTTTTTTTTTTTTTTTACAATAAATCGAGAGGCGGTCATACGTCGAGATTATGCGAGTACTAAAACTAGAATAGTCTAATGTACTTTTCGAAGCTCTCTCAATACTTTTTCTTTTTCTACTGTACAGAAATGAAAAGAACAACAAATTGAGAGGCGGTCATACGTTGAGATTCTGCGAGTATTGGAACTAGAATAGTCTAATGTACTTTTCGAACTCTCTCTCTTTTTCTACTGTACAGAAATGAAATTTCCTTTTCATCTATTATAGTACGTGAAACAAGCTCTATGGTTAGGCCTAATTTGGCATTATAAGCCAAATAACTTCTTTTTTTTGTTCTTATTCAAATTTGTTTTCTCATTTGTTAGTTTTTTCAACTTTTTGAGGATTATTACTACGCTATATAACGAGAGGAATCCAAAAGGTAAAAAATTACGATCGAAATCCAATTTTTTTTTTTTTGAATAAAGACGGAAATAAGTCAATAAGTCAATTTTTTGTCGTGTTTATTTTAAAAAAATTGGATTTCAATTGTAAGTTTTTACTTTTTAGATTCTTCTCGTCATGAAAAAAAAAATATGACAAAAAAAATTAAGCCATTTGGCTTATAATGCCAAACCAGGCCTTCATCCGTTTAGTTGGTGAATTTGCTCCTCACATAATTGGCTAGGGTCCAATTCTTGGGCTTAAGCTGTAAGAAAGTAATTTGTTGTGAATTTTCTAGTCCCGAAAGGGATGACCTGTCTTTGCTCAGACCGGAAAAAGATTAGTTGAAGTGCACGTTAGTTGACCCGAACACAACCCCGACTGTTAAAAAACAAAATACAAAAAAAATTGATTTAATTTCGCTGAGCAGTCCCAGTCACTCCCTACAACCGAAACCAAACACTCCCTATCTCTCGATGAAAACAAAGCCTAAGTTGCCTTGCACTCTCTCATAAATAAGAGTAGTTGTAGCTCTCCACCTCCTTGTCTCTGTAGTTTTACATCACAATCTTCGTGTTCTCCGCTCTCCTCTCTCTCTCTCTCTCTCTCTCTCTCTCTCTCTCTCTCTTCTCTCTGATTTCCACTGCCCTCGGATCTCTCTCTCTCTCGATCCATCAATGGCCTCCGCTACTGGGTTTTCCATCCCCATGACCTCTTTCGCAGGCTCGCTCAAGCAAAACCAGGTAATTCCTCTCTCAGATCCCTCCTCACATCTGCTCGTATTTAGATTTGTAGCTTGGGAAAGGCAACGACAATACACACACCCTATCTGGGTATGCACCCTTTGAATCACTTTGAATTCGTTACGGTTCGTATGAGATCGTAAACATTTGTATAAAAGTTTCGCAACATCAAGTCATTAACGAGTCATTATATTTGTTTTGAAACTCATAACATCTAGATATAAATTCGTAACGTACAAATTTGAATGAGTTCAATCTAAAAAAATGTTATGAGTCGATCTAGAGATGTTTTTTTTTTCTTTTTCTATTTGGTGAGGAAGAGTGTCCGATGAACCGGAGTAATCTCTCCAGTCCCTCCCACAGCCCTTTCCACGCATTTGCGTGAGGTGAGGTGGCCCCAAGGACAAATCATTGCTGGGGGGAATCGACCTTGCGACCTTGGGCTTATTGATACAGAGATGTTATGAATTAGTACTATACGGAAATTAAGAATTCAAGGACTGATTTTTTATGAAATTTTATGTATAGAAGTATCGATTTAGGGTGATTCAAGGGTGCATGCCTCAAGAAAGAGGGTGTATCGTACTCTTTGTAGTTTTTATTCGAGTTGTTTGACAGGAATTAATGATTTCTTAATGTTCAATTGGATGAATGTTTTCTATGTTGAACTATAGATTTGATGTAATTTCGTGTATAATTAGATTTGACTGTAGATTATGTTAATTTCATTATGAATTTTGCTTCGAATTTTTCCGATCTTTGGCTTCATCTTAGTTCTGTTCTGAAAGTTGTGTTATTTGCATTTGTTATTGGGGCCTTGGGTTGTGGGTTCCTGTATGACTACAATCCTTTGCATGAAAGATTAAAAATCATTTACAGGGAGTAAAATAGTTATTGATTGATGATTGACAGGGATCAATCCTTAATATTGAAATATTGTTCCGGGCTTATGATATTCCGAACATACGCGAGAAAAAGTACGAATAGATTAATTTTGACCAAATAAAACCCTCGTTTGACTTGTAATATAAATAAGGGAATCAAGAAGCATGATCAATATACTATTTGCTTTGGACCTTTGGTTGTTTCCGGATGGAAATTTCAGTAATTCTCATTAAAGAATGTTTTAAAATCCTTCCATTTGAGCTACAATCTACCCAGATGGAGCCTTAATTCATTTCTCGGTACATGTTTGTGCAAGCCATGAAAAGAAAAATTGGAGTTCAGTTTTGTTGTGCTTTTTTTGTTTCTTTGTTTATTTGGTAAATCCGATCTTGTTATGTGATTGAGCAGGTACCCATGAGGATCTCAAGTCTGAATTCAGCGTCCTTGTGCCTCCCATCACTTAGGATGCGTCCTGCTCGCTTTCAGATTTCATGTGCGGTATGTTCTAACTGCATGCCTTCTATCCTTAAAATACCATTCAATGTTCTTTATATTGTACAGATCAATTGACGTGAAATCTCCCTGTTTGTTCAAGTTTCTCTTTACATTAGTAGAATTTAGATGTTCCGCCACTATACACCCTGCAAAAGAATTCTATTTCCATACTTTTTTTTCCCTTTTCCAATTATGATTCACTTACATTGTTAATGTGTTAACAAATGTGGCTGCATTCTTTTTATTTGCCTTTGTTCGGTTTCTTCGAGTAGGAATTGCTGGGTAATGCACTGATTGGCAATAGAGATAGTCTGTTGGGAGAAAGTAGGGACCTATTCTCAAATTGCAGTTATGTGTTAGGTTAATCAGGTAGAAGTAGCCGGGGGATTGTCACAATGCAATACGTAATACATATCTCTGTAAATTTTTGGACCTTTGGTTGGAAAGGGCGACATTAGGTCTTTCATGCTATGCCGAAAGTATAAGCTGCAATTATATTTAGCTTGCGAGATATTTACCAGCCCTGGTTCATTTCAGTCGGCATCCATACAAGATATAAAATTTTCATTCTCGATGTATACACCCACATATACATATGAATGGGTATATGCAATGACATAGCCAATGACGAGGATTGTGATTTGTTTGAGCAGGCCAAGCCAGAGACAGTAGACAAAGTGTGTGAAATAGTGAGGAAACAGCTGGCACTAACGGCTGATACTGCAGTCACTGGAGACTCAAAGTTCACTGCTCTTGGGGCTGACTCTCTTGATACGGTATACAACTTGTACCCACGAGACTCGGTTTACAATATTGTATCTTTCTATCATCAATAAGTGTTGGCTCAATATAAGAAGGGGTTTGGGCTGTGTGCTAGCCTCCCAGTGAAGGAAGGAAGGTGCGGCACTGCAAGATAAACCATTTAACTTCGTTTGGAATGATGACATTTTCCTGCATCAAAATCCACAGAATAGACGTCTATCTTATGGCCCTTTTTCTGAGCAACCAGCTAAACACGACTTTAACAAACAAAAATAAAACCCACAATTATTCAACTAGTTAACTAAATTAAACATTGGTTATTATACTCCATTTTGACGAAAAATGTCCTTAAATCAGTGTCACTGTTTACCTTCTCATAAACTTCCACATTAGCTATGTTATGATTTTGTGTTTAGGCTGTGTTTGGATGACAGAATTGAGGGATTTACTGAGGGAAGATGAAAGAGGGAAACAAAAGAAATAAGTAAAGCCTGTATATTTCATTAGCATCTTTTTATTCAAAACCTCTTCCCTTCCGTTGTGAATTCCTTCACAAATCCATCATTCAAACACATCCTCTAGGAAACGCCAATTTCATATGTTCCTGTACAGGTGGAGATTGTGATGGGACTTGAGGAGGCATTTGGGATCAGCGTGGAAGAAGAAAATGCCCAATCTATTGCCACTGTTCATGACGCAGCGGAAATGATTGATAAGATCATTGAGGCCAAGGTTTAATAAACTTCCCAGGGACACAATCATTCAGGTTTCTCTAGGAAAGTTATTTTTTCTTGTATCACCTAGATCTTGGCAACTTTGCTCTTCAATGCTAGTAGAGCTTCCAGTGTGCTTGTTAGAAAGAAAAAACCCTATGTTTTTCTATGTTCTTTTGCTTTTTTTTCTTCAGAAACCTACTCGTTATGGTTCTTCTATTTTGGGGTGTCTTTGGGTTAAAGTCGACTCTGAATGTGTAATGGGGATTGAATAAATCTTTTTCCGCTTATATATGCGGTTCTTCAGTTTCATGTACGCGCGTCACCTTGAGATTGACGGAAAGATTTCCTCTTATTTAAGTGTCACTGATGGTTGTGCGTAATCTGTATAATAGATATTTGATCGACGTCATCTTATGAGATTTTGATCTTTATATTGGGTAGGTGAAGGGAAAGAAAAGGGAACACATGGAGAGACAGGGCTTTAGGGGCTTTAGTTACATAATTCTTTAACATGCCCCGTGCTCCTATTGCGCTCGCGCTCTCAATTCTCGTTCTTGTGAATATTAGTAGTTTGAGATGTGTTTCAAATATGTTTTTATGCTTGCGCTTGTGCCGTGCTTCTGCTGGCCCACGCAAAGCAGATTCGACTTTAACTTTGTAGTGTGAGATGGTGGTTTACAATTCTGTGGTTGCCCAAAATGCAGCTACAATTCCAAGATTTTCACCTATTCTTCTAACTGTTGGAAACTGGAGATAGAAACTTAATTCCAATTGCTCATTTCCGGTATCTGCTAGATATTAATTGATGGCTGGGCAAAAAGAATTTAGGTATCTAATGGATTTTAATAGGTAGGCAAAAAGAAATTAAGTACGTGTTTCATGTACGAGATATATAGAAGTTCTTGCCGACGGAATAATCTCCATAGGCAAGACTTGTGAATGTAATGGTAGGAATACTGTGTAAAAGAAATGGTTGAAATTGTCTTTTTACACTTTCAGGAATCAGTTTTCTGGTTACAAGTGAAACTTTTATATCATGACCGCAAACTTTTGCTCCATGGCTGCAAATTTTTGAAGCCTAACCGCGAAATTTGACATCATAGCCGCATCATGACCGCAAACTTTGTGTAGCTGGCCGCACGCTTCCACAACATGGCCGCAATGTTATTACATCTGGTCAGATTTTGAGTTCTCGAAGTGGGTCCTTGGACTTATTGGGCTTGATCCAGGTCTCTGGGCTTCCTCCATTTTAAGTCCAGAAATCAATGAAATAGGACCTAAACAACTCTTAAAAATCTTTCAATTGGCCCAAAATAATGTTTTTCTTGCAAAAGCAATAACAAGATAACTATTTTGAAGTTGGAAACTTTAACCCCCCCCCCCCCCCAAAAAAAAAAAGGATAACTATTTTGAAAGGGTAAATTTTACACCGTTAGTAGATGGTGAGTTTATGATCTCCATCCCAGAATTCGTCAATATGCGCGTAAATTGATCCGCAACCTAATTTTGAAAAAAAGAATAATTATCTACACATCTGTTTCTAAATCTATACGGGTGCATTATTGAATGCAAATAGGTGGTGGGCCGGGCCGGGCCGGGCTAGACTCATTAACTCCTCCTATTATTCCAAGCCCACCCATTGGCAGATAAAAGCCACCTACCACTGGGCAGCTGCTCACAACTCTCATTAGCTCAGCAGTGACTCTCTCTCTCTCTCTCTCTCTCTGACTAAAGGGGCGTTCTGAGGTAAAATCCGATTCATTTTTCTCACTCTCTTTCCATCCATAGGTACGATTCCTTTCGTGTAACATGAGAATGTAAGATTCAACTATTTTTTTTTAATTCTTCGCTATCGATGATGATCTGCTCTGCTTGATCTTCACGCTGTAGAAGTAGGTTCACAAATCGATATCATCAAAGACTGTAAATCTGATCGAAATGGATTCAGCCTGTGGAATTTTTAGCTATTCGATTTTGTTCGTGGAACTTGAATGTGTTACGTGATTGCGATGTTGACTTCTGTATGAATCTGTTCACTGTTGATTAATTGGACTGTGTTTGGTTTCCTAGCAAACTTGGGGCAAAAGAAATGGGAAAATTTTCAATGCTAACGTTTTTTTGTAACGCCTCTTTCACATAGGGTGAGATACACACATACATGGGACCCACATCATGTGGTGTTACAAATCACTTTTGCATGGAAACTTTTTCCCTGATATTGAGATTATCCCGGTTTTAGTGGCATTTCTGGGCTTTATTTTCTTTAAGGTTGTGTTTGGAAAAAGGATTAGTAAATGGACTTGTGTTTAGAAAAAGGAAAACATACCTTGAGTTTATGAAGGGAAATTCACTACGTGTTCTTTTGTATCCACAAATCCTATGATGCATCCTTGAGCTGAACACAGCCTAAGGCCGAGGGGATTAACTTGTTTTGAGTATTTGTCGTGTTTACAACTGGGAGGGACTGTGAATGCAAAGTGTACCTACTGTTGGCGATGAGTTCTTTTCATTTCTTAAGAAATGTGATTATGATTGCATCTTTCCGTGCTGTGAAAACTGTATGTGCATAACGCATTATTTAGAGTGGTTGAAACTTAAGCGAAATGTCTTGATAAGTAATTCAATTCTTAATAGCGTGCACACATTTTTGCTCATGCTTGTTTGGCTATTTGCAGAAGCATTTCAAAAACAAATTCAACATATGGATTAGTAATTAACTTGAAACATGTGGAAAATGTTGCTATTATTTTGAATGGTCCTCTTTGCATAATTTTTCATACGAACATTATTTAGAATCATTATATTTCAGCGTATGAGAATTGAATCGAAGCTAACCACTGGTACTCTTTCAACGACCCTTCATTTGTCTCTCAGACAGACCTTCACATTCTAGATGAGTAATTTGAAGGCATTTTGTACTATATGGAATGAACATTTAAAGTGTTTCTGATCTTACAATGGGTAATTCAAAGGCGTTAGTGGGTTTCTAGTCTATATCACTATGTACCGATTCGTAAGATGGAGTTCAACTTCAAAGTTCTCTCTAGCTTCACTTTTTCGGCCATCCAGTGATCAGTTTTGGAGATTTCCTATTTATGTTTGTCTTTTCACTTAGTATCTAGTAAATCGACATTCATTTCCTTTGGAAAATTTCCTCTTTATCAGCTCTTATGTGTAACTAATCTAAATGCTGAGATCTGGTTTTATCACTTGTTTAGATCACATATAACAATGGTGAAGGCTGTCGTCGTTCTTAACAGCAGTGAGGGTGTAAATGGCACTGTATACTTCACCCAAGAAGGAGATGGTACTTTCATTTACATTACAGTAGTTCAATGGTGTGTGTGCACGCGCGCGCATGCGTGGCAGCGTGGGTGTGTGTGTGATAGTCGTGTTGGCAATTTAAATTATTCTGTTTCTTGTATGCCTTAGGTCCAACGACAGTTACTGGAAGCCTTTCTGGCCTTAAACCTGGAGCTCATGGTTTCCACGTCCATGCTCTTGGTGATACGACAAATGGTTGCATGTCAACTGGTAATTTTCAAACCCATAAATTCACCCTCTTTATCTTCTTTTGAGTTTCATCCAAGGATAGCCAGGACACCTGAGAAAATACTAGTGTAATGAGATTCAACTCAAGAATTTTCAATTTTGGATTATTCATATTTGCAGGACCACATTTTAATCCTGCTGGAAAAGATCATGGTGCTCCTGAGGATGAGCATCGCCATGCTGGTGACCTTGGTAACGTCATAGTTGGCGAAGATGGTATGTTTCCTTTTGATATGCACTCTTTTTCGTCATCATCGTCGAGTTATTTGCTCCTCGGATGCTGCTATCTTGATTGGCAAAACATACTCATCATCCGGTTGCATGTTCATTTATCAAGAGAACTTTTCCTAGCCAAGAAACTTAACTTATTTTAGTGTAATTATGACCGTTATTTTTTCGTGAGAAATGTTTGGTATTGTTACTCTTCTTGGATTTGCGTCGAAATGGTCCCATCTGGACTGATACTTCCCATGCCCTCCTGCTATTTACGGGATGACGGAAGTTGTTTTGCTTTTGTCATGAAGATGATCCTATCTCTGTAGATGCATTTGAGTTCGATTAACCACGAGGTGCATAATTTTCTGGACGGTATTGTAACATGCCATTAACATTTTGTTATGACTTTGTGTCTCAGGTACTGCAAGTTTCACTGTCGTTGACAAACAGGTGAATTACTTTACTAACTGCACTGAAGACTTAAGACATGCTATGTGGGCAGTCAATTGGAGTTTTTCTTGACATGTTTACTTTATGCAGATCCCTCTTTCTGGACCACATTCCATCATTGGAAGGGCTGTTGTTGTCCATGCTGACCCGGATGATCTTGGAAAGGGTAATTTTATCTTACTTTGATCGTTAGTGTTGCATTCTCCGCTGGCGTTTCCATATTTTGGTTTCTCTTAACTCCAGATATTCCAGATACAAAATTATCCGAGATTGTCATGTGAGAAATATGAATGTAGCTAGCATTGCTTTCTGAGTCTCTTACGTGGTATTGAACATATTGGAGTGTTTGACGATTCACAAATGAACTTTTGGGTGTATGGTTGTCAAGTGAAAGATTGGAACAATATCATATCACGAAGGCCATGGTTTTGGCAAGACATGTTTAATGTGCCACGGCCATGTGAAGCACTCCGGCACTTGACTGGGAAATGAATGTCATTCCGTGAACTCTTAAAGCTGCTCGTAAACATTTGCCGAAGTAATGATTCTGATACTTTTGAAATTATCATCCCACTGCTTCTACCATCAAATATTGATGCTTCTTATAAAAGACGAATAGATTGTTCTTTTCCTGACCATAAAGCTGTGAACTAGCATGAAACTGATCGTTCAATTGTTATCATTTGTGGATGTACTGCAGTTTGTGATACTACTATGAGGGAATTTTTTTTGTAAAGTCTGAAAATTTTCGGTTAATGGAAATGCATTTCATGGAAGATGTTGTGCAAAAATGTGGGGTTCGGATTAGATTCAGTTGATGTACCCTTCATTTATTCATTATCTGCCAAAATTTGGGAATGAAAAAACACGAGAAAAATAAACACTTAGTCCTGTATTGGCAGATATCCTCGGTAAGTACTTTTTTTTTTTTTTTTGAACAGCATCCTCGGTAAGTACTTAGTTGCTATCACAAGTGAAATATTTAAGGTTTGTGGCTCAAAGATTTTGTGGGTTGGTGACATGAGTGGAGTGGAGTGGAACACAACTATATTTCATTTTTTCCTTGCGTAGTGACCCATGTCATGAACTAAAAAAATGTGTCACGTCATTGGTTTTTGTGGTAAAAAGACTATCATCTGACCTTCATTGTGCTCAGTAATTAAGCATCTGCGGATCTGCCTGAAGTTAAGGCCGGCGATTTGAATTATATTCCATGAAATTTTACGGTTTAGCACAACGCTTTCGTTTGTCCACCCCTTTCTTCATGCATCATTTTATATTCTATCTTGCTTTTGTTCAGGTGGTCATGAACTAAGCAAAACCACAGGAAATGCTGGCGGAAGGATTGCCTGTGGTAAGCAATCTGCTTTCCTTATTATCAAGTATACAACGCGATGTTTAATAAACCCATTTGTTTCATTGCGAAGATTGAAAAATAAGTCCTTAAGGCTGTGTTTGGATAACAGACTCGTAGAAGGAATTTATGGATCAAAATTGGAAGATAAAGAAAAGATAAGGGAAAAAAGCAGTTAAGATTGTAAACAGTTTCTTTTGTTACATGAAGTAAATCATGTCTTATCGTTCATCCCTTTACACATGCTAGCTGGTACACCTGTATCCAAACGTATTTTACACAACAGGCAGGTTCCAACTGCTGAAGAATTAATATAGGAGTATTTCTCTGGTTCCACTGTTATTATCCTTTCCCTCGGTTAACCCCTTCCCGAATCACGATCCAAAACGCAGCCTAGAATCTTAGTATTCGTTACTAATATCACAGTCTAAAACACTCTCGCCTTTTACAGGTATCATTGGCCTGCAGGGTTGATACTGGTGCTGTTTACTTGAGAATCCTGCCACCAATTTAGAACCGTATAAGTTTGTGAAAGTCTAGTTGCTGGTGAATAAGGATTACGGATTACTAAATGAACTTAATATGGTTTCAATCTTTTGATTCTGTACTGCATTTTGCCTTCCTTTTTTCTTGTGCACCTTTTCGTGTAATGGGTTCAACTTGGTGGCTCTTTTTTGTTTGAACTATGGAAATTAACTTGAGTATTTTCCTGTTTGTGATCTCATTGACTTCTACAATCGTCGATATAGGCATCTCTATATTCGTTAGGGTGTTGGTTGTTAGATTTGTGGATAGATTGCAGAGGTTTGTTGATGCATCTTGGTCGTCCATCTCAGCAATCAATGGTTTTTAGATTTTGAAAAAGAATCTTCCTAAAAAGAGTATGTTTTTGTAGCAGGAATGTTTCAACATATTTGAACCATTAAACACCTTTTGACGGCTGAGATTACATAAACTACTTTCTGCAATCCAAACTCATACAGAAGAGGAGCCAAGTTCAAAGTGAAGTCAATTTTATTTTAGTTTTGATTTTAGCTTTTAATACATTTTTAAATCCACGATTCAACCAGTCTTAAATAAGTTGCCAAATGAAAACAAGGAATTAGAAAAATCTTGCCTGCTTTTAAAGGTCGAATGAGGAGCAAGAACATACCTGTGAGGATAACTGGTTTTAATTGGTTATATTTTTCTTAACAGTAATTTTGTTTGAGAATAACTTATTCATGGAGCTTAATCTTACGCGTCCAAAAGTGTTTTGGACGATCTGGATTAAAAACAAGGGAAATTTCAAAATGACACCTGAATCTTGTAACAAATGTTATAGAGACACCTGAACTTAAGTTTATTTCAATTAAACACATGTACTAACAAAATTTTCAAATTTAGACCCCGACGTCATATTCCGTCCAAAAAATTACTAACACGACATCTCTTACCCGTTTAAGTGGTTCCATTGCACATGTTTCCAATAGGGAATGATGCACTCAAGCCAAACTCATCTCTTGGGTGCATCGTCCTCTATTAGAAACATGTGCAATGGGGCAACTTAAATGGGTTGGAGATGCCATGTTAGCAATTTTTGGGACGGAGTATAACAACGGGGGTCTAAATTTGGGGATTTTGTTAGTATATGTATTTAATTGAAATAAACTTAAATTCAGGTGTCTCTGTGACATTTAGTGCAAAGTTCAGGTGCCATTTTAAAATTTTTCCTAAAAACAAATTATTATCGGTCAAAGATATTTATTACCGATTAAAGTTTAAAAGCATATCTCAAACATTGATTGCTGAAACGGACAGGTAAGGTTGCGCGCCTCTGCAAATAACTTATTCACAGCTCCTTCGTGAATAAGTTATTCTCATTTTGTTTACACCCGTTTTTAACACAGTAAACTTGGGCCGTTAGAGAGTCATTCTCTTCTGCCACGAAACTATGGCTCCTTCCGTTACGACCCGAACCCGTTTTAGTGTCATTAGGGTAAACGGGTTTATGACAAACGTAGCCCGATTCGCAAGCATATCGGGAGCAGTTGCACATCGTGATCTTGAAAAGTCATCCCTTGCATGCACCTAACCAGCGCCTACAGCCCTACACCAAACTCCATCTACCGCACTCCCCTCTCTCTCTCTCTCTCTCCATATATACGTATGCATACGCATATATATATATATATACTACCGACTGAAACTACGGAGCACAGAGCGCAGCCATTGTAGTCTCTCTTCCGTCCTCGCCAGTCCACGCCATGGAGTTGGTAAGTCCTGATAAAGTAGTAATTACTTTACTTTATTCCTCAATCTTTTTCTTTCGATAAGTAATTAACTTTATTCCAATCCGCCGTCAAGTTCCACTTCTTCACATTCTCCTCACCAACCAGAGTCTGTTCATTTTTATTTTTATTTTTATTTTTATTTTTATTTTTATTTTTATATTTGCCCAATTTTTTTTGATTTCGTTTTCCTTTATTTTCCGAGTTGGATTACAGGTTGCCCCAGCTGCAGCTGATGTGAAGATGGGGGGTGAGGGGATTAGGAAGAACTCAACCCTAATTTGTGCTCCGTTGATGGGGGATTCCATTGATCGGATGTTAATTGACATGAGTAAGGCGAAATCGAGCGGTGCTGATTTGGTGGAGGTTCGATTGGACAGTCTGAAGAGCTTCGATCCTCGTCGCGACATCGAAATCCTAATCAAACAGTGTCCTTTGCCCACTCTCTTTACTTACAGGTTCGCAATCTCAATTGAGCTGTGAAACATTTTGGCCGATAAGTATTTTTATTCGAAAATTTACTCGTTAATCGTTATATCTCGGCTTTCGTAAGTTCTTTTCCGAAAGGAACCTGTTGCCTTATGCTGCAATTCACACTACTCAGTTTTCTCGATCGTCAGTCTAACCGCATGGCTCAAAAAGTTAATGAAATCTCTTTTGCATAAACAAAAGAAAAACCAATTGGATTCTAAACTGTGCCTCAAGTTATACACTATTTTGTCAATTTGGAAATATTTTTCAAGTGCCAACCAAACGCCGGAAAATAAAAGTTTGAAGTTTGTTTTCAGCAAAAACATTTTACATCGAAACAAACAGAGCCATCGTGTAGATTTTGTAGTACAGAGACATATTGCTTATGATACTAAATAGTTGTCCCATTTGAAAAGACGTGCAATTTCCGGAAAAAATAAAATAAAGTACTTCTGTGCATAATTTTTCAATTTCTTCACACCAAATAAAAGAACTCAATTAGATCTTTAATTCAGTGCTAAAAAACTGAAAAAATTATGCACGGGAGTACTTTATTTTTTTCGTAAGGAAGACTTAACTAAGGAGGGAGGGAATATTATTTTGTTTTCTTAGACAATTGAAATGCCCATGTGTGTTTATTTTTGAAAGAAATTGAGATAATGTAACCTTAGTTTTTGACTGGACCAAATCAAAATCATTTAGATCATCAGAGATTGCTATACTAATTAATATAAATAATACTCATATTGCTTGTAGTATAAGTATACTACATTATATTTGGGTGGGGCCGGCCCCTCTCGAGCCCTATATAGTTCTGCCGCTGTCTGTGACTTTGTAATGCAATTTGGGCTTCAATTCGATCTCATATGTACAGTTTTGTTCTTCTTTTCTAAATGGAAAATGCTAAAGACAGCCCGGCTGGTTGTGATTAAGGTTTAAGAGTATATTAAAATATGTGATATTTGTATATAAAAGGGTGTGAACGTGTTTTTCAAGTGTAAAAAATGCACTGGAGTGTGTGTGTTTTTTTTCCCTTTCTTTTCTTATTGACGGCCCAGTCAGCTGTCAATTGAAGGACCCTAAATTATTGAGATAATTTTTGTTCGGTTCACCAAAATTGAAGCAGTGGAAGTAGTTACTTGGCTAAAGTTCTACTTGTTTTGGACATTTCCATATAAATTCATGTCATTGTTGATCTTTGCGACAGTTTACAGTATGGGATTTTTCTGATTTGATGTGCCTTTGTAGACCAAAATGGGAAGGTGGTCTGTATGAGGGGGATGAAAACAGTCGATTGGATGCACTTCGGTTAGCCATGGAGTTGGGAGCTGATTATATCGATGTTGAGCTACAGGTTGCTTTCTTGTAATCTAAAATTAAACAGTTGAAAACCTGACATTGACTTGTAATGTGAATTAAACAGTTCAAAACCTGCCATTGATTGTGTTATAAGGTGGTTATGAAGGAATTCTTGTGTCAAAATATGGAAAAAATTATAACCTTCAAATCATTTTCTTCGTGATCAATTACTAAAACATCTTAAAACGTTAGGATTATAACTGTTAGTTGATTCTTTGCTTTGCTTTTTCTGATCATTTTACATTGTCCCTGCATGGTCTCTCATTAGCCAAATGGTCCGACACTTAAGGTTATTGTGGTGGATTAGGTTCAAACTACACTTTCTAAGAAAATCTGTCAGTATTACATCTAAACTGGCCCGAATATGAAAGAGCTGCCACATACCCAATTTGAAACACCATAACAAACACTAATTAGGTTGATTTAGAAGTGCATGTAGAGAAAGAGAGATGTGGAGTTGGCTATGGGTTTCACTGGTGCTTTAGTGATGGACTGCAAGAAAACATTTTACTGTACCTACAGCAAAAATAACTAAGTAGTGACAAGTTTTGTTGTCAGAACTCAGAAGTGGAATATTAGTGACTGTTTGAGACCTATGACGAAATTGGATATACTTATTCAGGCACTTCATTAATGCCATAATGCCATAATGCATCCCATACATCTTTAATGAGCATGAACGAGCTCAAATGCACCACTAGGGTTCACAATTACTTCCACCAAGTGCTCTTTTAAGGGGCCGGATTTCGCAATATTTTGGGAATCTAACTGAACCTGCGAAGACTAATCTCTGAATGACTACATTTTCTTGTGAAGGTTGCTCAAGAGTTCAACAGTTCCATGAATGGAAAGAAGCATGGAAAATGTGCAGTCATTATTTCGTCGCATAACTATCAAAATACTCCCTCTAGTGAGGATCTCGGCAACCTTGTGGCAAGAATACAAGCTGCTGGAGCTGACATTGTGAAGATTGCAACAACTGCCTTGGATGTCACTGATGTTGCACGTGTTTTTCAAATAACTGTTCATTCTCAAGTAAGAGGCGTAAGTCTTGTCCAAGGATTTCTGAACTCTTATGAAGTTTTTTCATAAAATTCTCTTTGCCTTGGACTGAAACTTGGTATATTTTTGAACGACATTGTTTACAATGATCATGTTTGGTAGTGATATTGTAAACTTTACTGAAGTGTTATAGATAAATGTTTCTACGTGTGGGACACATTTATATGGAAATCGTAATCATGTTCTCCGGGACCAAGATAGGGAGAGAGGAGCTTGCCAGGTTTGCTTGAATTGAAACTTCACGTAAAGATGATCCATGATTTAATGCATGAGGTGAATTTTAAGTGATAAAAAAAACAAGACATATTTTAGTTCCCTAGTTGAGGCGACGTTGCTGATTGTGTATATGTTGGTTAACTTTGCATGAATGAAAGGTTTTTCATAATCAGGTCAAATAATGTGTTGAATATGGGAGGAAAGTTGAACATGCTAAGGTTGGAAACATGCTAAGGTTGGAAATATGTATCATAACTTAAATATCATGGTTCTGATGTAGCTCTGCATTTGTCATCTATCAAAGACTCAAAAAAGCGAAAGTACTCTGAAATCATGTAACTATGATAGTGTAGTCTTAAGTACTTAACATTGCTTTATGGTAGCTGTGAAAAATTAGTTTGTCTCTTTTTGGTTGACGACATTAGTCTTCTTGTAATGCTTTTCATCTTTTTGTTTGTAAAGATTACATTTACTATCTTCTTATTTGAAATGCCATGTATGACAAATTTATTTTTATCTTCTTTTTGAACATTTTGTAGTAATTTTTTCTAATTGGTATGCAACATAAATAAATTTCCAGGTCCCAATTATAGCTATGGTTATGGGAGAGAGGGGATTGATGTCACGGATACTTTGCCCCAAATTTGGGGGATATCTCACTTTTGGCACCCTTGAGTCAGGAGTAGTATCAGCGCCTGGTCAACCAACAATAGATGATTTGGTGAAGTATAATTTCAGACAGATTGGACCTGATACAAAATTGTTTGGGATTATTGGGAAGCCTGTCAGCCACAGCAAGTCACCTACTTTATACAATGAAGCATTCAAACAAGTTGGTTTTGATGGAGTTTATATACATTTATTGGTGGACGACATTGCGAAGTTTTTCCAGACTTATTCGTCCACAGATTTTGCTGGGTTCAGGTTTAATATCAAGATCTGACAATAGTAGTATGATATTTGACTCGAGTGTTACTTGTTCATGCTTTGGTTTGGGCCATTCCCATATTTATTCTCCTAAGTTATCGGGTTCCTAAAATTTCGTAAGGGTCTTTTTTTATGATGGTGGTTCTCATCGTTATTTGTTTTCCTCAAAGTCACTTTTATAGGACATGTTACAAATGAATAACTCTGCTCAAATTAAACTAACATAAATAGTGAAATCCCTCTTGTGCAGTTGTACCATTCCCCACAAGGAGGCTGCACTTAAGTGCTGTGATGAGGTTGATCCAGTGGCAAAGGTAATTGAGGCTTCTCACAGTCCATTTGATGAAGTCTACCCAGTCACAGTTTCTGATGAGGTTGATGAAGGTTCTTGCGGTCCTTATCTGATATCATTTTTGATTGGTTTCCTTCTTTTTGATGACATCTCAGTCAATAGGAGCTGTTAATTGCATTATCAGGAGATCAAGTGATGGGAAGTTATTTGGTTGCAATACGGACTATGTTGGTGCTATTACTGCTATCGAGGATGCACTACGAGGTATCATCTGTTCTCAACTATTAGTTATATATGTACTTTTTCACAAAGTATCTGTGTCGGACAATCGACAAGCGGGTAAGGTATAGGATCCATGTCCAACGTGTTTAGTTAGACATTCACCGAACAACCATATTGTTCAATTCCAGTGTACATGGTATATTATGCATGAAATGATCTAGGCGCCTGGTAAATACCATCTATCTTAGAAAATAAAAGAAATATATTTTGTAGATTATGAATATTTTGGCATGTTCCCATGCCCTTGAATCCGACACTTAGGCACATACCAGTGCCCGAGTCCTAACCCGTGAGTCTATGTTACATAGAGTTAAGGTATTTGTTATACAATTAACCCTTTGTGAACTCCTTTTTCTTTTACAGGTTCAGGTCATGCAAATGGTACGATTGGATCGCCCTTGGCTGGTAAACTGTTTGTTGTCGTTGGTGCTGGTGGTGCCGGCAAGGCACTTGCTTATGGCGCTAAAGAAAAGGGAGCAAGGGTGGTGATTGCGAATCGCACTTATGGTGAGATTCTAGCTTCCCAATGCATTATGCTGTTGAGTATGCTTAATAGTCCCTTAAATGTTAGATGGCGTCCTAGTTCTATGGTCTGGACGTCTGGTACTCTTAAGCTGTGCCCATAAAAAAAGCTGAATTGTTTATCTTTGGTAACCTATTTTCAGTATTGGTCCATCTTTGTACTTTTTTGTTTCTCGTCGAAGATGAATCGAGAAATTTAAAAAGTTTCACCCAAAACTTAAAAAGCTTTGAGAGGCTCTCTCTTTTGCAAGACAAGCCAAGCTCACGCTTAATTTTCGGCATTTATATATGCTTTTTGTAGCATGACTTCTGATTTACCAGTTTTTCTTTGCAAGATCGAGCTAAAGAAATTGCTGATACAATTGGAGGAGGTGCTTTATCTCTTGCCGATTTGAATGATTTCCATCCAGAGGATGGTATGATCCTTGCAAACACAACTTCTATAGGAATGCATCCAAAAGTTGACGAGACACCCGTTTCCAAGGTATGCTCACCTCCTATGTACTTATCTATATTGAAACTACTTCCGACTCCGGTTACTTGACATTGTTTGCCTGAACAAATATAATGATTAACGGCAGTAGTGGATATGCGCTTTGAGATTTTGAAGACTTGAACCTTGTCTCCGTTTCTCTGATGGAGTTTTTGTTAGACTGGATTCCTATCCAAGTCCGCAGCTACTACCTAGCATCGGAACAAATATTTGGCTCCTCAAATGGGTTTGGCTGGGATGGACCATATGTTCCGCCTAACTGATAAGTGGTCCCTTTTAGGCAACAAGCAACACTCACAGACAACACCTAACTGATAAGTGGTCCCTGTTAGGCAACAAGCAACACTCACACACAGGCGGGTGCACACGCACACACTCGCTGAAGAATAAAGATAAGCACAACCAGAAAAAGCGTGAGACCACAAATTAGGTGATTCGGCTAGAATGCCTATGTCCACGGGTTATCCCAGATTTGAGTACCTTCTGCATTGGGAAGAAGTATATAAAATGATGACTGCTAGAAAGGCAACATATATAAGTTAGGTTTCACGCAGAACGAATCACCGTAATGTCTTTAAGTGAATCTGTAAATGCCTTGGCCTTACGTCTATTACTAACCATGCTTCACATAACCGAACCCCCCCCCCC
>JAOTQK010000012.1:1083267-1101526 GCA_025642025.1 Rhododendron ferrugineum
AAGAGGTAGCAGGGGAGAAGACAAGGTGAAGGGGAGGGATTGGGTGTGCTGTGACCTTTTGGGTTTGGGTAAGAGGGTCACGTGTCGCTTGATGAGGACTGGGACAGGGAGGTCGGACAGAGGGATTGGGACAGGGGATCCGAAGCCATCATAGTCCTGGTCACATATTTTTCACTCGTCCAAGTGTCAGAGGATTGACACGGATACTTGATACATTTAGCGGTCCCAGGATTGTTCTTCCTTGGTCATACTGCTCTCAACAGTGTGCTTTGGGGAGCCGGGTCCCTGTAGCCCTCTTAAGAGCTGTAATTTGCAGCTTCCCGAAGTTGCTCGCTACAGGGACCCGGAGCATGCTTCGATGGTTCCCCATCTTCACATTTTTATCGATTGCAGTACCAGAACCTGTCCATTGCGTATGTGTTTGCGTTTGTATTTCTTGGCCTTTCGCTTTTGTTCTTTCGCCATTAAACGCCAAAGAACCTGAGGGACTTAGTCGACGATTGGTTTTGAGAGAGACCAAGGGAATTTGGTCTAGTGTTATGATCCTTGCTTACGGTGTGAGCGGTCCCGATTCCAATTCTCGGAATGCTGCCCGTTTGTTTTTTTTTTTCCAGAATTGACAGAACTTTTTTTTCCCCCCTGATTTCAATTC
Source organism: Rhododendron ferrugineum (assembly GCA_025642025.1). Taxonomy (NCBI): domain Eukaryota; kingdom Viridiplantae; phylum Streptophyta; class Magnoliopsida; order Ericales; family Ericaceae; genus Rhododendron; species Rhododendron ferrugineum. Next base: position 1,083,920 of record JAOTQK010000012.1, read on the forward strand.
TCATGTGGGTGACCTCGTCTCCATAGAAGTCGAACCCGCAACCTCTCACTCCCAAATGGGAGCTATAAGACCGCTTGAGCTAGGCCCAAGAGTCTAGTTAGTGCCGAGCTTGCTGGACCGAAATTAGGAGTATCAACCAAGAAGCTTCGCCAAAACTAAAATTCCGTGGTTATCTTATTTTGTCAATTAACCTCCTTTTCAGGGCCAACACAAAGGGATTTGGATGACCAAAGCTAAATTGTGGGATGGTGCCTTACGTATTTTTAGAATTAAACAATAATGATAAAAATGTTTCTTTATATTGTACTACTTTAGACTTTATAATGCATGTTAATTGCTTTGTCACAAACAGTCAAAGTGATTGACTTGAATTCTATTTAGCTTGGTTTTGAAACTTGGCAGTTACAATAGCATTAATTTTGGAGAAAAAACATTTTAAGACTCGAACCCAGACACTCTACATGGACTAAAATCAATTTACCATTGAGCTAGTAAAGACATTTATGTTAGAAAATGAATAAATAATATATATACTAATTTACAAATAATATTGAACTGCTCCTAAAATTTGAAATTTTTTGAATGCCCGAGGCCCAGGCCTCTTGGGCTGGGTCGGCCCTGCTCCTTTGTTACTGAAAAGTTGTACCAAGACTGCTCAAAAGTATAATGCTTTACACAAAACATAGAAACAAAAAGAATATCCTCTTTACTACTTACTAATAAATATGAATGCAAAAAAACTTGAGGATCTTCTATTGACATCTCATTTGTTATACTTTTCATAAAATTTAACACATTTTTTCAACCTTAATAACAACGCAATAACACATTTTTCAACCTTAATAACAACGCAATCAACTGTTTTTAGCAGCTGGTCCAAAAAAAAAAGAAAAAACCTATTTTTAGCAGCTTGTCAAAAAAAAACAAACTGTTTTTAGCAATTTTCCAACAACTTATCTTACAAAAGTGGGGTGTAGAATGTAGATGTTATTTATCCATAATTTACACCGAGGCCTCGTTCTTTTAAGCATTTATTTTTTATTTTACAATACATGTTATTCTCTCATAATATATTATTAATTAAAAAATATAAATATTTATTTCGTTAACGAAATTTAACAAATGATCAAAGACAGTCAGAGGTTTTGATTACCTAGGGCCCACCATATTCTCCAAAGCTTTATGCCCATCGTTGGATCAATTTTCCCTCCAAAATGCAACCCTATTCCCTCCCTTTCTCAAATCCCTAGCCCCACCACTCACTCACTCTCTCTCTCTCTCTCTCTTCAATTTGGCCACTCTCAAAGTTTCTCTCCGCACGCAGGTTCGGACGGGGCGTTATTTTCTACGTCAGATTTCGATGAAACTAAAAGATCGCTTCTTTGCTAGGGTTTGAGCCCGCACTTGAATTCGATCCCATATGAGTATAATACAATGGGTTCACTTGGAGATCGCGATGACGAAATCCAACCAGGTAAACGGAATTCAATTCTTGATCGATGCGATAACATTGAGACTCAGCCTTTTGACAGCCAGTCTTCTCCGCCTTCACCGTATGGTAAGTTCTATAAATCCTTCTCCGTTTCGACGCTTATTTTGATTAATTGTTTGTTTTTTGAGTTTTGTACTCAACGATGGGTGAAAAATGCACTGGCTTTATGTATTTAGGATCCAGTTTAGTTTTAATGGACCGGTTTGGTAGGTTACGATTTGGATGTGCGAACGAGAAAACCAGTAAACCACTCTTTAAAAGCATCTAAAAGATATGCTTCACAGACAGGTTTTTGAAAAATCTCGAATTTTTTATTTTTTTTTGATAACTTAAGGTGTTTGGGTCAGCTTATTATTCGACACTTGTGGTTGCCCATGTGGTATCCCAACCATTTATGTAGCGACAAATTTGGCGATAGGGACATTGTTATTCACTTTTGTTGGGTGATTGGGAGACAAGGAGTGACCAAGATTGTGTGGTGGCGATCTTTTGTTTGCGGGGTTACTGCATTGCAATGGCCAAATGGTACTCCGGGAGTACGCAATAATTGGCCACTTACGCGCACCTTGATTAATCCTTGGGTTACCAATCACACCGTGACTAGTGGGGAGCTTATGAAAGCTAGAGTAAAGCTCCGTATGGACAAGCCGTACATGAGTTGATAGCACAGGTTTTGAACCCATGACCCAGCAGGGAGCAAACAAACCCCCAAGTGTCAGGACTTGACCACTAGGCCAACCCCTTGAAGTTTTAGTTGAGGGAACATTTTGTTGCTCCATGGATACTTCAAACATCAAAGCACTCTTTAAATTTTATCTATCATCCAATTGATTATGGGAAGCAACCTTCAAAACTGTGGCAGAAAAATGTTTTTGTTTCTTATGAAGAATATGAGTTGGTTGATTAATGATTAGCTATGAGTCTTATGGCGAGTCAACCAACTATCTAAGTACATTCATATATTTGAGAAGGTGAAGAATGATCAAGTTCAAATTTTCAAGCAAAGCCGGATGAACATACTAATTTTAAAAACTAGTACGAGTTTATGACGCTGATTATTTACTTACCCCGTTTCTGCATTTAGGTGAGGAAAATGAAGGTGAGGATTTAGATGAGTTGGATTTTCTGCAAAGTACATTGCCATTTGTGGATACCGCTCCACTTGAAGATGCATTTGAGACCCAAGTCTTGAATTTTGCTGGCGAAACACAAGTATTGGATGATCCTGAGGTTGTTGAGAACATGGGCACCCCATTGTTAGATGAGTCCGATAATGAAGTTGTTGTTGATACTGATGACGAAGGAGTATATATAACACAAGTTCTGGGTGATACTGAGGAGTTATTCGATGATGATTTCCCACTGGATGAGGAGAATAAGCTTTTTTCCACTCCTGGAAAACAAGATAATCAGGAGTTGAGAGCCGAAACAGACGATTTAACTGATATACAGAACATTTCAGGTCAGTCTACTTTCCAATAAAAAAATGGGTATATTTATTTGGTTACTACTTTTCGAAATTCATGGTTTTCCTTACAAATCTGAATTTTTCAACAAGTTTTCATTCTCGTTAGTTGAGATTATGGTTCGTATGGAGGAGAAGGTTTTAAGAAAATTTAATGGGATATCTCCTTGTGCATCTTTCTCCCCTTTTGTATTTGTTAGTTGTATGCATTGCTTGGATGTATTATAGTAATTGGTTTAGTTCAGTATGGCATATATTCGAATAATCCCCATTCCTCTTAGAAAATGTTGGTGGCCGTCAAATATACCTTATATTTGTGGCGCTTTGAGTTCTGTAAGGTAAAAAGGAAAAGTTGTGCATGTTGTGTTGCTAACCTTTTATACTGGTTGACTTAGGATCTGTGCGGGCGGATTTCACTTCAGTTCGTACTGCAGCTTTACGGGCATCTGGTTTAGCAGCTCGTAGAAGGGCCTCTAAAGGAACCAACAATGAGTCATGTACCACTAAAGTCGATGATGTATGTAAAGAACTACATATTGCTGAGGATAATGGGATTACTACTGTTAGAGATTCATCAACAGTCAGAGAGGAAGTTTATGAGGTGGATTTTCCAGGAGTGAATGAACAGATCAATGGATTAAGGGATAAAAGCAATTGTAGGGCTGGTAGTTCAACCGTTAGGAGACTTTTTACGGAAGATACACTTACGGAGTCTAAAGAACCTTATGACTCCTTAAACAATGCTGATGGGAATGAGATAGCGGGGTTAAGCTACGTTGACTCTCAAGAGCCCGGAGAGTTATCGCAAGCCAACGCACTGGAATTTGTGGAAAGATTTATTAAGTTCGATGTCATGGAATTTGGTCAAGAAGATGAACTTCGAAGGTCCGCAGGGGGAAAATCAAAGCTTGTCTCAAGCGCAAAAGGGACTCAAAGTTTGGTCAAACGAACTAATCTTGAATTTACAGCTAGAAAAAGTGAAGTTTTTGATTGGGATGACAGCCGTGAAGATGAAGGAGGGGGAGAGTTTTTTACAAAAAAGAAGGAATCATTCTTTGACACTGGAGGTCAGAGGAAGATATCTTCTCCCAGAAAGAGTTCAGTTATTCCCAATTTTGGCTTACAGTTACATAGTTCAAAACGCTACAACACAAAAAAGGTCATGGAAAAAAAATCTAAAAAGAAGCTTACTAAGAAGGTGGATGAGCAGTTAAATATTGGTTCTTCAGATGGAACAGAAGCTACTCAAGCAGACAAGGATGTGCCAGAAATGCTGAATATTGGGGTTGATACTCAAATAGCTGCTGAAGCTATGGAAGCTCTATGCTTTGGTTTGGATGTGGCGGAGCGTGATAGCAATGAAACTGACCAAGGTGCCAAAAATAGATGTGAGGGTTCTGACAGAGGAGAAAAAACGAAGAGATCACAGTCTAAGGAAGGAGGTGTATGGAAGGCATCAAGTTCACCTAGTCCTGGAGATATTTGTAGGAACTCCAAGAAAAGAAAGAGTATTAGTTCCACATCGAGGAAAAAGTCTGCTGTTTCATCACGGAAACAAGCTGAGAACATCACAGAAGAATGTGAAACCGAGGTAGTGAAGGAAGCACTGAAGAAGTCCAAGTCAAATGGAGAAGGATGCTTTGGCACCAATCGGATTAAAAACATAGACAAAGTATCTTCTGAGGCTTTGGAGCAAATAGAAGAAGAAAGAGCTCAGAAAAGAAAAGATACTGATGAGGTTGATACATGTCATGTCATTGCATCATCAAATGGGTGTGTGTCAGTCAAGAAAAGGCGTTTGGAAGATAAATTTGGTACTTTTACACCCATAGCTCGTCGAACGAGACAGTGCAGGGTACCAAATCAGGTAAAAGCTGGAGAGCTTAAAAATGTCAACTTGATTGTGCAGGAGAAATCACATGAAAAGTTTAATGATACGACTGCTGCTTTCACAAAGGGAGCATTGGGCTATAACAGAGGAAAAAGAACTAGTCGAAAGTTGTCAACTAAGTCAATTGGAAGTGGTGACCTACATGCATCAGTCAGTCAATCTGTTGTGCAGGGAACTAATGGACAATCACTTGGAAGATTGACAAGAGGATCAATCAATGCATTGAGCACTTGCGTGGATCTAGCCAATAAAAAGCGAGCTTCCTCAGACAGGCAGTCTGATGGAAGCTTGTTTCAGCACAGTATAGATAAAAGATGTTCCAGAAATGCTGCTCTTAAATGTAGTTCTGTTGACCAGAATGTAATTCCTAACAATGCTGAAGCAAGTACCCATTTAGAAGTTTCACCGGAAGACAGACGTAAACCGTCCGTTTCAGCATCTACTACGCCTTTGAATTGTACCACACCTATAAATGCTGCATCTCCTATTTGCATGGGCGATGAGTATTTCAAACAGTCATGCAGGAAGAATTTGTCAAAATCATTCCTTGCAAAAGAAGTCGATAGGTTAATGTCCAACGGCAACGGACCAGAACCTACTCCTACAATGAAAGATTCGAGAAGGAGGAGAGATATGGCCAGTGTCCGGGCCTTGTTCAGTCACCACTTGGATGAGGATATAATCAAGCAACAGAAGAAGGTATTCGTATATGCTCTCTTATTTTCTTTGATTTGGCACGTGTTTGGGTTGTCTTTTACTTTTTAGCTTCTCGTAAAGACGAGTCAGAAAAGCGAATTTTCCAAACAAAGGCTTTGGCAGGCTCAAACTTATAAGTGTGCCTTATTCTTGGTCTCTTGTCTCAGATTTTGGCCCGGCTAGGAGCTTCAGTAGCATCTTCTATTTCAGAAGCAACACACTATGTAACCGATAAATTTGTGCGGACGAGGAATATGTTACAAGCTATTGCTTTTGGAAAACCAGTGGTGACCCACTTATGGCTTGAGAGCTGCGGACAAGCTAGCTGTTTCATTGATGAGAGGAATTACATAGTGAGAGATGCCAAAAAGGAAAAGGAATTTGGATTTAGCCTTCCTGTTTCACTGGCACGTGCATGCCAACGTCCTCTTTTACAGGTTATCACTCAGTTTTGCTTTGTTTAATCAATCAAATGAAATGGCTGTGTGGATCCTTTTAGTAATTTATCTTCTTTGCAGGGGCAAAAAGTTCTGATTACTCCAAATACAAAGCCTGGTAAAGAAATATTGGCAAACTTGGTTAGAGCAGTTCACGGCCTGGTGCGTTGCTTCCCTGGTCTTTCTTTAGAGCTTGGTCCATTAATAATCCGATTGTTGTCATCTTGCTTGAAATTTCCACAATCTGTCTCCATAAGTGAAGCATCATCTTAGGATGGTTCTAGGGGCCCTACAGAAGTACACGCTTTAGGTCATAATATCCATGTCTGTTACTTGTGCGAATAAGGCCTATGTGGATATTATTTCCTGGCTTTGATCTGTTGTTTCCTCCTTTGGCACTTCTATTCCGACATGCTTATGCAAGATGGAATGGAGGTTCCGTCATGGACCTGGAGACCTTGTAGCACAACATCTCAGCCGTCCATTTCAGCAATCAAGAGTCCGGATTAAAAAAAAAGACTCACTTTTGGACAACTAGGATGCTGCACTACACCCCTAGTGCAGTCCTCGGATCCCTGCTACTGTTGGTGCCATGGAAATTACTATTTTGTCCACTTTACCCCTTGTACAACCTGACTCCCCAGTTTCCCTTCACTATCCCATGCTTTGCGCGATTCTCCGTGTTATATAGTCTTCCTGCCGGTTGCTGTTGGATGTGTTTATGCTTCTCCATTTAAATATCCCTGAGACACATTTATTTTCTGTTTACGCCTGAATTGAAACGCTATCCGGTTGAAACACTCAGGCGGTGGAGAGAGTTGGCAGATCAGCATTAAAGGGTGATAATATTCCAGATGACCTGTTGGTTTTATCTTGCGAGGAAGATTATGCTACCTGCTTGCCTTTCCTTGAGAGAGGTTGGAAGTCATATACATAATTTCAGATTTTCAATCAAACGATCAATACAAGGTCTGATTCAAAAAGTTTAACCTTTGTATCTGCAGGAGCAGCAGTTTACAGTTCAGAGCTGCTACTGAATGGAATAGTTACTCAAAAGCTGGAGTTCGAAAGGTTAAATTCTATTGCTGCAATGAACCCTTGCCTCCTTGGAATGTATTTGGGTCTTGGATTTGTATAGGGACTTGAATGCTAATCGGCTATCGCGCATAGGTCATTTCCTGTCGTTTTATTTTTTTGGTAAATAAGTAATTTCCATCTTTTCACCTTTTTTGTTCTTTGCCTCGACAAATCCATCGAGAAATCAAGATCCAAACACAACCTTAGATGTTTTCCTTAAGAGAATACAAGTCCTATCTGAATGGGAAGATGGTTGTGGTATCAATGGGGGATGGGTGTCGTAAATGGATATGCTATTTTACGAACGTATATCCCTTTTTAGTTAATGTCAGAAAAGTTTTATTAAATCCCATTAGTAAACGCCTGAATGATCAAAAAGTCAATTTCTAGTTTAGCTTCTTGAAAATTATTACACGGGCTTTTTGCCTTATTTTGGTATTTTCACGCTGCATTTTGAAGGGTTTGTATCTTCCTTTGTATTGGTAAAAAGGATATATGCTGGCTTTCTAACACGTTTTTACATTATGATGGCAGACATCGTCTCTTTGCAGATAATGTGAAGAGTACCCGGTCTACGATATGGTTGAAACAAGACAAGAATCAGTATCTTCCTGTGTCTAAACGCAAATAAGACCCTTTTCCCCCTTTTCTGTTTGTTCTATCTTATCATCCGTGTATTTCTCCAGTTGGGGTGAGCGTTTCCCATTTGTACATACGCAGCTTGACGTGATGGATGGTTGTTTTTTTTTTTTTTTTCCCTTTCTCTTCTCTTTCTTGGGGTTGGGGGTAGAGTTAGATGCTTTGTAGTCGCATCTTGTAAAGAAGTCGCATAATGTACATTCTTCATATTTATTACCAATTCTTTTTTCCCTTTTCCAGTTTCTTGGAATTTGGGTACTTTTTAACTGCTCGGGCATGTCATATTGCGATAATAGTGGAGTTGACTGCGAGTCACTGTGGCCTTAATTAGGAAGGAAAGCGCGTTAAGGGACTTTAAGGGCTGCTGTTCTGTGGTTTTTTGCTGAAGACTTCGTGCGTGTTTCTGTTATTATCATCTGTAATATTGATTACGAAGTACTGTTGTGGTTAAAGTGAAGAAGAATTATAAGCTCCCTTGTGTGATTGATGAGGTTTGAACCCCTCATTCATTTCTGTGGCAACATGAATTGACATATTCTTTGTCTCGATCATTAACTTGTCGAGGAAGACCTGGGCTTCGACCTCAATGACGTACCAACAGTTAAATTTTGAAAAGTTCTGGGTAGACCTAAGCTTTCAGCCCGATGGTCATGTGCCACAGTACTAGTAATTGAGTGGCGGGAGTTTCCGAGTTTGAACTGATGGGTGAGATTGGCAGTTTTTATAGTAATCCAATTCGCTAACCCATTAGCACTACTTATGGAAAAATGAAAAGGGTAGTGATAATGCCAAAATCATTTTTGTTGGTGTCAAAACTCCAATGCATAAAAGTCTTGTACATTGCACATGGTACAAGCCTTTTATTTGCTTACTAGTACTAATAAAAAAAGATGAACATGCTATAGTAATTCATTTCTCTTCCATTTAACTGGCAAAACAAAGATCAACATATCGTCAATGCCTCAATGGTAGCCACGCCAAGGAGAGGGTACAACCAAAATCTGGTACAACCAATATTACTCTTATTTAACCATTGAAAGTTATACTTACACCACCACTATTGTTCTTTCCTTTACTCAATACCACCACTAGGAAAACACAACCAACATGAGCCCTATTTGTCGAAACAAGTTTATACAGGGCTAGAGTTTTGGGAAGCTTGGACTCTCCAGGTAAAATATCGGAAATATAGCGAGTTGAGGCTTATTGAGATCCCAAAACCCAAAACTGATGATAGCATTATTGCATAAACAGCCTTCAACTGAAGCTGCAAGAAAATTTTGATACCTTTAGTTATTTGAGCCTCCAAAAAGTACAAGAATTTACAAACACAACAATGAAACATGAATCATATGCATGATTAAAAAAAAAAAAAAAAAAAACTGACATAATACTGGTGGTTCTGGCTTCATAACTTTGGCTTCTTCAAGGCCATGGATCAGAAAGAGGACTAAAATTACAAACGCGTGAGTTTGGTGTGAAAGTACCACCTAACATTTCCCCCCTTGTGTCCTCTTAAATATGGGAAAACGAATAAATGCATATTATTCCATTGCCTACTATTGATTTCTACCGTGGAAGTAATTCTTTTCGATGGGTAATGTTATATAGGATAGAAACACACAATCAGGATAATGAGTCTGAAACCAACATTGAACTATCTTCACATACTCATAGGCGTGGGCGAACCACTCCCTTAGGAGATGCAAGTATCCGTACATTGGAATTCAGTTCATTAGCGTATGTGGTTTCTTTCTTTCTTCATTCATTCCCCTCAATATGATCTAGCGAGCCTTTCCGGCATCAAATTATGGTGAATTGTTTAGAATCTGTCCAAGGCTATCTAGAGAGGTAAGCTAGGGGGAAAAAAACAATGGGAATCCCACGCCAACCTTGAGAAGGAACAAAACTAGTAGAAACTAGGAACAAAAAAAAAAATCACAATCCAAAGCTTGTAAAATTGTCCTTCAAGGCAAGCTCATATAGAAGCATAAGACCTCTCCCATTGGACTAAGGATTCCCAGAAACAATGGAGGTACTCCATTGGCCACTAGTGTGGGCTAAATGGGTTTTTCTTATATCCTTTTTCCAACCACAGAATTCAAGGTTATACTCCCCATAATTTTTTTCTAACTTACAATGTAGAATAATCAATTATATCTATATAATGACAGGCGTAGAAGTAATACTCACCCAAGAATAGAATAGGTGAAGAATTATAGCAACAAGTGCAAACTCAAGAGCCGCGAATGTCCATATGTATTGCTTGATTGCTGCATGTGATTCAAATTAGTATCAATCTGGTGATGCCTCATCAACATATACATTCTTCAAATTCTGAAGGTTTGACTATACCTAGGAGGACTGCAAATATTGATGCCAAAAGACCCAATGTAAAAGAGAATGGTGCAGCAACCACGATCGCTTGTGTTTTCATGTTACCAATCTACAATATAGATTGGGAATAAATTAGAACTGCTACGCCAAAATTTTGATGTTTGCAGGGGGTTAGTATCAGCCATCTAGTTTTCCTTTTCATATGGTATTGGCTAGCACATTCTTTCTTTATTCTATATTTCTCAGCCAACATGTCAAAGTGCAAAAGCGTTGTGCCGCCTCATTCATCCTTTTCTCCTTCCAATATTTTGGACGGGGTTCAAGAATCCAAGAGTCTGCTCTTGAGACCAGTTTATCTTGCTATATAGCATACAGTAGGATTTCGTCAAGCTTGAAGTGCTATGTGATGTTTTCGTCTCATGAAAATGTTAAGCACCCAATAGGAAGCAACTCCCATCCAGTAACGATAGCTGAAAAAGAAATCCTTTTTTGGTTTCAAATGTGATATGTTTCCATTAAAGGTTAGATAGCATACCAATAGCTGCTCAAGAAAGAAGAAATAGCATATTGTACTAATCAAGACGAGCACCACAAAATCCTGCCAGGCACTGAACAAAAGAACATATATTAATATCCACAAAATTACTTGCAAAACAGATCAGAGAAAAGAAGTGGCAGAAAAAGAGAAAGGTAGTCTGAATCAATGAGCAGCATATGTTTGCAGGATTGTTCGTAAATTTATTATTTTGAATATGAATTCTCATATATTTCCTGTGGCAGCAAGGACTTATATGTAGTTTCATACCATTACGAATTAATTACTCACTACGTCCCAAATTGTTTGTCCACTTCTCCTTTTTCATTGACGTTCCAACATTCTTGTCCATTTATTTCCATTCTACCATTTCCTTTTCGAACTCGAATTCTGGCATGCCTTTAACTTTATAATTCTGAATGTTAGATATGGAAAGTTTGAGCTTTTTCAATTGCAATAGTTTTTTTTTTCACAGAATTGCAATAGTTATATGTTTTTCAATCGCCGTTCAAAAAAAAAGTTATATGTTGTAAAAAGTTGGGTTCCCCAAAATGGAAAAATAAATTGGGCCGGAGGGAGTAACAGCCTAGCAACATCAAAGCTTTGTGGCGCCAAATGTATACATCTTTCCACACTAAATTTACTCACCTTATTGTTCGTGTATCCAAATTTTGTTGATATTGCTCCAACCTGTCATTTCTTTGAATAGAACTTGGCATCCGAAGCAAGGTTACTGGTAAGTTCAAAACCTCTTGCCCACAGACATCACAATTCCTGTTTCCTTTCGTGCTAAACCATTTCACTGCACATTCTTCATGAATAAGCCTAAGGGCACCCTTACAACTGCATTCCATTTTGAGTGTATTTCCTTCCTCACATACATCAAAACAGATCCTACATACTGCTTCCTCTTCAGGAATCTCTTCATCGTCATGTTCCGTTGGAACAGGAGTTATTTGATCTGGTTTTCCAAGAAGCAAAAGGTGCTAATAACATAAACAATAAACAAAAGACTGTCTTGAAATTACAACACTCAGAGAAATATTTTTCCCAAGCTTATTTATTTAGTTACCTTTTTTTTTACTGTTATGATGCAGATATAAGATGGATTCAGCAGAAATTGTAGAAAACAAACCAATACTAGATAGCGTCTAAGCAGAGAATCTAGATCAACCGCAATGACACAGATGTTTGACTTGTCAACTCTTTAGTTTCAGATACTCTGCAGTTTGGTAAGATTTTAAAGCAACACTACTAGCATCTAGCTTTCGATAACATTGGTAATTTATTTCTACAAAAAGATCACATTATCCCCTCGTGGTTTGGCCTTGGAGCACTTTACCCCCTTGTCCTTCAAAAATTGGCACTTCGTCTCCTGATGGCATCTTAATCCAAAACCACTACGTGCCAAAAGTTTTATTCCTAGATGTCACTAAAGACTACTATTTGGAAACTCAATTCACTTGGAATAATTTCATAACAATGGGTGGCGTTGCCTAGGTCAATGTTGAAAGAGGTGCAACTCAAAACAATGGTTGGCATTGCCTAGGTTTCCATGTTGAAGGTTGAAAGAGGTGCAACTCAAACCAAACCCTAGTTTTGATGAAGTTTCACAGTTTATGAAAATATCTGATTGCAAGGTTGCTTTACAGTAACTCCACAGAAAGAAAAATGCAACATGAACAAGGAAAACTAATGATATTTTCTGTGCATGCTACATACCATCACTAGTATCTGTTTGAGCATGTTCCTTGGATGCAGCAAAAGAAAACGATCTTACAATAACAACATTTCTCCCAGGGATAGAAAGAGACCGCGAAACCGGAGCATGAACTGACCCTACCTGCTAGAAATCAAGCACACACAAATCAAGTTATAGTTTGTCCAGGCCACTGATAAATGGAAAAAGAAAAATTCTTCTGCAGTAAGTCATTCATGCTGAGATAACCTATATTGCTTCACAATACAGTCAGCTCATTGTTGAATTCATTGACATAGTTGAGAGGAGGTGCCTTTTATATGGAAGTAGGTGTGGCCTAATCATCAGTGTAGTTTTTGTTTTTGATCCGCTAATCACGGTATAGTTACAGGAAAAATTCTGGAGTAACTGTCATAAAGCTTCACCCACTTTGACACAAAATCGCATTTATTGAATGTTCAATTGACCCCACCTATGTTTGCGTGGCTACACCCACGATTGGCAGTTATGTAAAACTATTTCCTGCCATCAACATGGGTATAGTGCCCCTTGCTACCCAGAGTGCATAGAAAAGTGTTGCTCAGTTCATAAACCAAGTATATACAAAAGACCAACTTACATGCGATTTGACCCGCTCACTATAAGTCCTTGTTGAAGAAGGCGTGGAAGCATAAGGGGACAGGTTTGATGCAGGTGTCACAGGAACAGAAGCACATTTTTTCCAAGAAAACGTGGAATTTTCTAAAACAGGACTTTCTGGAGTTGTCTTAAGGTCTAGAGTGAGAAGAGAGCTTTTTTCAGCATCTGTTATAGTAACCTTCTTTTTGAAACTTAAACCGCGGAAAAACCCCCTTGATGAAGGACTACCACTTGAGGCATCCTGAGACTGGAGTAAATTTTTCCCACTACGGCTACTTCCAAAACTTATGGGTGGTTTAGTAGGTATTTGAAGGGAGAGATCTGAGCGCTTTAGATTTGGTCGAGAATTAACGAGTTCATCACTGGGGCCTCCAGGTTGGGGATCAGCCTGCATGCAAAAATATTGCAAAACAAAATAAGTTATTGAGCACTTCAAGGACAAAGTAAAACAAGAAACTCATAAGATTAAGAATACAAATAAATCAAACTGAATATATGTTGCAATTTCTACTCAATAACACATTCGAGATGCTCATATCTAGGATTTGTCTACGGTGAACTTGTATGAATTATTGCGGTCAGTGTTTCAAAAACCTGAGGCACATTGAGCTGCCAAGGGCCCCTTGAGCCTAAGCGATGAAGCTCGAGGCGAGGGGCATGCCTCAATGAAGCAAAGCGCACATTGGGAAAAGAAGAATATGTTTCATCAAGTGATCAAATCACCCAATATCATCAAATGTGACAGCTATGATTGAAATCTACAAATATCACCAGACAAGTACCATACATTGAGGTCCTAAAAGTTAGTCCTAGTGAAGCTTTGAGTGTGATGTAGGAGAGAAGACCAAGCAAGCTTTGAGTCTTATGGAAGAGAAGTTGAAGGCGCCGAGAGGAAAAAATTAGGCCTTCTACAAACATGACAATCTAATCTCTGATTAGACTGATCTGGTACCAATGACCTCATTAAGTGCTAGATAGACGGGGGAAAAATGGATGGCTCAGATTAACTAAAATTACTTTGCAGAGTTGATGTATAAGCGCGCGCTTCGCCTTGCTCGGTTTTTGTGCCTCAACTGTACTTAGCCACCCTCACTTTGCTTCAGTAGGTTGAGCGCAGTATCTGCGCCTTGCTTCACTTCACGCTTGGAAATGCCTTATAAAACACTGATTGGGGTAAGCTGCCTATCTCTTTAAAGATTCTGTGTTACTTTCTTTTGCAGATGATCCCAATTACTTTAAAATACAATCTTAAGCTGTTTATGCTCTTTTCCGGCAACTAAGCAAATACTACTATTATCAGAAGTGAGAGGAAAAACAATGACGTTCAAAGAAGAATCCCAATGGGTACACAGAAGACACATTGAAAGACAAGCAAAGTAGTTTATGAGAATTAGAAATAAAAAACTAGCCTAAGAGGAAACCTTAGACAAAGAGGCAAAGCCAAGGACAGGTCAAAAGGCTGACAACATCTATCACTTACTCACTTAGTCTTATTTTCCCCAGGAAGCTTGAGGTTGTGAATCTTCACTTCGAGTGAGGTGTTCATTCGACAATGAACTAGGCTATCAATTATCCCTTGATTCCACGTTTTGTAGGAATTGATTGGCAAATCAATAGCACCATACCCCACGTCCCCTACGGCTCCACTCACCTCTTACTGGAGGAGAAACAATTGCCTTGTTTGGATCAAGATTTGGAAAAAATTTCCCAACTCAAAAAACACTCATTACTCCTACTTCCAATCATTACTCTCCACTCATTACCCTTATCTCCAATCATTACTCTCATTTCTCTCTCTATCTCTCTCCACTCATTACTCCTACTTCAAGTCATTACTCTCATAAATTTTTTCTCAAAAAGTCATCCAAACACAGCAAATATGCTCCATTTTCGGAGCACTAATTTGATAAGAGACATTAGAAGCATCATCTTTTATAACTCCAACTTTCTCAGAACATGAGCCAAGCAAAGTATAGTAGTTTGAATGCTAAACCAAATCACTTGTTTCATGCATAGTTGATGATCATATGGTAGTATCTGCCCCATTGAGATTTACCACTTGCTTCCTTCCCTGTCCTTTTGGAAGCATCCTTGCACTCTTTCAGTGGCTCATTCCTAAATTTGCCAGTCACCTCCTGTTTCTTCTTCCATCCCGCCCTAAGTGGTCTAGCATGACTTCAGTCCTTAGAAGCTTTAGGACTAGTCAGTGCCCCAGGCCTCTCCACCACCATAGATTGATATCGGGTCCTTCACCACTATACTTTGATATGGGGTTCAACCTTATAGAGGACCAGGTATATGTCCGTAGATCTCACAATTGGAACATCTTTGCGGACTCCAAAATGTTTCTCAATTCTGAACTCGTATGCCTCAGCACTTCTCAAATTAGTATTAACGAATCTAGGAGTACTCAGAAAGGAAATGCTACATTTGAAGGAACTAAAGAAACAATCTTTAAAAGGGACAAATGGGTAGCCGACAAACATAACGCTGATAGCATAATCTCAGTTGAGGTTTAAGCCCTAAACAGTCCAGCAGTCTGACATGATTTCCCGAAATTGGACCGCCATATATTGCAATTAAAATCACAATACAAAGTACCTAAATTACAGTAAAGACCAGAAAATCCAAATAGCAGAAATTACCCAGATATCTGATTACAGTTGAGTATAAAATACATTTGCTAAAACCCACAAAAACCCCAAAAAAGAAAACCTATAGCAGATTGACAGCTCCATTTCTTGTGAAACACCATAAGCTATAAAAATACAGGGTAAGATATACTTGGATATGTATCTGAAACAAATACATACACAAGTATGTACATATACAGACAGAGAGAGAGAGAGGCACCTGGGGAGGATCATCTACAGCAGCACCAGTGACCGCCTGGGAATTTTGCATCCTTTCGCTTCTTCTTGGACTTGGGTTTTCCAAGAATCGTCAAGAAAAGTTACTAGTTTCCAAGAATAGTCAAGAAAAACGAATGACTAATGAATTTGAGCTCTGAAAAAACAATACAAAGACTGAAAACTAACAGCGACCCAAAGAATTCTTAGGGGTCAACAACCAAAGAAGACTTTGAATTCGCCACCAAAATTGGTTAATCTCAACAACAATCATTATAAAGGGTATACTGGTTTAATATCTATATATATGTGGTCAGGTGGTCAGGGTGGTTTGCTTTTGAGGGTGATGGGAAAGTATTTGTCTGGACTCTCCTCGCGTAAGGGCCAAGGCGACCACACACGCAAATACACGGGGTCAACTTGTGAAGGACTGATCAAAAAAAAAAAAAAAAACCACTTGTGAAGAAGGAAGAAAAATAAAAGAAATGAAAGTACGAGGAAAATGTGAAGAAAATGTTAGTGCATTGTGCTTAAAACTTTTTTTTTCCCAAAAGAAGGAATTTGTTCTTGTGAAAATGGAAGAAAAAGAAATGAAATGAAAGTTCGAGGAAAATGTGATGAAAATGTTGGTGCATTGTGCTTAAATTTAGATTTTTTCCCATTTTCTTCTCACTTTTCTTTTCAAACCAAGCGAAAGGAATAAATTTTGTGGGGTGAGTGCGTGTGTGCCAAGAATTTTTCCCAAATACATATACGTACTTCTTGTTATTGTTTATTTTTTCCACTTTATTGCGTAAAAATTAAGCAGACCACCTTGAGAACCGTATTAAGGTCTCGTTCAGCTAAGGTTCTTATTTTGTAAATACTTTTTTTTTTGTTTTCGTTTTATAAAACATGTCATTCTCACAATACATCAATTTTAATTCAAAATATTCAAAAAATAAGTACTTAACTTTAGTGGAATGAGGCCTAATCCAAAAAGTGCATATTCATGAGACAGGTACCATGAGTCTTTTCTAGTTTCCTTGAGACTTGAGAGACAATTCAGTCCTATCCGCGTTTGCATTAGGAGGAACACGCTAATGGGCAACGATAATGCCACGAGGGTTTTCGTTAGTGCCACGACTCCTGAAGGTAGTCTTACAATTTTGCCCTGGTCTTCATCTCCTCTGACTCTCTCTTTCCCGTTCTATGTAACAAATTCACTTCTCCTCTTCTTTCTACTCTTGTACTCTTATCATTCCAATAATTTCTCCAATTTTCATTCCACCAATTCCATACAAACCTATCCAACACTCAATTTCTACCTAGATCTAGAACCTATATCATTTAACACATCAAACGGGGACGATCTACAAGATGCGGACATAAAAAAAGAGAGAAATGGAAAACTGGTCTCTCTCCAAAATCAGTTGTTTCCCATTGTGTCTTAGACTCTAAATTAACTAAAATAAGTTGTTTCTCTCTCTATTATCTCTATGCATGTGTCAAACTTTGGGCTCGGAACGAAATCTATATGGTTACAAATAATCGATGGAGAATGGAAGGGGGCAGTGGACCGCCAATGGTGACTGACGCAGCTACACGGAGGGAGAGAGAGAGAGAGAGAGAGAGAGAGAGAGAGAGAGAGAGAGAGAGAGAGAGGGGACAAGAGAGCTGTTAATCGCCCCTCCCGTGTCAAACCCCCCTGACACGGGCCGCCACCCTTTCCCCCTTTTACTCTTAGCTGCTTTTTCTCTCTCATTTTATTTTTGTGTTATAAAATTTTAAATGCTAATAACTTTTTTGACGTATTTTTTTAATAAATTTTATATTTTTGAAATCTACTCAACGAAACCTATCAAACGAGCC
>JAOTQK010000012.1:1101626-1131165 GCA_025642025.1 Rhododendron ferrugineum
TAAAAAATTAAGTGTTCCAAATTTCAATCCGTTTGAACCGGTAGAAAGATTTTAGTTTCTTGATCATTTTATCCTAAGTGACCATAATTAAATTTTGACTCTAGGGCTCTCGTTGATTAGCCATAAGAAATATTTGATTCTACGAGGCCAAAAATTTATTATGACCATTAAAGATAAAATGATAAAAAAAACAAAATCTTTCTACCGATTCAACCGGATTGAAAATCGAAACACTAAAATAATTTTAAATAAATAAAAAAGAAAAGAGATACAGAGTATAAACATTATTAATTAAATAAAGGAAAAATAACAGAAAAATAGGTTCGGGTATTTTTTAGCCCAAGCGGGGGTATTTTGGGAATAGGAGTGGACCCGTGTCAGAGGGGGGTCTGACACGGGGGTGCGATTAGTAATCTGCAGAGGACAATAGCATGTTTGGGTTTGCTCTGTTAAGTAGAAGACCAATTAGAAAAGATGAAGGAAAAGCAGCAAAAAAAAAAAAAAAAAAGAGGAAAAGCAACAAGACAATTGTTTTGCCTTATATTTTCTCTATCGAGGGCATAATGACCAGTCCAGCTCATTTGTCGTGGCACTAAAGGATAAAGTCGTGGCATTATCTGTTTCTTGGAAATATGATTCAGTGCTCCCGGATCCTCTAGGATTGACGGTACCAATAGTATGATGGGGTGGAGGAGGAGTACCTAATAATCTCTCACAAGGAAAGATTATTCAATATCGTTGGGTAGGAAAAATGAATTCATGCACTTGGCTCGTTGGCACGCCATGTGCATGTTACACTGCACTCCTCAGAAATAGTAGTGGAAAACGGCACCGCAATGTGAAAAAGCCATAAATTTCAAACTCAAACTTTTGCATTATGGCTGCAAATTTTTTCGTAATGGATTCAAATTTTTGCATTATGGACACAGCTTTTGCATTGTGGCCGCAAAATTTTTCGTAACGGACGCAAACCTTGGCATTATGGCCACAAATTTTTTCGTAATGGACGCAAACTTTTGTGTCTTGGACGCAAATTTTTGAGCGGTGGCCGTAACTTTTTAACTTTTTACTCCTGCCCGCAATTTTTGATCTCATTGCCGCAACGTCGACGTTTGGTCAGAAACTGGATTATCAAAATGGGCTTTTTGTTGGGTTTATTGAGATTGGTTGAGTATGCCCTTTCTACACTTTAAGTCCAAAACAATTGGAGCAAATCCAAAGCAACCTTTGAAAATCTTTTGAGTAGCCCAACACATTTTTTGTTTTGTAAAAGTTTGGAAAAATTGATTTGGGAAAATGACGGCTTAGGACGTGTTTTAATAATTAATATCCATCAAGGACAAGATAAAAATATTTGTTAATACTAAAAATATTCTTAATGAGTATTAATTATCAAAACATGTTATTAGCCGTCATTTTCCCAATTGATTTTAGCACTCCTGTTTTAGGTAGGTATGACGCTTTACTTTTATATCTTGAATCTTGATCATGTAAGATTACAAAACAAAATGTATAATGTAAATTGGTGTGCAAAAATCACCTCCAAGTTTGGTCTTTTGGCATTCCAAATTTCCAATCACAGTCTTATGCTCAAAACAGCCCACCCCTTTGGGACAGTAGCAGTACAGTAGTTTGGTTCGGAGACCCCCAAATCCATCTTCTTTAACTTGCATCTCTCTGTATGTTAGTACTATGTTTAGGCTTTAGCTTTCTATATCTCTTTGATTCAGTCCATCTTTAATTGCTGAAGCGAACTTGCCCTAACTTCTATCTTGGTATTTCTTGATGCAGTTTGCAGTTTCAGGAAAAAAGGGAAAAAAATAGTTGAAGAGATGAAGTTTTGGGATTGGTACTTGAAGATAGCAGTTGGGTCAGCCCTTATTGGAGGTTCAATGGAGTTGTTCATGATCAAATCTGGCTTCTGTGTGTGAGAACCCTCATTTCTTATCGCTCCTTTACACTGTCTAATGAATCTCGTTCTTCCATATTTAGATTCATATATGTTTTTGTTTGTGTGGGAAATATGTGCTTGGGTGTTTATTGATGTTCTGATTCGTAAAAATTTGTGTGTGTGTGTTTTTTTTTTCCCGTTTTAATGGAAAGTGGAAACTGGGTTGTAGGAAATATGTGCTTGGGTGTTTACCCGGTCAGGGTCGGGGCCGTGTGATACTTTTCGGGTCGGGGTCTCTGGCAAACCTGCCCCACCCCGCCCCGTTGCCATGCCTGCTGGGTTTTTCCGGATTTGGCCAGAAAATAGAGTGGTTAATTGAAGATTGTGGACAGTATGACATCACTCTCGTTTCTCTATATTCATGATGTGTTTTAAGTTTATAAGCTAGCGGGTGTTGTGGGCATTTGCTAATAGAAACGGATTTAATTTGGATTTCTCGCAAAACACAAAGGTTTTGTTGCAGATAATGGACATTGGTGCTATAGACATGAGATTCTTGAAGTTTGGTTGTACGACCCAAATCTTAATAAGGATATGGTTGCAAACATTTTTCAAGTCAGTGAATTATATGGATTGCGTCTTGCCTGGTGTGGTAATGCAATGGATTTGGGATGGTCAATTCTGAATTTTCTTGGCCCATCCTCAGAAACTGGATTATACATTCTTTACTATTCAAACTAAATGAAATGCTGTAAACACAATCAACAAGATTTTTTTTGGATAGGCACAATCAACAAGATTCACAGATGGCCGATAGGGTCTTAGAAGTTAACCTCTCTTGATCTTTAATACTAACTATAAGCATGCCTCGAGCACCAACTATCCAACTTCACCCTTTGAGTGATGAATCAAGTAATAATGATGCATTTAAAGAGCCATTGGCAAATTTCATTTCACAAACTCAGTGTTCATGCCTAAGATTTAGTTCATTGGATTGACGAGCAACTGAGCTCAATTTGTTACTTGTGGATAAGAACTTCTTGGAGACTCTGACTAAATCGACAAAAATGGACTTCTTGAATGCCCAAGTTATCATTTCTACTCCGAAGTCACCTCCTCCTCATATCACTGTGATAACTGATAAAATGCTTGTTCATAATTTTTTGATGTCATTGGATAAACCATTTCAAGATCATATTAGTTTTTTTTCCAATTGGGCCAAATCATGCATTCTTCGATGACAAATACCAATTGTTAGTTATTGATCTTTATGGAAAGGTATGTCTACGTTTGTGGGGTTGAACTTGTTTATCATTTTCAATGCATTGTTAGGGTGGTGAAACTAGAGAAGCTATATGTCTTTGTGAGTGGGATAAAGACGTAGCTAGTGAGGTTCTAACCGAGGTGTTTTCATTTGCGTTTTTGGGGTTTTTTTTTTCATCAGTTAAATGTAGGGATGTCATAGCAACAATAGTATTGAAAGGTGAGGAGTTGAAGTACAATGTAAGTTGTCAAGTATACGACTTGCATAGTGAAACTGAAAAGTAAACCACTGGATTGCAACCAAGGGAGAAGACATAAATAGCTAACTCAATTTGGATGCATCCAACAAAGTGTGGATGGTATGGACAGAAATATAATGGTTTCGTTTTCTGACAAATATGTTGTAATTCTGAATTTTGGTTAGGGCTAAGCTTCATCAGAATGTTACCTTTGGGGGTAAAAAATGGAAAATCTTAAACCCGTATATGGACCTGCAAAATGGAAAATCTTATCCCCACAGAATGTATGGACCCCCCAAAAGTACAAATCTGCTATCTGGTCCGCTTTCTTTAACTTTTATTACATTCTAACCAATCCATATTGCCCACATTAAGTTAAAAAGTCTTACATTATTGTCCACGGAAATGCATCAACTTCAACATGTCTTATATCTCTGATATATTGGCAGATGATAAAGTAACTGTTTTGGAGGCGGAGAAACGAGCTTTGGAGAGTTCCCCTGAAGCTCAAGCTATGAGAGAAGCTCTCAATCCTTGGAGGAATCATGACTCAGCAGAAAGAAAAAATTCCTAGAATTCCCAAAATTCTGTTGACTACTTATTCAGCAGTCCTTTCTTGGAATAAAAGGTTTAACAGCCTTCTGGTGAAACAGATGGGAAGAAGTATGTTCTGATACTAGGTTTGGATATGTTATAATGTAGAGGTTTGCGCCTGTTTACAGTTTGATCGAAAGGCTGAGCTTTTTGTCGGCCTTAGGCCTAAAACCATGTTAGCTGCTGTATGCTGATAGATTCCTACCCGTGGTCTTCGACTGTCACAATCCTTTTGCAATAACTTGGCTTGGTTATAATAATATCTCCATGCGGTCTCATTCATTCATGAAGCATCCTCTGCTGATTGGTATTTTTTTATGTGATTGGCGGTCGAAGTTTGATACTACAGAACCCAAATTTCCTTGGATTACTGTAGCCATTGTGCTAATCCATGTGACTGATGGTCTGAAGTCTGAAACCACAGACGATGATTATCTTTTCGTGACTATTTCTGATTTTCTGTTTCAAGGAAAATTGGTGTTTGTTTAAGTGCTCGAATCAGGATCATATCTCTTATTGAGAATTAAAAATCTGGTCTACGATCAGATCGATTAATATAGGTACGTATTCGATGATCAACTCTCAAGCTTTGATCTAGAATAGATCCTTGGTTGGCCAAGCTCTGCAGACTTCATCTTCATCAGTAGCTATATGCCTGGGCTTTACTGTGAGTAATGTAGTTTATTGTCACTCTTTTCTAATGCTTTCTGTGGTGTTAGGTCTGGCCCCTTAGTTTTGTTTGTTTCTCTTGGGGTCAGAATTTAGGTAAATTTCCATGAATTTTTTTTCCTTTTGTTTCCACTTTCGGTCACATTTGGTTATCGGACCCGATAAGCGGAGGAATTTTGTTTCTCATGGTGTACTTAAATTCTTTGGGAAAATGCGTACTATTATGTCCCTCGGCCATCATCATTGATTGGATTGATGTTATTTTATACTTGGTACTCTCGTCTATACCTTCTCATTGAGTACTAATATTGACCGTTTGATCGAATGGGTCAGAAAATCCAAAAGTTGGCTCTAGTCCCGGAATCACCCGTAAGAGTTTTTGAGCGAATTCGAACTATTGATTGTAGCAATGGACAATCCAAATTAAGGACTGTCCCGTCTAATCTGAAACTTGGATGGGGGAGAATTCAAAGAAGAAAATAAAACACTTTAGAAAAGTAAGTTGGTTATTGTAGGTATTGATAACCTCTCATTCTCCTACTATTTCCTACATGTTAATTCTTCTTCTAACTACCCTATTCAGCCGTCCAGCCGAGATGAAATCTGAGCTGTTCATTGTCAAGCATGAACGGCCCGAATGGGCCAACACCCATGTTGTTCCCTAAGCAGGGTCCCTCATTTCCTTTACTTTACCCAAAAAAGCCACAGGAAACTAACATTACAGGAGTACTCATTGTCACAAACAGGTCATTTTTCACAATCTCTAAATTTAGTTTGATGTAATGGTCTCATCATGCAACCATTTGAAGTTGATTTAAGCCCCTTTTTACCGACGTTTTGTCTGGTTACGTGTCAATGCTTTATTGGCCGAACCGATACTAAAGTGGGATTTTCAATCCTTAAAAGAAAATGTTTTGATCACATGAGCCACATATGGTATCAAATGGTTAATACTGGTCAATCCAATTTGGCTGTTCCATGAGTAGACAACGTACTTTCTAGACCTAATTTTTTTGACAAACGAGTGATTCTATTTTTATATTAAAACGAAAAGATTACAACTACAATAATCAAAGAAAATACAACAAAACAAAATAAAGAAAAACTACAAGAAATCAACACCGAGGTCGGACTCATCAAACACACTGATGAAGAAGGGTGGAATGACCAAATCTGCACCTAA
The DNA here is from genome assembly GCA_025642025.1 of Rhododendron ferrugineum. Taxonomy (NCBI): domain Eukaryota; kingdom Viridiplantae; phylum Streptophyta; class Magnoliopsida; order Ericales; family Ericaceae; genus Rhododendron; species Rhododendron ferrugineum. The sequence continues at coordinate 1,107,466 of JAOTQK010000012.1, forward strand.
TTGAAGCTCATTCCCGCAGCAAGCACCGGATCCGCTTAAAATCCGGCATGAAATGATTGGGATATCTTCCATTTGAGAGTGGATGGATGACGTGAGTCCCCACCAACAAAATGCAGTCTCAAGCAGTAATTTTTGAATGTAACATGTTACATGCTGTAATTTTATTTTAGGTTTTGTGTCAACACTTAATCCTATGTTATGAACACTCATTAATCTAGGTAATTCACAATTGAACACCTTATACATTAGCTCAAAACAAGGTACACACTATTAATGCCAAAAATTAGAAAAATAGAGAAAGAATAAAGTATATATTGGTATCGGTATCGTGCTTTTGGCTTCTCTTTGGACGACAATCAACTCTATATCTCCAAAAAGAAGAGCACATATATATGTCCAAAAGGATCCATGCGAACCCATTCACAGCAAAATTTTCTACAAAAATATTACTATTGTATTTTTCGCCGGTTTAATCTTGCTTGACTCAGAATATAAAAATTCATCGAGAAAACTTATAACGTCTTATGTATTTTTGGTCCCATTATTTATGAGTTTATGTATAATTTCTAAACACCCTATTAAAATGTTCTGAAGCCACCACATACTGCATTTGAGAGTGTATGGATGTGGTGAATCCCCACCAACAAAATGGAGTCTCAACCAACAATCTACCCCACCTCTTTAATGGAGTGGTAAGTTGAATTGGTGTAGCCATCATCATCACACCAATTAGCACAAATTAGCCTTCACCTATATATATTGAACCACAAAGATTAGACATCAAAAAAAAAAGAAAAAAGAAAAAAGAAAAAAAGATTAGACATCATGAAATGAGATGTCTATAGCTAACTAGGTAGCAGAAGAAATAATGGAGTGGAAATATGGCAATGAGATGTCTTCCTTCTTCTTATTTGAGGCCAGTGGAGACTCAGAGGGAGAGTTCAATCACCTTGTTTCTACAGCCCATGATGACGACGACGATGCCGAGTCGTGTAGCTGTGACTCAAGTGAGTTGCTTGGTTTTCGTGGCGGCGTATATGATATGATTGAGGTTGATCAAGTTTGTAGTGATCAAACCCATGATGGTGGTGATGTCAATATTGGTGGACACGATGATCATCGGACGGCTGAGATTTCGCCAAGAGAGGAGGGAGAAGAGGAATCAAAGGGTGGTGGTGCCAATATTGGAAGTGGGGAGATGGTGGATGAGGAGGAGAGAAACAGATTGTTTTGGGAAACTTGCTTGGAAATAGGTTTACCCGTGAATTACAGTACACCTGGTTTTGATGAGAGGAGGAGACCTCATACAAAACTGGAATAGATTAGTTGCTTACTTACTTGCTTGCTTAACGACCACCTCGGGTGTGACCATACGGGATTCCTTACCCACTCTAGAATGTTCGACCGGGAGGTACTCTTGCGTGATAGCCATTGACCCGGAGGAAGGAACAACCCGTCACCATAGCCCCAGTAGGGCATGAGTTGCAAAAGGGGCCTCTCACATGGCATCTAGCTAGTTCATTGAGGACTACTACTGCAAGCGGGTTCGAACTCGCAATTGCGTGGGGAGGGAGAGGGAGGGAATTTCTCCCCACACCCTTTAACCAACTCGACTACCACCTTTGGTAGTGCTTACTTGCTGAGTGTGTTGTCTTGGTTTGTGTATCACAAATTTCAGGTTGCTTTTCCAAAAAGAAGACTTAATTTTTCTTAGTATTAATTTCTGTTCTGTCTATTATACCAATTGCAACGCTTGTTTTTTTATTTGGTTTGGCATTGATCCAATGAAGTTGATGACTTCCCCTTGTAATTAATTTGGTGGTCAAGGTATCTTAGGTTGTGAGAAATGATACTAGCAAAATGCAATAGAATCAGAACTTAAAATCTGGAAATCGAATGAAAACAAAGCGATAATCATGGCGACTGTGATCTCTCTATACAAGACAGATTCGTTCCAGCAAACAGTACTTAAGGTTTGCATAGACGTCTATCTCTCAGCACCACTTGATCGAATGCCCCATAGATGCAGTACTACAATTGATCGAATGCCCCATAGATGCAGTACTACAATCGATCGGTCGGTCGGACTAAACTTGTTTTGTACTCTTCTCAAATAAAAAATCTCTTGACTCAATGTGTTAGAAAAAATAAACAACTCAAAATCAATGAGAGAAATGATATATATAGACCAACTGGCGACTATTCCTTATTGTTATTAGGGAGGAAGGGACACATTTGTTTATAAATGACGTGTCCTTTCACGGTGAACGTGTGTCACTGAAAAGACATGACGTTAAATCGAGTCAATTTATATTCACACCCTAAATAAAATAATAGAGTATATTCCAACAGACAGTACACGTAGAAGTTCTACTGAGGCTTTTACCGTACGTTGGATAAACTCATAATACTGCCTCTCAATTCCAAGATAAAAAACCTCTACTTTCGCAAGATTAAAAATTTTACAGCGATTAATTCATCAGGAATAAAACTACTCCGTCCCAAATTATTTGTCCGGTCTGCAGAATGGAATCTTAAAAATAATGCAATTTTTTTAAAAAAATATTCAAACTTTTTGCACAAATTAAAAGAATTCATTGATATCTAGTAAGTTGTTGAAAAACTTTTGATTTTTTCTTAAAAAGTTGTATTATTTTTTAGACTCCGTTTTGCGGACTGGACAAATATTTTGGGACGGAGGTAGTACTTGTAAAGCATCTTGTTCAAGAAATTTCATTAATCAAGTGAAACCCACCAAAGAAAGGCGGAGACATGGGTAAATTGTCCAAACAGTCCGTCTACCTCACCGCACGGTTTCACCACTCTCTTTCACTACTCTCTCAATCTCATCATCCGGCTCGGCAATCAATGGTCTTTCCTGGAAGAGAAGAGTTTGTTTAAAATTCGGACCGTTTAAAACACTTTTGGATGGTGAGATTGAGTGCGGTGGAAGGAGTGGTGAAAGAGAGGTGGGTGTAGACTTTTGGTTGTCCAAACGGCTGAAATTTACCAATTGCAAGTCTCTTCCATTTTGTGTTTTCGAAGTGGTGGTTGACTGGCTGAGGGGCAATTTCGGTACCAGGTAATATTTTTCGAAATTCAGACCCTTGAAAAGTGGCTTGATCCTAATTGGTTCATATCTGTAACCGCATATAACTACGTTGCAACGACCTTTTTACCCTTAGCCCGTTCAAATACCATTTGAAAAGGTTTTGTGCCTTCTCTGATGTGTACAGAGTTCCAATGGGGAAAGAGAAGAAGGCCAAAGAGAAGAAGGGCAAAGAAGACAAAGTAAGAATACAATTTTAAGTCTCTGAAACTTCATTCCATTATCGATTAATTGCTACTCCATTCTAACTAACCAAAGGGGCCGGAATCAAATATATTGGTTACAACTTGCATCAAATTTTTTTTTTATAACCGGGTGTCCGAGCCATGCAACTTGCATCATTCAGCGTCCGCGAGTTTGCTCTTATTTGTGTTGTATCGTAACAGGTGGTTGTAGTTGAATTCAAAGTGTCAATGCATTGCAATGCATGTGAAAGAACTGTTGCAAAAGCCATCTCCAAAATCAAAGGTTCTCTCTCTCTCTCTCTGCTCGCGCGCACGCGTGAAAAGCACATGAATGCTTATGGGCTTCATAGACAAATTCGCGCAAGTAAAATTTTCATACAAAAAGAAATGTCTACACACTACAAAGTACATGGTGAATCCTGCAAAAACCGAAATTTGTGTAATAAAAGGGTAAGAACGAAAATGGATATGGTCCGGAGATTTATGTTCTCGATCGGTAGCGTGGATCATACCCAAAATGAATTCAGTGAACAGATTCCCATTTCTTGGGTACGTACTTGTGGATTCATAATTGATGGGACGTTACTGCAAAAATTCCATCTTCTGGGCACTTAGTAGATTCAAAATTTACGTAATGTATGTCATACCAAGAATGAATCTAGTGCGAAAATGATTTATTTGTTGGAACGCTGCTACAGCCTACAGGTACAGCAACTGATGTACAACAGCCATACACAGACCAGTTTTGCGCCCGTCTCGGGTTCTGCAAAGATGATTGGAGCGGTTCATTTTGTTCAAAATACTTCGTTTATGGTCCATGTAAAAAACCACCTCAATCCAATATCGGAAAGAGTGTTTACGAATCATCCAACTTTATTTCAAAATTTAGGTGATTTTTGCGCGACCATAAACGAATTATTTTGAACAAATTGAGCGGCTCCGATCATCTTTGCGGGACCCGAGACGGGCGCAAAACTGGTCTGTGCGTGGCTACTGTACATCAGTTGTTATACTTGTATCTTTACGCTATTTGTTGTGGTACTTGATTTACTGTACTAATCATTTCCTAAGGATAGAGTGGTTTATTATTTAACACCTACGCATTTGTCCGTTTTGCGGTGCGTTCCTCTCACGAAACAATTATTCTTCAATTTCAATATTTTAATTGCTAGTATCATTTTCTGCGTTCGTTTCATTCAGGGGTGGAGAAGTTTGTGACGGATATGACAAGGCACAGAGTCGTGGTAACAGGCAAGATCAAACCAGAAAAGGTCTTGAAGAAACTGAGGAAGAAGACAGGGAAGAAAGTGGAAATAGTGTCCAACAAAGAAGATTCAAAAGACCCACCGAAGGAAGAAGATTCGTCAATCGATGGGTCGCCAAAGGATATGATCGCAAGATCAATGGTGCTTGGTTATTGCGGGGACGATTACTTGTATATGATGTTCAGCGACGAGAATGCAAATGCTTGTTCAATTATGTAGGGGAAGATTTGCTTGCAAATCAAGTTTGTCCATACATTACTACAGGAGTTTTGTGGATGATTGTATGCACTTCTTAGAAATTTTTTGAAACAAAGAAACGTATTTCATTGTAATCAAACCTCAAGAATTATGTTTTTTTATTTTTTATTTTATATATTTTGCTTGTCAATTGATGTACTAATATCTAGAGACGGAACTGAGAGTAGGCGTATGGGGCCAAGGCCTCCCGTAATTTCGGGGTTTTCTTCCTTTCAAATTTTAATATTAGTATCTATATTAGTTGTTTTTTTTGTTTGCTAAGAGCACATTATGTTTTGTATTGGATGTTATTTGGACGTTTAATAACGCTTTCGTTTTGGGTCCCGAAACCCAACCCCTCTCTCTGCGTACAGTCTCGCATAAGTTTTTCCTTCAATTATTAATCTCATTTCTCTTTCTATCTCTCTTCACTCATTATCTAAAAAACCTCCCTCAAAATCCAAACCAAACAAAAGAGTATAAAGATTTTCGAACCTTGAAATTTCAAAATCTTTTTGTTCATAGTTTGGCCTGCGTTTACAAAATCCTGGTTTTGTCCCTACTGATATCCTTAACCGCGGTGCTACGGTTCCCGACGGTGCGCCGGGCCCACTCCGGCCATATATATATATATAAAATAGAGTGTTTGGATCGAGCACCTACACACATCGGATGTCGTTGATTCTTGCGAGGGTCCACTTGTTTTTTTTTATAGAATTTTTAGACGGCTCGAATCTGCCGTCCGGTGGCCGGAGTGGGCCCGGCGCACCGTCGGGAACCGATCAGTATCCTTTCCGGTCGGGAAACTTAGACTTTCCGTATCCTTAAAAATGATTTTAAACCTTTGGGTGGAACTGTAATTTCGAGTACCTCCAGGGAAGTTGGTGTATTTTACATCAGGTGAGGGTTGTTTTGCTGTTTGTGGGGCGACTATTCGCAGCCCCGTATTTTCTCCCGTATTTTCTCCCTTAGCCCACTACATTTCGGTAAATAGTTGTTGAAAATCATACATAACATTTCGGTAAATAGCTGTTGAAAACAAGACTATATTTCGGTAACTACATGTCGAAAATATGTTCAACCTTCGGTAAACAACTGCCGAACATATATTTTCGGTAAATTGCTGTTGAAAAAAAATTATATTTCGGTAAATTATATTTCAATTTCGGTAACTAACTGTCGAGTATAGTTGGAAATTTTTAACGGGATAAGAAAGAAAATACGTGGCTTCGAATAGCCGTCCCCTACTCCTTTTTTTTTTATTTTTTATCCGCCCCTACTCCTATTTCGTCGAAATTTTTTCCACCTCTCATTTGTCCGCCCACTGCGCACGTTAGCAATTGGCCCTTCCTCCTTCTCCTACTCTGAAGACTGAACCAAGAGCCCTAGAATTCAGAAATCAATTCGACCAAATCTCTCGATTCAACTTGAGAAAGAAAAGAGGTACGCAGATTTTCAATCCTTTAATTTTCCTGTTTGCATGCTTAGAACTGACGTGGGAAAATTAAAAAAAAAAAATGGAAAATTTTCCAGCTGAAAGTTTCGATTTTTTTGCATTGATTAGGGAGGGAAGCGTATCGGTCGGAATTGGAGATGGCGAGCGCCGTGGATGCTGCGGTGGTGGACCCTATCCCGACGTCGGCGGTGCTGATGGCGTCGGCGAAGCACATCGCGACGAAATGCAGGGGCGAAAACGTCGCCTTTCTCAAGTGCAAGAAGGACGATCCGAATCCCGAGAAATGCCTCCATAAAGGGCATCAAGTCACTAGCTGCGTTTTTAGCCTGTAAGCCATCACGGAATCGGAGACCTGTAATGCAGTGGTGCACTCTAGGGCTGTATGGGCAACATCCGAGCCGTCCAAAAGTATTTTCAATGGTTTGGGTTTAAAAAAAAAAAACTCTTGATTGCTAAGATGGACGGTCGGCGTGCCGCACTAGAACCCTATAGTGCAGAGGTGCACTACAGAATCCTCGGATACGTACTCATGTATCTTTATGTAATTAATAGAAGTCGGGGCACAGGCGATGCGTGTGCAGGTCGTATTATGCAAAAGAGATTAAAATAGGAAGATCCGTAAGAGAATGTGAGATGTGAAAGTAGGAAACAAGGGAGGAGAAATTTGGGGTGGCAATTTTTTCCCCGCTTCTTGGCAGTTTCTTTAGGTAGTTGAAGGGGTAGTTTAGGGGGGAAAAAGATAGTAATAAGCATAGGTTTTTACACCTACGTAGTACTTACGCTTATCTGTTTAATGTTTATGCTATGTTTCATGTCACTACTATTTGCTTTTTGTGGAGCTAAGCTAAATGAGATGTTTGAGTTGGGGCCTTTTCATTTCTAAATTTCAAATGGACTACAATCAGTGGTGAATCGTACTTGAGAGTGCCTTTTTTTTTTTTCCTTTCTTGTGGAGGTTGAACATTGTGCATGTTTTGAGTAAAAATGATGAATTTTGGGGCCTAAAAGAAGTATATGATTAGATGCAGCTTAGAACTTGGTTGTCTATGCTGATTTTGTGTCGGATTTATACCATTCCGGAAGGTTGACAATCTGAGCTAGTGGTCACGTTGAGAAGCAGATAGATACTTTTTTGTAGCTGAACTATGCTTTTGGTCATTTCTCAAAACAAATTTCTTTGCTCCCAAACAACAGAAGTACTTTGGAAAGGCCACCATGTGGTACCTGAACGCATTTGGTGTGTTTCATATTCCAGTCCTGGACAGAGGACTTGAATTTGTTATAAACGGAAGGACATTTTTAACTTCTGCCCCCGTTCATAAAAGTTATGGTAGCACAATTCATGTGGTGCCAGAATGAATTGGAGTGTTGTTTTCATATTCCATTTTTTTACATTTCTTATGACAAATAATTGAAATGGACCCACTTTTATACATATCTGCCTGATTGTCCCACTCCTTGACCTAGAATACAAGCTTTTGTTAGTCACAACTATTGCGTCTAATATCTGCCTAACTGCCTTCCCTGCACAAAAAACATCCAAAGACTCAGTCACGACCTTATGCAATACCTCTGAATGCATTCCTAACAGTTTAGACAGTAGTTTGCTGATCACCGGATGTGGGCACAAAAGATATTGGATAAGTAAAGAATTGGCTTTTGGGCATTTGTTTTTATTGAGATAGTATGTCTACATTTGGATCTAAATATTGTATTGCTTTAGTTGCTGCCTTGCTGGTAACATTAGTTAAGGCTCCTTGGAGTGAATTGAGCATTGCTTTTGTAGAGTTGCTTTTCTTTTTCTTTTCTTTCTAGTGATCTTTCTTTGCTTTTAATTTCCGTAGGTCTGATCAAATCTTGCCTGCTGGCCAGTACTGCCCCCACTATGTCGATTGGCCTGAGCCTTAGTATACTTTTTAAACTTTCCAATCACCCCATTAATGCATAGGGGATTGTAGCAAATTCCATGCCCCTTGACCACCCTTCCTCAGAGTCCAGACAAATCTGCCCCAAAACTTGCAATGCCATTACGTATCTAATCTTCTTCGTTATCTATCATTTTATTTTGATGATGAGCATTCACTCTCTTGTGCATAAACCAAGTGCTGTGATTGATGTTGGCTTTTCATTCGCCATAACTATGAAGCTTTGACTGCTCCTGTAACTTGTCTAGCTTACCATTCTTCTCAATAGGAAGGTACATTGCGCACCCTTTTCGCTATGACTTGTAGAAGTTATTGCAATGCTAGAGATCAGGATTGTGCGGTAAATTTGCCATTTTCCATGCACTGTCCTCCCTGCTCTATTGAACATAACACTAAAAGGAATCTATGTGAAACTACATCTATGTTTGGGTTTGTAGGATGGACATAACTTTCCATGCTTATATTATCAGTTACCACATTTTCGATTGTAAAAACATTGAAAACTTATGTAAAACATCTACATTATATGATTTTTGGTCTGCAGGTTGAAAGAACTTCATCGGACGTGCACAAAGGAGATGGATGCTTATGCGGGATGTATGTACTACCACACAAATGAGTTTGAATTATGCCGCAAAGAGGAAAAAGAGTTCAAGAAAGCGTGTCCTTTGGAGTAAGTGGCAGACGAAAGCCACAAACCAATGCTCTTAACTATTCCGGCCAATCTGTAATAAGCGAAATTTACTTTTTCTGCATGCACTTGTAGTGGAAGTGTGTATCTGGGTATGGGATGCCACCCACCTGTATGGGAATAGAATGTTCCAGGGAGATGCTTTCCAAGACAACGTTGCCTGTGTTCTAGTCATAATTGCCGACTATCAGAATTTATGTTTTTTCTTCCCATTTTTAAAGATACACTTTCATTGTGTGCAATTTTTTTTAGAGTTCTGTGCTCTGAGATATAGTTAGAGTTAAAAATTGACTTTTAGAGACGCTCAATTTTTTATGGTAGTGCACAAGAATATGTGTATATATACTGTTAAATTTGCTGCTCCATTGTGTAGTGCGAATTACTAGGTTTTTGTTTGTTTCTTTCTTTCTGATCAGCTGTACAAAGTACTAGTCGTACAAAGTACTTGTTTGTATTTTGCCTTTTGGTGTTTTAACTTTCAATGGCATAGCTAAACGGGGTTTGTGTTTTGCTGATCAGTGTTTTAGCTTTTAATTGCAACAGTAAATCCTCCACCCCCAACTGATGTTGGAAACTACTGGGTTGCTATGCGGGAGCCCAGCCATCACACAAAACGCAATCCATGTCCATGCTTCTTTAGATTGGCAAGTTTTGCAACACAGAACAAATACCCATATGGCCAAGTTAACTGCCACCAAATAACAGCAACAGTGGCCATGAGGAAAATTAGTTTGCGCATTTGTTTATAGCAGCGGCACAAAATTCCCACCAAAATGAAAGGGGCAAAAAATAATCAGAACTGGATGACCAGGGAAGCATCAAAGTGAAAAGGAGACGGAAAAAACTCAATAATCAGTCGGTACAATTTTCGTCATCATGCCTGAAAACCATCCATTTTGGCAACAAAAAATTACTCCACAAGGAAGCACAAGAATTTTTGAGAGAAGAATTCCTGAGAGAGAATGACTCTCACAGCAACAGAACATGGTATTTAGCCACAACATCCTCAAACTGCCATTTACAATCTCATTGAAACATATACTCATGCTACACTCCTAGAAAAGATTAGTGTGCCAAAACCAACATGACTGTAACATCATAAATAGAAAGTCCACCAAACATCAACTTAAGTGCTACATATACAGCCATCCATCTAGCTTTTACTTGAATGGAGCACACACCGCAAACGAACAATCTGACAGGACCATAGGGCAGCAGGAGCAGATGCTGAACACCAATCAACGAGGACTGCTGAGCAATACCAACGGATTAGAGAGTTTTCCAATACCAAAACATGAATGGTGTATGCGTGCCCTATTTCATAGATAAATGTCAGGCGTCATAAATTTCAAACATACAAACGTAAAAAACCACTACCACGGAGCATAAGCCCTCGTCATCTAACAACTCTCAGTTCCTTGACTACATCCATTTGGTGCGTAAGCCTGAGTGAAGTTCATAACTGAAGTGCAAAACCTCAAAGGCCTCCCTAACATGTGTGCTCCCAAGGAAATGAAGGTGGCCGTGATTTGGGCAGACATCCTCCACATTATGCTCGATGTCATTTATTTCTCATCCAACCAAACTTCATTCAGAATGGTATATACCTGTAGGACTGAGAACGATTGTTTGCAGGTCTGTGCAAATTTTAGTGACCTGCTGACTTCATGATCCCTCTCTTCACTGGGACTTCGATCATTCTCTCTAGGGCTTGGGGACCTGCAATTCCCCTTTTCGTGTGGAGTAGTCCTGGAAATGGATCTAGAATGCCTTCTCTCATCACGGGCGCAATAGATCTAGATCGGCTTGGAGAGTAACGACCATCCCTTACCCTTCATTCCCTGTCTCTTCAACAAGAAAGACCAGCATATGAATCAATCAGGATATTGAGATACAAAAATGCTGTATCAATCCATGACGAATTGAACAGAGTGTAATGCAATAAATGGATTTTCAACAGCTGCCATTCTACGTTGTACATCATCTCCAAGAGCATGTCTTTACAATTCTTACCACTTCTCATGACCACTTCAATTCCCCATCCAGATGAAGTGTCGCAGTACCATCATAAACTTTGACTTCAGAAATTTGTGGGTCTAACTTCCCCTAATTTGGCTTCTACTGATTTAAGGTGCTCTGACACTCGTACACATTTCATTTAATGCTGGTAATTGCTAGTAAGGAGGTCTTCAATGGCAAAGAGAACATCATATATAGGAGCGCGAGCCTGCTAGAGCACATGTGCATGAAAATATGTTGCCTGAGTGAACGCATCCAAATGCTTTTCAAGCCTTTTAAAAATAGAGCTGCAGATTTTTTTCTATAAAAAACACAAATGATGATTAGAAGTGTTCTTATATATACATGGTAATATGCACGTATGTGTTATCCATACGAACTTGAAATTCTTAACTTTTCCACCACCAAATATACAAATGAGGGTCTAAAGTATCATCGGTAATTCATTTGGGAATGTTGAAAGCAGGTCCTCCATCGCTGCTTGTTCAGAATCCCTAGCCCCTCACTTTGATAGTAATAAAACCCACATCTGTGCAACCAGTGGATTCCCCCAAAATCCTATATGTCCGGCAACCACTCCTGTCGTTGTACAATTTCCTAACTTGATTATTTACTACTGGTTGTCTTATTTTTGTCATCCGGTCTTTTAGTTCTGGAATGGCATAATTGTTCACTTTCCCAAGAACTTTTCCCTTCAAATTAGCCCTAACATCAAATATCAACAACTGCTCAAACTTATGGAAACTTTGGAGTGAAAACTTTTCAATTATCTTTAGAAAATCTCGCCGATATCTCTAGCTATGAAAGATTGGAGCACAGTAGATAAACATGACAAATTCCCTAAAAACACATCGTTAGACGAAAAACAGTACATCAATTTGATGGACACCTACTATTGAGAATAACTTAACTTTCTTCTATTAGAAAAAATGTGCAAACAGACCCCAAACTACCCTTTCTCCCTCTTAATGATCGATCTTAAACTCTAACCCTATAGCCTGCTTGTAGCTCCTTTCCACATTTCACTCCCATTGAGTGGATCCCAACCTCCACCAGCCCTTATCCAGTTGTTCTTGCCCACCCCACCCCCAACCTCCCAAATCCATCCACACAACCTTGCCATGGAACCCACTGTTGAAAAGAAAAGACGAGGAAACGATCTAAGAAATCCGACACTTCCTTACCCATTGGCAGCTCCTTCCCCCTCCCCGTTGACTCCTTCTCCTCTCTACCTGTTGGCACCTCGTCTTCCTTCGCAATTGTTTTATAGTGCTCGTACACCAGTGACATGATCGGGGAATGCGTTAAGCCGAGGAAGAACGGATCATTTTCTATGTCCAACACTCTGAGGGCCAACCTCAACAAACATGTCACGGTTCTCTTCTTTGACGATTTTGATCGTCTTTTTGACTTGTCGCAGCTTTTGAACAACGTGGATCACCCAAATATTCCCAAAGTACACGTTGTCCTTGATCGAGTGGAGGAGCTGACACTCATGGTGGATCGGGTCCCCCAGTTCCTGTGAAAAAATGGATCGAGCACGAAACTAGAAGGTGGCGATGTGGACCATAGCTTCAGAGACCAATACCAATATCTTGGACTTGAAGAAAAACATTACCAATTGTTCAGGTATATTGGAATTGGTTTCCTTCGGGAGCTATGGTCCACATCGCCCAACTTCTAGTTTCGTGCTCGATCCATTTTTTTACAGGAACTGGGGGACTTGATCCCCCACGAGTGACGGCTCCTCTGCTCAATTAAACGTGTGCTTTGGGAATATCTGGGTGATCCATGCGGTTCAAAAGCTGCGACAAGTCAGAAAGACGATCAAAATCGCCAAAGAAGAGAAACGTGACATGCTTGTTGGCCCTCGAAGTGCTGGACAGAGAAAATGACTCGTTCTTCCTCGACTTAATGCACTCCTCGATCTTGTCACCGGTGTACGAGCACGATAAAACAATGGTGAAGGAGGAGGAGGTGCCAATGGGTAAAGAGGAGTCAACGGGGAGGGAGAAGGAGCTACCAATGGGTAAGGTGGTGTCAGATTTCTTAGATCGTTTTCTCTACTTTTTCTGTTCAACGGCGGGTTCCATGGCAAAGGTGTGTGGACGGATTTGGGAGGTTGGGGGTGGGGTGGGCAAGAACAACCGAATAAGGGCTGGTGGAGGTTGGGATCCACTCGACGGGAGTGATACGTGGAAATGAGCTGCAAACGGACTGCAGGGTTAGAGTTTAAGATAGATCATTAAGAGAGAGAAATGATGGTTTTGGGTCTGTTTGCGCAATTTTTTTCTAATAAAAGAGAGTTAAGTTATTCTCAAAAGTAGAAAGGATCAAATTAATGTATTGTTCTTCTCCTAATGATGTGTGTTATCTAGTTTTTAGGGAATTTGCTATGTTTATCTATTGGGCTCCAATCTTCCACAATTGGAGAGATCGGCGAGATTTTCTAAAGATTATTGAAAAGTTTTCACTCCAAAGTTTCCATAAGTTTGAGCAGTTGTTGATATTTAATATTAGGGCTAATTTGAAAGGAAAAGTTCTTGGGAAAGTGAACAATTATGCCATTCCAAAACTAAAAGACTGGATGATGAAAATAATAGTAAACAATCAAGTTAGGAAATTGTACAACGACAAGAGTGGTTGCCAGGCATACTAGAATTCAGGGGGAATCTACTCGTTGCACTGATGTGGGCTTTATTACTATCGAAGTGAGGGGCTAGGAATTCTGAACAAGCGGCGATGGAGGACCTGCTTTTTGCGTTCCCTAATGCATTACCGATGATACTGAAAGCTCTCATCCGTATATTTGGTGGTGGAAAAGTCAAGCATTTTAGATTCGTATGGATAACACATACGTGCATATTACCATGTATATATTAGAACATAACAACCTCGAAGCATGCAAACTTTTCATCATATGTACGTATTTTCTCCTGTTGCATTTGGCACAAGTCCTTCAAGGTCTCAACCTGATTCTTTTGTTCTTGGTACACATCCTTGAGTGTCTCAACCTAATTCTTATTTGGCTACTACTTTATATAAGATATATAAAGATATTAGGACTGCTATATGTTTTTTGCACACACAAGAGCAAACTAACATACAAAGTTATAGGTACCACTTATGAAGCACGAACACTCCACATAGGTCGCTACAACCGTGTCAAGACACAGGGATATGCCTATACGTATGAGACACGCCACGTGGCAGGTCCCTTAAATTTAATTGATTTTGGAAGGGCACACACTAGGAACATGGCATGGACATGTGGGGGACAAAGCGTGGACACATTCGAGGACACAACAAGGGTAGATGTGCCATAGGTTTTCTTCATCTTCTAATGCATTCAGCGCCTAACATCCATCAACCCCATAACCACGCTCATTATTTAATTCCAACTAAATTTGATATCATCACTAATGAACTAAAAATAAGATTTCTCAAAATTGAAACCCAAAGGTAAGCATATTATTTTTTGCAATTTGGCTCTAGCAAAAGTTATTTTACATGACCTCCGAACATATAAGCATGCATAACGGCCTCTAGTTGTTCAATCTTTTTGGTTGGTCACCTATCTCCTATTGCCTTTGGCACAAGTCCTTCAAGGCCTCAACCCTAACTAAAATGAAGCTTGATATGTAAACATGCAAGGAGTTAAAAGCATAAGGTAAAACACATATGAGGTTGATGAATCAATCAGAACAATCTTACCAATAGCAAAAGGCATCTTACGATTATGTAAAGAGAGGAAGAGATACCCATGCAATTTTCTTACCGAAATCAGGTAATAGTTTATGTGAAATCAGGTAATAGTTTAGCATGGTTTCATTTTCCCAATCAAAATCAATAAGCAAAACATAGGTCAAACAGAGAAACAAAGTCTAGCAACCAAGGAATCACACTAAAAAAGCTAATTTGTATGCTGTTTTTTCATCGCATAGGAATCACATATAACAAAACAAAGAAACAAAGTCTAATCTAGTCAAGGAAAACGAGTTTCTATCAGCCCAACACCACAAGTTAATCAAGGAAATGGTAAAAAAGAGAGCTATTATTTGACTTCCTTCCCTCCCTCATCAAAGCGTATAACAAATGGCTTTCCAACAAATGGCTCGATAACTGCTAAGAGAAAGCAATGAGCGATGCAGTAAAGAGAGGTTTAGCAGCAATATCCAAGAATAGCTGATCAAATCAAAGGGTTTCGGCTATTGGTAATGATACGTACACACCGTTTTCTCACAGATCTAGCCACACCAGCCTATGTGGCTAGACAAGTCACCTCTACGTGGGCCCACTTCCCTATCAACTGGTTTTAACGGAAAAAAGAAGAAAGGAAAACGGAATTAAGGAAAATCGGTTAAGAAGGGAAAACCTGTTGGAGAAGAAGAAGAAACTCATAAAAGCAAAACTTCTCGATCTTGGACTCTGACATGCAGCTTGGAGAATTTCCAGACCTTGCTCCAACCCTTCATCAAAGTTGTAGTTGCTCTAATACTTCATCAAACATGTTCAAATTATTGAAAAATCAAATCCTTCATTGAATATTCCAAACCACCTGCATTCCCAAACAACAAATTGGTCCCAAACAACAAGATCAAATATCATTTCCGTAAGATTGTCTAGTATAACAACAAGAGGCCAAAGCACATGGGAAGCCGCCAACGGGACACAATGCTTCGGCAAGATTACAAGTTAGTCCCGAAAAACTAGCCACAAATACTCAGGGCATGTGCTAAAATCTTAAGGAATATGAGGTTACGAAGAGTAGTTCTGTTAAAGGAGGCTACCAAATATGTCATTGACGCTGGCATTTGTTTGACCAAAGAGTAAATGGACATGCACAAGCAAAAGGACAATAACAAGATCAACCAAATCATGGATGGTTATGTTATTGACAAAGTTACATCTACAAGAAGTTCAGGGAGTCTATTGCATCAATATAATATAGCTTCAAATACAGCTTGAAGAAGGTTTATAGAACGAGATAAACTTTTTGAGTCAAAATTTGGGTGAAAATCCAATTTGGGGGAGAGCATCTCCAATGGCAAAAACCCATTTTTTACCCAAATTTATTATTTTTTAAATACTCAATGGGATATATATAAATAAGAGAGAGGAGAAGCTACCTACCAAAGAAAAAAGAGAGAGAGAGAGAGAGAGAGAGAGAGAGAGAGAGGAGCAGCTCAATCGAACAAAGCTCCAGCAGCAAAGCTCAGCACAGCGGCGATGCTTAGCAGCTCTGGCAGTACTTAGGTACAAAGCTTCGACAATCGACCAGGTCCATCTCTCTCTCTTCTCGAACAAATCTTTGACTGAGATATAAAATGGAGTTCAATCACTACTGAGAGAGAGTCCAACGACGGGCTGGTTGGGCGAGTACCTCGGTCCCCAGGTCTCAAAAAGAGCCGTTGGGAAAATGGGGATGGGTTAGATTTGGACAAAAAAAATAGGTAAAACCCAAAATGGGAAAGGGTTTGGGTAATGCATTGGAGATGGGTTTTTGAAGTTTTTGCCTAAATTTTAAATTTGGGTCTTAAAATGAGTTAAGGCTGAAGATGGTCTGGTCTCAATTAAAGATTTTCATCTTGGCGCCAAAGGCTATTGGAAATGTTCTAAGACGAGGACTTGAGTATTTATATAGAGCAGGACTTAGTATTTATATAGAGCATGACTTCTATATAAGTTCCTCTCTGGTAAATTCTAGATAATAAATTGGGAGTTTTAGAACATAAAACTCTCTCACAACCCATGAGCTACAATGGGATTCACCCGGTGGTAGCGCTTTGTCTCTTCTCTTTCTCACGAATTTCAATTTTCCAAAGTTCTAGGCGGTGCTTCATTTTGTTGCACAAAAGTTATATACTTTTAGAAGATTAATTTGGAGTAATTTTGTAGTGACTAGTAGGAAACGTCTCGAAAACCTCAATCTTTCATAGTAACACGCAAAGAAGGACACCTAATTTTCAACAAGAAAAATCCTTTTTTTGTACACAATACTACTGTAAAACAGAGCAAAGGCATAACACTCGTTTTATTCCGGAGATTAGTACTACTTCCTCAATGCTCTTTGAGGTGCGATGTCTCACGGGGTCTTCCACTATTACACACTACACATTAAGCCCCACTTTAATGTGTGGTGGCTCTTCTATTTTATATGACTTAACGTGAAATCAAGGTCGTTCGGCTAAATAAGCCAAGTGGCTTATTTTTTTTGTCCTTATTCAAAAATTTTTCGTATCACTTGACTTATCATCATTTTTTTGAAGATTATTGCATCCTCATGACAAGAGGAATCTAAAAAGTAAAATTTTGATCGAGATCCAATTTTTTTTGAATAAAGACGAAAAAAATTAGCTTATTAGCTTATTTTTGTCTTTATTAAAAAAAGGGCTTATTTGGCTCATTTTTTGCGGGAAAGCCAAGTGGCATTTTTGTCCAAACAATAAAAGTCTCACTCTAAAAAAGTGTGGTGGGAAAAAAATCAAGAACACAAAAAAAACTTTTCTCCTTTCAGTCATGTCGCCAAGATCGCACACTCTCTGGATGCATCTTTTTCTCTAAGTCTTATTAGGGGAAGCCCACTTTGTACCAAATTTCATGCGAAAGCCAAAATCATCTAACTTTTGATTTTGATTCCCGGATAATGAAACATTCTATAATTGGATTGAGCATCTATAAGTATCGGATTGAATTGATTTTTCGCGGGGGATCTTGAAAAACTGTTTTACATATAATGAACGGCTCTAATCATTTATGTGGGACCCGTAGTAGGCCCCACAAAAAATCTGTACTCAAAATTTGTACCCTTTTTCTGTACCGTTAGACTTACTGTATTTATATAGAGTATGACTTCTATCTAAGTTCCTCTCTGGTATATTGTAGATCATAAATTGGGAGTTTTTTAGAACATAAAAACTTTCTCACAACCCATGAGTCTTAGGGGTGTTCCGGAATCTCAAAAAAGAAGGTAATTTCAAGCTCAAAAATCATGTGTTTACGCAAATAATTTTTCTACCAATTTGGATCTTGTTCGATAGATCTCATTGAGATCTTTTATACGGTGCCAAAAAAATCAAAAAATTATTTTTTCATTTTTATTATATTTGAGTTTAAAAATTAAAAAAAAACTTTTAAAATAAGAAGGCTTCCTGGAACACCCAGTTACACTGGGATTCACCCGATGGTAGCGCTTCGGATCTCTTCTCTTCCTCACGAATTTCAATTTTCCGAAATTCTAGGCGGTGCTTCATTTGTTACACGTACAAAAGTTATACTCAACATTTAACTTGCATAATTTACATAAATCAACATATCGCACGTGAATGTGGTATAATTGGTATTCCCATTTTTGTTTCTTTGATTTGGTCGTAAAATTTTGGTGTTCAGGTCAGCTTACGCGCACTTTAATTAGGACTAATCCAACCATCCACTTACGGGGTCTCAATTAGAGTCAGAGTGAACCTCTGTTTAGACTGACCCGAAAGAAGTTGATATCACTTGATAGGATTCAAATCCAAGACAACCATCCACTTACGGGGTCTCAATTAGAGTCAGAGTGAAGCTCTGTTTGGACTGACCCGAAAGGAGTTGATAGCACTTGATAGGATTCAAATCCAAGACATTGAAGGGAGCAAACTCCTTAAGTTTGTAGGTCTTGACCATTTTATTTCTTAGGGAGACAACCATCCATTTTTTGTTTTTGTTTTGCAATCGTAGAATTTGTAACTTGGGAAATCTTGTCGGATTTTCTTTCACAACTCAAAACTGACTATATACCGTACCGTTGTTTTTTGGACAAATTCCCTAATAATCGGTTGGGGATGACGATGTGTATTTTATGGTTTGAACGAGTTAAACCTTGGATATGTTAGGAAGCATATCCATACTAATGTCTTTGCTCCATTGTCGATGATGTGGATTCTTGACCCCACTGTCTGAAAATTCTCGCTCCGCCCCTGTACATGGGCTGATAAGATCATACGTCAATGACAGCTTCACATCTCACATGCACACTGCGTTAATCCACTCACTCAAACCTATTAATTATTGAATTTCCAAATCATTAACACAAGACAAAATCCTCATAAATATCTTACCTGCGTTAACCCCCCACAAATTTTCCTCACAACCAAATTTCCCATAAACCTTAGTTCTCTTCCTCTTCTCCTTCTCTTCCTCTTCCTTGGTTATAGAAAATGGCAGCTGAGCAATACAAGGATATTGAGAATGGTGAGAGAAAAACTGGGATTGAGGATTTAGAAGAGCCTTTCATTGATCAGCACAAGAAAGTTGAGGAATCCGACGAGGAGGATCACGAGTACTGCTCTGAAACAAGCGGCGAAAAAGGATCGATCGCGATGGTCCTTCTTAGCACTGCCGTTGCCGTTTGTGGCTCGTTTGAATTCGGATCATGTGTGAGTATCTAAAATGTCTCTGTTTTTTTTTTTTTTTTGAATGAACCAGTTTACGGTTCATGAAACAGTTTTACTACAAACATTTTTCTTTCTTTCTTTTTTTTGCCTTCTGTGTGTTTTTTTTTTTTTGATAACCGAGGAACAGCCCTACAGCCGAGCCACAATTGGACCCGCCTGCATGCGCAACCCAAACCTCGGGAGGAACTAGCGCGACCACATTAGTCACGCCCCCCACTTACTATCAGGGTACTCACCCGGTGGGGAATCGAACCCCTGACTAAGGGGAGTTCTCCCAAAGTCAGTCATTCGCCCTTACCACTGGGGCAACCCCTGGGTGTGTTGCCTTCTGTGTTTTTGGTAAGGAACAGGGGGAAAAAAAAAAACAAAAAGAGTTAAAGGGGATTATAATTGGTTTTTTTTTTTTTTTTTGCAGGTTGGGTATTCAGCTCCTACTCAATCGGCTATTAGGGAGGAACTGCATCTATCACTGGCAGAGGTTAGTTAATTGTGTTCTGAAAACAATTTTCTCTTTGTTTCCAAAAATCATTTCCAATTTTTTTTTTTCCCCCTTAGATGCGAAAAATATGAGTTTCAGACTTTCAGTAACAAAATTTTCACCATTATTTTGCAGTACTCCATGTTTGGTTCCATTTTGACGATTGGTGCCATGATTGGTGCTATTACAAGCGGCCGAATTACCGACTCCATTGGTCGAAAAGGGGTAAGTAATAAAGTTATCGGCCTCCGTAAGTTAGAAGTAGACGTCAAGTCTCAAACTCAAGACCCGTAGCGAACTTAAAACAAGCTCCCAACCAACTGGGCTAGCTTGCAAATACCTAATTGACAAATGGATACAGATTGTGTTTCCAATTTTGCTCTCCTGAAAATGACCCTTTTGAGGAAACAATGTAATCATGTTATTAGAGCCATATAAGGATGATGAGTGTTTGCTGTACTTTTTTCTTTCTGAAAACCTGAAAGACGAAAAAGGTATCGAACAGACTTGAGCCTGTGACGAACTATTACGAAGCTTGGCCACCAATTAGGGCTGTAACCGAGCCGAGCCGAGTTTTGTCGAGCTCGAGCTTGGCTCGTTTACTAAACTAGCCAAAAACTCGAGCCTAAGCTTGGCTCGAACCTTAACAAGCCAAACCCGTAATGAGCCGAGCTTAGGCCTCATTCGGCTAAATAAGCCATGTGGCTTTTTTTTTTGTGCTTATTCAAATTTTTTTTGAATAAAGACAAAAAAATTGGCTTATTTTCGTTTTTATTTAAAAAATTAGATTTTGATCGTAATTTTTTGCTTTTTAGATTCCTCTTGTCATGACAAAGTAATAATCCTCAAAAAATCGACGAAAACGAGCAAAGCCGAGCTCACGAGCCTCTTTGAGCCAAGCCGAGCTTTTGTCGAATGAGCCGAGCTCAACTAGGTTTGTTTACTAAACGAGCAAAAAACTCGAGCTTGAGCTCGGCTCGTTAACTAAACGAGCCAAGCCGAGCTCACGAGCTACTCGGTCCGTTTCACCTAGTATTTCAGCAGTAAATTTTTTGAACTTTTTGTAATTATTTCTTGAAAACAGGCAATGAGATTGTCAGCTGGTTGCTGCATTGTAGGGTGGCTAGCAGTCTACTTCGCTATGGTATGCGTCATATGCCCATTTACTATGATGAGGGAAAACTTATTTACGGAGGCTCCGTGAACAAAACAATTTGTTCATAGCGGCGCAATTTCAGCCGTCTATCCGCGCAATCAATAGTTGAGATTCGTTTTCAATCTTGACCGGTCACAATTGATTCTCAATCCGGACCGTCCAAAAACACTCTGGGCGCGCGCGATTGACCTCCGTAAAGCCTTCTTCACGGAATTGTCCACAAATAAGATCATTTTCTGTGCTATGATTTCAATTTGTAGTTGATACAGTTTATCAAAATCAACAACTGAAGACAACACCGTTATTTGAATACAGGGAGCTCTATATCTTGACATGGGAAGATTCTTTACAGGATATGGCATTGGAATCTTCTCTTTTGTGGTACATAGTATTCATCAATTAAATGTCATGAACTGTTTGGGCTAACTGTAGGCTATTTTTATGTCTAAATTACCCCTGCAAATGATAGTACTCAAAATCCAAAAAATTCATCAAACTAAGTTGATGAACACATTAAACAGGTCCCTGTATTTATTGCTGAAATAGCACCGACGAATCTCAGAGGAGGGCTCACAACGCTTAACCAGGTATGTGATATATATAGATCTATACTGGTTGCATTTGGATCAAGAACTAGTACAGAACTTTCATAAAATGATATGAGAAAACTGTGCTGGTGTCAACGTACTAACATCTTACTTGTCTCATTGTGGCTCCGAAGCTAATGATTGTTATTGGTATATCAACTGGATACTTGTTGGGAACACTCATAACATGGCGATCGCTAGCCTTGACAGGTAAATGTTAACGTTTTTGAATCATTTTAGTCCATTACAAATGCATATGTTATGAGCGCGCATTTGTGAAAACATTATGAGTATTTTGTATAAAAAAAAGATTTTGACATATAAAGGGTAAAACGGTCATAACTCAACAAAAAACATTGACATCAGAAATTGATAGTGAATTTGATTTGAAGGACTTCTTCCGTGCATTGTCATATTCTTCGGTCTATTCTTCGTTCCTGAGTCCCCTAGATGGCTGGTGAGTTTTGTCACATGAATCTTCTGTATTTTTTGTTAATGCAAAATTTGCTGGGAAAAATATTTTTTTTTTTTTGTAATTTCAGGCTATGGTAGGCAAAAAGAAAGAATTTGAAGCTGCATTGCGAAAGCTTCGTGGAAAAGATGCTGATATTTCTCGCGAGGCAGCTGAAATCCAAGTAAATTTAAAAAATAATAATAATTTTACTGGCCATAAGATGAACTGAAATAATACTTGTAATTGCAAAACTGAAGTACTACTTTCTTTGTCTCTATAGGCTTCTATTGAAGCTCTTCAGAGTCTTCCAAAATCTCGAATGACGGATCTGTTTGATCGCAAATACATTCGCTCCGTAATTGTAAGTAACGTTTCATATTTTTTGAAAACGATCGATAGCTCTAGACCAAAAAGAGTACAATTTTTTGAGCTTGCAAGTAATCTCGTGGCTAAATGATCTTTGGAATGATCCTTAGATTGGTGTTGGATTAATGTTCTTCCAACAAATTGGAGGAATTAACGGAGTAAGTTTCTACGTCAGTGAAACCTTCGCAGCAGCAGGTAAACATGTTGTCGTACGTACTATGTTTAAAGCTACCAAAATCCCAGAGAAATTTCACAGAGAAAAGCCCAAGCTAGCTCAAAATTAGGGATAAGAATTTGAACTTTTTTAGTGAGAATACCTTGAAAATACTGATAACACTCATTGTGCATATTTGCAGGGATATCAGGGAATGTTGGAATTATAGCCTATGCAATAATTCAGGTTTTTAAAACTACCCCTTCCTTCCTCTGAAGTTTCAAATGAACCAAATCTTTGCAAATTGGCCGCACAAAACCCCACTAGCTCAGAGAAAGCGTAAACGGGAACGGGTCATTGAAGACAGCTATAGCGACCCTCATACCTACCGGATCCCTCAACACCATGCTTTACATAATTACATTGATTCATCTCTGTGTATTCCTTGTTTTGCAGGTTTAGTTGTTCGTGTCTTGGGCATTGAAGGGATGCTTGTGTTTTTCTTTTGGGTTTTGTGGGGGTGTTTTGTTCAGCCTTGTTTTGTCGGGTTGTTTTTGCGTTGGCTATTATGTGGGTTGTTTGTATTCGTATGGTTGTACTGTTGATTTGGTTTTTTATGATATTAATGGGATGATATTATCCGGAAAAAAAAGTCTTTTGCAAATTAGCAAAATTAATTTGCATTTGGATTTACAGGTTCCGGTAACTTTACTTGGAGTGATATTAATGGACAAATCAGGAAGAAGACCACTTCTCATGGTGAGTAATTCATAAGTAATTTTGGAATTTTTTAAAAAAGTAATTTTGGAATTTAAAAAAAAAATAATTTTGGAATTTAAAAAAAAAGATCATGTATATATTGTGAAATAATGTGAAATAAGTAGTATTCTGGAGGCTAAGAAAATGGTTCTGAATTTGTTAAGGTCTCTGCAACTGGAACATTTTTAGGATGCATTTTAACTGGAACCTCTTTCTTCCTCAAGGTAAGCTACCTGTAACATTAAATTCATCTGGTATATATATATAAAAGACTTTCATCCTCCCCCACCGAAGTTTTTTGGGTAAATTAAACCACTTTTAAAAAGCAAACAGCCACAAGCCAACAGAGAATACAATACAGACTCTGAAAAATGTGTTCAAACAGTGAACACCATAAAAGGGAAAAACCTCAAAACCACCTAGT
>JAOTQK010000012.1:1132501-1142742 GCA_025642025.1 Rhododendron ferrugineum
ATAGTCGAAAGTCTGCCCAAAAAAGCAATCCACACAATGAACGCCCACCGAGGAACATGGTGAGGAAACCAAACACTCCCCACCCACCGGACAGTGGGATACGACACCCTCAGAGCCTGCCAAGCAGATATGGCAGAGAACTGACCATCTCTAGTGAGGGTCCAACGAACCGAATCAGAAGTAGCAGTATTAGGAACCAAAGTAGAAGGGGTTTGGCCTACAATTTCCCTTATAACCACGCTCCGTGGCCTAGGCCACTTCCAGGAACCTTGGTGAATAATAGAGGAAACCTTAGCAAGTAATGATCTCCCCATATTGACATCACCAAATTTCAGATACAGAGGGCCCAATGCATGCCAATTATCAATCCAGAGAAAGGTAGAGGAACCATCACCAATAGTATATTTAATCCAAGGTTGGACTAAAACCCTAAGGTGAAAAAGCTTCCTAATGGTCCAAGAAGCCCCCACCGAAGTTGATATTGATTATTTGTTTTTTTATCATGAATAAGGGGCAAAGTTTATTGCTTGGATGGGTTCCAATATTGGCGGTCTACGGAGTACTGGTAAGTTAAGAAAATAATATTTCATTTCCTGCTCTTTTCGTACAGAATATGTAATCTGAATGATATGATAGTGACATCTTTTTGAAGTGTACCGTGCCTAACGTGTTCTCCCCCCATAATGACACCGGCCAGGTCTATGTTGCATCATTCTCTATTGGAATGGGAGCAGTTCCTTGGGTTATCATGTCTGAGGTAATAACTTCAAACCTCCAAAGTCAATATGCCTAGAAAATTTCTTTTTATCCCACTTTAAACAAAGTTAATTATACGACAAAACAGAAGACTGAATTTCCTTGATCGGTTCCTAGTAGAACACTTAGGATCAAACAACAGTTTCAATATCCCATAATGGATGCATGTCACCAATACATGTGTCACGGAAATTCCGAGGAGTCTGGCCAAGTGGACATGAAAAAGTAATTAAATATAGAGCTTGCTCCTTAAGAGGTTGAAAATTTGAATTTCACGAAGGCCAAACAATCCAACATTGGGGCC
Organism: Rhododendron ferrugineum; assembly: GCA_025642025.1. Classification (NCBI taxonomy): domain Eukaryota; kingdom Viridiplantae; phylum Streptophyta; class Magnoliopsida; order Ericales; family Ericaceae; genus Rhododendron; species Rhododendron ferrugineum. The sequence continues at coordinate 1,133,562 of JAOTQK010000012.1, forward strand.
GCTAGAGCTTTGTCCGGCCGTTAACTTCAGGGCCTCAGAATTAGTCTATGTTTACTTGAGACTATAAAGTGGAAACTCGGGGAATTTATATAATGAATCGCAATCATTTCTTCCTTTGGTAGATTTTCCCAATACATGTGAAGGGTGTTGCTGGGAGCTTGGTGGTGCTAGTGAATTGGTTGGGTGCTTGGGCAGTTTCTTTTACTTTCAACTTTCTCATGAGCTGGAGTTCCACAGGTTACATAGTATAATTTTTGCAAACATGTTTTCAAAAAGCATTGGTATACTAGCTAGCATTCATTCCATTGTTTTTAGGGCCCTTGTTTTTAATTGGCAATTGATTCCATTTCTATGGCCCTTTCTTCTCCTCAGGCACATTTTTTGTCTACTCCGCGTTTTGTGCGCTGACTGTACTTTTCGTGGCGAAAGTGGTGCCAGAAACGAAGGGAAAAACATTCGAGGAAATTCAGGCAGACATCAACAGATAAACAAGAAGAATGTAGTAGTGAAGTGAATATTGTATTGGATTTCGTATCGTTGTTTGTTGATGTGACATTGAAGGAAATTAGTCCTTGAAACATTTTTTTTTTGAATTTCAAAAGAAATTTCTTTTAGTGATTCAACTAAATAAAGGAATTGAAATTGATTCTTTTGTGAAGATGGGGTAGAAGAAATGGAGTGGGCAGCCTCAGATTAATTCCATGGCAGAGTGGGATCATGTTCTTAATTACTTTGAAGCAATTACACATTTAGTACACGGAGACCCCCTCAACTATATACAATGAAAAATTGGCCAAATCTGTAAACGAAATGAGAGAAAAAGACGATCCTACCCTAAAAAATTGCCCACACTGATCCCCTCATCTATAAAAATTGTCCACGTAGATCCGTTCATTTTAACGGTGTTTTTGACAGAAGGGTGCTAATTGATTAATGATTATAGTTGAGAGGGTCTATATGGGTGATTTTAAATGCTAGGGGGACTTTGTGAAAAAAGTGATAGTTGAGAGGATCTGTGTACTTTCACCGTAGCTAAAAGAGATTTTTAGCAATGAAATGGACTTTTGGGGACCAAATCTGCAAGGCCTTCGGGGACCAATTTTTTGGCCCCCAAAACTAAGTTGCTCGCTCCATTAGCAACAAACCCATAATTTGGTCTCTAAAAGTGATTTTTGACTTTTTTGAACCATGTTTTAAGGACAAACCTACCACCATGGAATATTGTCCCAAATTCTTTTTGGCAACCAAAATTTGGCTTTTGGTGAAGCCCCACGAGCTAAAGAGAAGCATCTCCAATGGGAGATGCCAAAAGTGACGCGGAGCAAGTAACAGCTCATTTTAACATCTACCTTGTGTACCTTCATATAGGAGGTGAAGAGGGCGGTTAGCCGGTCACCGCGGTGGCATGGGCCACTTCCAATTTTAAGACGTAAATAAAACAACAATATCTACCTTTTGTTAGAATTGTGGCTCATACTGAGAGGTTCTAGAAAGAAGGCCAGATGTCGTCGCTCCGCTCCAGCATTTGGCCCATCACTGATAGTTCGGTAGAAGTTGATTGGGCCGAAGGCCCAGGAGGTTGGGGGGTGCAGGGGGCTACGCCCCCCGCGGTACGGTACGGTTCGTACAAGGGTATTTTTGGGATTAGGGTTAGAATAGAGTCGGTATAAATACTCTATGTTGTAAACCTTAATTCAGTAACTGTGATAATAAAGAACAGTAGCCGCTCTCGCTCCTGTGGATGTACCCGGTTTTGGGGAACCACGTATATTGCTGTGTCGATTTCTTTACTGTTTTATACTCGTAAATCGTGTACGTGTGTGTCGATCCTAACAACCTTCTTTGTTTTTCCCTTTCTCGCTCATCTTATTTTTTACTTGTGTACCTTGAATTCTTAAACCACTGAGATAAACAAGGCCCAAAATACAAGGGAAAAAGTCACGGTGAAAGAAACCCTGATCGAGTTTCTTTCTAATAGACCGATAAACTATCTTTGTTACGTATGTTAATGGATGATTAACGTTAGAACATGTGAATTGTTTGGAGATATTATGGATGATTGACAGCAAAACACGTTTTTGGATATTAAATGAGTATAAGATTTTATTCTCAGCTGTTTATTTATTTAAACTTTTGCCACGTTAAACTCAAATCCTGGCTCCGGCACCCCTTACCTGTTCCCAAATGAGTCCACCCTTTTGTATGTCTGTATCTCTCCGGGAGTTGTCCTATCTTTTTAGAATAAAAAATAAAACACTTTCGTGTATAATTTTGGTGTTTATTTTATTTATTTTTCTAGAAATGGCAAAAGTTATGAGAGGGATAGTACGTAATTTCGTGGCCATTTGAAAGAGGTGAAATTATACAATAGTCCGGGAGTACCACTACGTGGTACTCCAGACCACCTTACAACTACACATTCTTGTGGGGTCTACCACTAAGTGTATAGACCCTACAGGAATGTGTGGTTGTAAAGTAGAACTTCCGGACTATTGAATAATTACTCTTAAAAGAGTTCCAACAGTTTAGATGTGGCTCTTAGCCCATCCGTTTATATTCCTTGTCTTCAAAGGAAGAGATCTGAAGTTCGAGAGTATGAAGAGATTTCGAACTTGCTTTTGTTTCTAATCCTACTGATTCCCCTCGAATCCCTACCGATGGAGTCCAATTCCAGAGGCTGATAAAATCACAAGTCAATGCATGACAGCTTCATATCCCAGATTAATATATGATAAGATTAGTCCAATCTGATCACAAAGTACAATTATTGACTTTCCACATGCATATGTTGGTAGTACTAATATTTATACACTCCACAAACCTCACTTCCTCTCCCCCTCTTCTTCTTCTTCTTCTTCTTAGAAATGGCAATTGAGCAATACAACGATATTGCAAATGGTGATCAGGAACATACTAATGGTACTAATGGGCTTGAGGATATAGAAAGCCCCTTGTTAATCCAGGACAAGAAAGTTGGTGAATCCGAGGAACACGACTCTGGAACAGGCGGCGAAGAAGGATCGATTGGAATGGTTTTGCTTAGCACTGCTGTTGCCGTTTGTGGCTCGTTCGAATTCGGATCATGTGTGAGTAGATAATTTCCTTTTCTTGTTTGGGCCAGTTAATTTGTTTCAAGGAAAAGGTTAATTTTTTAACTGTTCTTTCTTTTATTTTTGGTCAGGAACACCATAATTACAAAATTTAAAATTAAAAAAAAAAAACAACCAAAAGGGGAAAAAGAGAATTTGAAGAAGTTATTTTTTGCAGGTGGGGTATTCAGCTCCTACTCAATCAGCTATAAGGGAAGATCTTGATCTTTCCCTAGCAGAGGTTAGTTTTAATTGTCTTCTTACAAAAATTTTCTCCTTCACTCCAAAAAGCCTTTTTGTAAAAGCTTTTCTCCTTAATCCCAAAGGGTTGGCCGGTGGTCTTGGCTTGACACTTAGGGGTTCACTCTCTCCCTTCTAACTTTCTAAGCTTTCGGGTTCGATTCCCCTTGTCCCAACTCTTAGGGCCACCATGATAAGCTAGCCTGAAAAGAGCTGCAGGAAGAGCTGTAAAGATTAGTCCGATGTGTCTGCAAGATGCATGACTCGGAACACCTTGCATCACCCGAAAGAAAAGCTTTCTCTCTTTGTTTTAAAAATTCTGAATTGCCGTAACAAATATGTTACCATTATTTTGCAGTACTCTCTTTTTGGTTCCATTGTGGCGATTGGAGCCATGGTTGGTGCTATTACGAGCGGCAGAATTTCCGACTCGATTGGTCGGAAATGGGTACGTCTTATTCGGTACTGGTTACGTTCTCACTTTCGGTTTTCAGTCCGGCTATCCTACTACACGGTTTTATCGCTCTCTCTCACCACTCTCTCAATCTTCTGTGGAAGAGTTTTTTTAAATTCGGACCGTCCAAAACTCTTTTGGACAGCAAAATTGAGTGCAGCGGGGGAGCGGTAAAAGATAACGATGGGCCTACTTTTGGTTCGTTTTTGGGCCGGAAAATTTGGATTACTTTATTGCAAGTTGCTGTCGATAAATATTTCTTAATGGAAAAACTATTCCTATTTTTTATTTCTTTGAAACCAACTCACTTCATTGAAAACAACGCAATAGTTTTTCTTAATTTTGTGTGAGAGCAGGCAATGAGATTGTCAGCTGGTTGCTGCGTCATTGGGTGGCTAGCTGTCTACTTCGCGACGGTGTGTATTACAGAAAAAAAAAAAATTTAACCGCAGAGCCGTGAATAGTTGTTTACGGAGTCAATCACGACAATCCAAAAGTATTTTGGACGGTCGAGATGTTAATAAAACTTTTCCCCATAAAAGTTTCATTAAAATCCGGATCGTCCGAAAGACTTTTGAACGGTCGCAACTGGTTGCTGCTGTAAAGAAATTGTTCACGGCTGAACTGTGAATAAGTTTCTCCAGTGTATTGCATCCAAACTTTGACTTACAATTTTATTTGATACATAAAATCACAATCACAATACCAATACCAAGTAAACATTGTTTCATGAGATTATAATACAGGGAGCTCTTGTTCTTGACGTGGGAAGATTCTTAACAGGATATGGCATCGGAATTTTCTCTTTTGTGGTAACCATTCAAGAATCGACTCATTGTTTAACTATCTGGACTCGTTATTTCGTCTTACAAAAATATTTACTCTTAATTTGGACATGCTAAAGATTATTAATGTTCGAAACTGGAATTCGATCGGTTGAACAAACCGGGATTGATGAATGACTTAAAACATAGGTTCCTGTGTTTATTGCTGAAATAGCACCGACGAAGATCAGAGGAGGGCTCGCAACGCTTAACCAGGTAGGTGGAGCACAAAGCTCGTCTTTTACGTAGAACTGTGCCATTTCTTCTTTGATATCCAAATCAGGCTGCTCACGAGGCGAAGCTCCAAGCAGTTAATTCATGTTTCATAAAGGCAATAACCTTAACAAAAAGAAGATCGATTGACAAATTGTTTGACAACTGACATTTTATTTCTCCCATTGTGGCTATGAAGCTGATGATTGTTGTTGGTGCGTCAACTGCATACTTGTTGGGATCACTCATAACATGGCGAACGCTAGCCTTGACCGGTAAATGTTCAACGTGTTCTCAAATTATTTGAGTCAATTTCAAATGGATTAATTAAGTTATGAGCATTTTGTGAAGATCTATTGAGACTTTTGCATAAAGGGTAAAATGGTCTTAACTCGAAAAAGGCAAAAAAAAAAAAAGACATTCAGAACCTAATGAAGGGATTTGAGTTGAAGGGATTATTCCATGCATTGCCATACTCTTGGGCTTGTTCTTCATTCCGGAGTCCCCTAGATGGCTGGTAAGGTTTCAATTGGAATTTTTCAAAATACAGTTCTAACGCAAATTAGATGAGAAAATCGACTAAAAATCGCTTATAATCTCAGGCAAAGATAGGGAAACAAAAAGAATTTGAAGCTGCGTTGCGCAAGCTTCGTGGAAAAGATGCTGATGTTTCTCGCGAGGAAGCTGAAATCCAGGTAAATTTTTACACACAAATTGAAGTAAAATGGGATAAGCATTTGCGAAACGTACCGATCTATTTTATTTCTCTTGACAGGCTTATATTGAAGTACTTCAGAGTCTTCCAAAATCTCAAATGCTAGATTTAATTGATAGAAGATACATTCGAGCCGTAACTGTGAGTAACTTTTCGTACTTGTCGAAACAATAATTCTAGACCAGAAAGTACATCTGATAGACGTTCGTAACGATATTTTGAATTTTTTTGATGTCATTTAGATCGGAGTTGGGTTAATGATTTTCCAGCAATTTGGAGGAATAAATGCATTTGGTTTCTATGCCAGTGACATCTTCACAGAAGCAGGTAAACATGTCATAGTCTCTTCAGTATTCTACTACTAATTAATCTTACAAACTCGGAAAATTTGGCAAAAAAAAAAACCAGAGCTCAAAATTAAGGATAATTTTTATGCTTTGTTTGGAACGTAAGGAAAGAAATGAGAAGGAAGGAAAAATATAAGAGCGAGAAGTTATAGCGAAAGTAGGTACTTTCTTTTGTTTGGTTTTGGCTCCGTTTGTTTCGATGTAAAATGTTTTTTCAGAAAACAAATTTCAAACTTTTATTTTTTGGTGTTTGGTTGGCACTAGAAAAATATTTTTAGAAATCGATAAAACAATGTAGAAAGAGAAGAAAGAGAGAGGGGCTTAAACAGTGGAGAGATTGAATATTGGAATTGAACGTGGGTTAGGACTGACCATCGAGGAAACTGAGCAGTGAGAATTGCAGTAGAAGACATCGGGTTCATTTCGGGAAAATAATTTAAGGAAGATTTAAGGGTAAATCAGTTTCATCCAATTAATGAAAAATGTTTTACATGTAAAATGTTTTCCTCATTTTTTACACAACCAAATACCGAATTACGCCCAAACAAACGGAGCCTTAATAAAGAAAGGAAGAAAAATGTGAAGAAAAGCAATTTCTCTTGTTTGGTTTTATGGAGAAAAGATGAAGAAAATAATACATAACCAGAGTACGAAAACATTTGTATTCACCGGGGGTTAAGTCCGGTTGTTACCTTCAAGGTCCCGGAATTAGTCGATGTGCACACAAGCTGGTCCGGACATCCAGTTATCAAAAAAAAGAAAACATTTGTAAAACCACTTTCCAGTGTTTTTTTTTTCTTAAATTATTTTCCCATTTTCCTTTCTTACCAAGAACCAACAAAGGAACAAAGGGCACCTTGAAAATACTGTCACTTAACACTCTCATTGTGCATATTTGCAGGGATATCAGGGAAAGCTGGAACTATAGCTTATGCAATAATTCAGGTTCTTAAAACTTCCCTTTCCTCTGAAGTTTCAAAATGAACAAAATCTTTCTTGATTAAAATTGATTGCATTTGGATTTACAGGTTCCTATAACTCTACTTGGAGCAATATTAATGGACAAATCAGGAAGAAGACCACTTCTCATGGTGAGTACTCTATGGCGAAATTGTGGGGGGAAATATTTTGGTGGCTAAGAAGTATACTCTTGTATTTCTTAAGGTGTCTGCGATGGGAGAATTTCTTGGATGCTTTTTAACCGGAACCTCTTTCTTCCTCAAGGTAAGTTATTCGTAACTGTAAATGATGGGTTTGTGAAGCCTGATTTGGCTTTGGATTGTCGTTTTGCTAACTATGTCGGAGCCCCAAAAACCTAGACTTGAGTTACTGTCACGTTGAAGTCTGATCTTGTTTAGCGATTTCGTACACGAATCAGGGGCGAAGTTTGTTGATTGGATGGGATCCAATATTGGCAGTCGCCGGAGTACTGGTAAGTTAAGAAAACCGAACGATATATATGTATCATTCCATGGCTTTCTTTCTAATATGTGTCATTGCAACTTGTCCTGCTACATGCCATGTTGTTATTATGTGCTTAATGTGGTTTTTCCCCCATTGATGAAACCAGATTTTTGTGGTATCATTCTCTATTGGAATGGGAGCAATTCCTTGGGTTATCATGTCTGAGGTAATAACTTCAAACCTCAAAAGTCACTATGTTTGAGTTCCTGATAAAAATTATGTTGCCAAGAAATATCGGGATCCGACATTTTCCATCTCTCGATACGAAAGCATGTCGATAGGATCTGAATTCTGTATTTTCTCCCCTCATCAGATACATGTAGGACCCCGCTTATCTGAGGTCCAAATTCAGACTGCAAAAAACAAGTCTCATTTCGATTGTCCATTCGGGCAATCAATAGTTTAACAAATTTCAATTATTAAAGAGACTTTTGGGTGGTCGAGATATCACGGATTGATCTCTTTTCCTATTTTTGTTCCCCCTGTAGATCTTCCCAATGCAAGTGAAGGGTATTGCTGGGAGTTTGGTGACGCTAGTGTGTTGGTTGGGTGCCTGGGCTGTTTCTTATACTTTCAACTTTCTCATGAGCTGGAGTTCCTCAGGTCAGATAACTTTCGCAGAACTGTTTTAAAAAAGCCATTGAAATTGTGTGTGTTTTTTTTTTGGACCTGATTCCATTTCCATGAGCCTAGCTTTCCTGTTTTCCTCAGGCACATTTTTTCTCTACGCTGCATTTAGCGCGCTCACAGTACTTTTCGTGGCGAAAGTGGTTCCAGAAACTAAGGGGAAAACACTAGAGGAAATTCAGGCATCCATCAACACATAGGGGAGAAAATGTATTCGATTTCGTGGTGTTGTTTCTAGACAAGAGGTGGAATCAAGCTCGAGGCTATGGTGATTCTCGATACGACATTGAAGGAAATTAGACTTGGAAGCATTTTCTTTCCGAATTTCCGACTAATTTTTTCTTGGTTGAGTTGGGAATGATCATTGGGAACATCATATTTCTTAGTGATTTGAAATGAGTTAAATAATTGAAATTTCTTATTTTGTCAAGATTTGGAAGAAGAAATGGAGTGGGAGCCTCAGATTCCATGGCAGTGTGATCTTGTTCTTTCTTTTTCTTTTTTTTTTTCTTTCGATTGGCGAAAGTTAATTAGTATTGCTAAAATAGCAAGACTTAACACATTAGAAGAAGAGTTGAACTCCGGACCGTTTTTCTCGTAGGACTTGATGTGTTGGGCTAGAGGCCTCTTGGCAGCGCGATCTTGTTCTTACTTTGAGCCAACAAATTGTAATCAAAATTTTGAAGATGAGTAAATTCATTTGATACCAACTTGTTCCTACATCAGTGCAGATGACTCATTTCAGATACTAAGTCATGGGCTCCGCCCCTGCCCACACAGATAACGGTATGTAGAGAAGCGAATCTCTTTTATTTCTTAAAATATACTCCCTTCGTCCCATATCCATTTTGAAAAGCAAAAGCATGAAAACACTTGATCTTTCCATTTTGCCCTTGTCTTAAACTATTCAAATTACTTTGACAAAAGGCCAAAAAGATGCTTCAGTACAGTTTGCTGCCAAGATTTTCTTACTTCTTGGATTCCGTTAGAGCATCCGCAATGTAATAATCAAAACTAAAAAGTTGCTAAAGTTAACAATGTGTGCTCAAAAAAGTGTTCACATTGTAATAATCAAAATTAGCAACCTCTTAGCAACTCATCAAATTTGAGCATTTGGATAATCAAAACTAACAACTTTTTGCCAATAACCAAATTTATTGGACCCCACATCTTTTCAATCAAGTACAACCATCATGGGAAAGTGAAAC
>JAOTQK010000012.1:1467844-1478583 GCA_025642025.1 Rhododendron ferrugineum
TAAATAAGATCCATAGTGATAGGAAAATTATTTGCGTAAGCACATGATTTTTGAGCTTGAAATTGTCTTCTTAAAAATAAGGGCTTTTTTTCCGTTCTGGAACGGAGCCCCAGAATTTTTCTTGCAGGTCTGTGTTGGGCCTCATTTCACTTTCTCAAATAAGTACTTAAAAAATAAGGACTTATTTTCAAACTTAAAAATAATGGACTTACAAAAAAAATTGCAGGACGATCTATGTTGCATATTTTTTTATTTTAGTAAGTCTATTAATTTTAAACTTGAAAAAATTGTAAATAAATAATTATTTTTTAAGGAGTAAAAGCGGAACGGGGCCTTAATGATTTGAGGTCAAGGCCCTGCAATTGAGTTTGAGACCATTCGAGAGTGAAACCTCAACAACCACTTTAGGAATTGAATGGTCAAAGTTGTTAAGGTGTTCCAAGAAACTTACCCAAAAAATATATATATATGTCGTGATGACATATCACATAGTATTCAAAATATGGTCATAAGAACAAATAAGTGACCGGGTTGCAATGCTATAATGATCATCTCTAGTGACCATACTTTGAGTCCCGTGTGACGTGTTATCACTGCATTGGTAAATATATAACATGTGATGTGTACTCTACCAACATAGTAGTGACACATCCTACGATATTCAAAATATGGTCCCCGAAAATGGTGACCAAAATATTACTGTTCAATAAAATAGGAAAATTACTTTCTAGTCTAGTTTTCGTAATTTGTTGCCCTCAAAATAAAATAGGAAAGTATTTTTAATTTTCTCCGAATAGTAAGTTTAGTTACTGTTTTACCCTGGGATTTCAACTTTACGTTTTGCTAACCAGCGAAAAGAGACGGGTGAATGCATTGCCGGTGGGCGAGAAGCTAGAGATGCCGGAGAGAAGAGATGAGAACGGTTGAGTTTTCGCCGGAGATTTTGGAGGGACCGGATTAAGCTTCGCTTCTTTGAGGGTAATTTCTTAAGAAAATTGGGTTGCTTCCCTGGTCATAAAAATTTGATTTTGTTGGGCAGTTTCCGGGCACTACTAGGGTGGGATTTGCGTAGTAGTGGAGCAAAATTGTTGGGAGAAATGAAAATGAAAGATTTGTGCCAATTACCTTACTCCCTAGAGAGAAATAGTGAGATTTTGTGCCAATTACCTTACTACTAGGGTTTTTTAATTACTCCGCGCTAGCTAGCTTGCGCTCAACTCGTCAACCAATCTTGAATGACTAAAACCGCGATTATAGTTTCGACATATTATAATTTTTCACGTACACGCGTAAAGATAAATAGGGTTTTCCCCGGCCCTATTTTGTAGGGCAGAGTTTAGTTCCATGTCCTAGTTTGCCACCATTATAGGGAGGCCCATTTGCTTGTAGTTTTCTTAAAATTTCATTGTCTGCATTAATAGTTGTTTAATTTCCTGGGACATAAGAGAAGTCTTCATTTGACACCAAACAAGACTCCAATTAAACCCATTCTGTACCTTGTCTAGTCAGGTCTAGACTTTGAGACGATCGACGTGGTCCATAACTGTACCGCTAGCACTTATTGATTTGTCTGTACTCAAAATTTTTTCTTTCACATTTGTTAGTTTTGACTTTTGAGTAATTTTTTTTTTTTGTGATTTATTGATTTGTCCCGACAAAAGGAATCTAATAAGTGTATGAAAAAATTTGAAGAGAAAAAAAATAATCCAGCTTTTTTATTAGGCCAAATAGGCCAAAAAAAATTTACATGCTAGATCAATTTCTGCTAAGTAACAATAGGTGTGGAGAAATGGAGAATTGCTTCATATGAGATCCTCAACAAAATTTACGGACATAATAAAGTCTCGATAGATATAGCTTTGACCGGGAAGAACTTGATTTGAGCAGTTTTTTATTGAACCGTTCAATGAAAACTGCTCCAATCAAGCTCTTCCCAGTCATTTTTTTGCCGATTTCTCGCGAGTACCCTTAAAATCACGTTCTGATCACTTTGAGCAACTCGAATCATCAAAATTTGAACGAGATTAGACAAACAAATCAGAACGGAGGAATTATGACTAGAACCGCGAATATAGTTTCGACATATTATAATTTTTCACGTACATGCGTAAAAATCAATAGGGTTTTTTCCCCCCCTATTTTATACGGCAGAGTTTAGTTCCATGTCCCAGTTTGCCACCATTATAGGGTGGCCCATTTGCTTGTAGTTTTCTTAAAATTTCTTTGTCTGCTTTAATAGTTGTTTAATTGAGGAATTTCTGGGCCGGTCCTATGCGCGTATAGCATAGACCAGCAAAGCCCTGTCAAATGAAAGAAAAAGAAAATTAACTGAAGACTGGGTACAAAGAAAATTAACTGAAGACTGGGTTTAATTGGAGTCTGGTTTGGTGTCAAATGAAGACTTCTCTTATGTCACGTCTAGACTTTGAGACGATCGACGTGGTCCATAACTGTACAGCTAGCACTTATTGATTTGTCTACACTCAAATTTTTTTCTTTCACATTTGTTAGTTTTGACTTTTGAGTTAATTTTTTTTTGTGATTTATTGATTTGTTCCGACAGGAGGAATCTAATAAGTGTATGAAAAAATTTGAAGAGAGAAAAAAATAATCCAGCTTTTTTATTAGGCCAAATAGGCCAAAAAAATGTGTTTTTGCATCCACAAAAAAGGAGTGAGATCGTCGAAAAAACATCTTTCGACAATGTTGTTCAGTATTTGTGGGTATTTTTCTAGCCTAATCCGTCGGGGTGTGTTCTGATCAATTGCTTTTTGACACGACGAAGATTTGCTTTGAGAGAGGAGGTAAAATGGTTGGCGCAGGAGCTGTCTCAAAAGTGCTTGGCTATGACATGGCTAATATCACTTAAAATTTTGTATCTACTCATTTCGGAAAAGATGTTAACAGCTATCTACTCATTCAATATAGCATTTCTGTGTATCGTTAAAAGTCAAATAATCTTTTTGTCTGCCACTAAACAATCAATCACAGTAAACAAGGTACAAAATTGTATGTATTATATTAGCTTCTCAATGAGTATAAAAGAGCTGTCAACGTGGACAAGCCAAGCATGTTGACCAGAGAAAATTATTCAGTACTGTTACTAGAGGATTGAGGGCCTTGAAGCATTGCTTCATAATCTCTCTTGTTCACCACAGTTGCATGGAATCCTGTCATTCACAAAAGATGGTGATGAAAATGCTAAGCTGGTGATGCCTGGTGAAGGTGGACGCCATATACTGTTTTCCCGATCTATATGCCTCAATTCTACATGAGGGCTGCAGATATTACAGGGAAGGTGAAATTGCCTGAAAATGCTAAATGGTGATGACTGGTGACAATGTGACTGCAGTTTTTGAGCTTGTTTCAGCCGTGCCTCTTGAAACAGGATTGTTTGACTACACAAGCCTACTTTTGGGGATAAATGAGGATTATGAATTGGTTTGTGTTGTTCAGTATTTGTTGGTATTTTTTTAGCCTAATCCGTTGGTGTGTGTTCTGATCAATTTCTTTTTGACAAGTCGAAGATTTGCTTTGAGAGAGGAGGTAAAATGGTTGGCGCAGGAGCTGTCTCAAAAGTGCTTGGCTATGATATCACTTAAAATTTTGTATCTACTCATTTCAGAAAAGATGTTAACAGCTATCAGGAGGGAGAAGTACAATTTATGGTGATTAGGGACATTTAGTGCACTTAGGAGTTTATGATTGCTTAACCCAATGTTAGAGACATGAATAAGTTGAATGTTGATTTATTTGAATGGCGTCTAGAGAAATGTTAATTTCCATATTTCTGTTTATGAAATTTTGGTAACGATAGTTTTCCGAACTTCACAAATTTTTCTATCTTCATTTAGTATGCATCAAGGTCCATGATATAAGCAGTGAAAAAATTTCAATGGTGTCTTTATGGTTGTGCTTAATGATAACTACTCATTCTTGTTGCAATTATGACCTTCAGCCTTCAGGTCTAGTATGAATGGACCTGTTCCTTGATTATTTTGTTTTCTTATCTTGCTCTATGTAGCATCAAATTCTATGACTTCAGGATGCATGAAGGGATAATGTTGTCATCCACAAGGATTCAGGCCTATCTGAAGGTAATATATTTTTTGCGGGTTTGCATATATTTGCGTCCTGTGTTTTGAACATTAGAAAAATGCTTGAATCACTTGCAGTGTGAATTAGATGATTTAGTGATCCGGGTAGACATAGCGTTTTGATATTCACAAAGTTGAAATAGCCAATATGAGCATCTTCCTAGCCATCTACCACATGAAAAACAAAACTCTGCCACTTGATTTCTTTGATGGCAGGATAGGGTGAATTGTAAACTTACATGCTAGATCAATTTCTGCTAAGTAACAACAGGTGTGGAGAAATACAGAAATTGCTTCATATGAGATCCTCAACAAAATTTGCGGACATAATAAAGTCTCGATAGATATAGCTTTGATCTGGAATCATAGAAATTTCTGGTACTTCTTTGGTACATATAAAAAAGAACAGCTTATGAGCTTCAAGCATCCGTTCTTACACAATTATTGCATTTTCCTGACTTGACGAAACAGAAATATCATTTGGAAAAAAAAAATGATTTTGCTGTGCTGGCTCATTCCAGTAACTTCATTGCGGTTTCAACAAGTGAGTGAATGGTTGTGCTGTCCTGGCTCATTCCAATGGCACCAGAGAAAACGTTGAAGTTTTCAAGCTCGGATGTTGTCTCTATGATAGACTCCATCTCCTTTCTCATTCCAAGATCCTTGAAAATTTGCACATTTGTTTCGTTCCATCTCATCATCCAAATTGCCAACTCTATGACAAACCTCCTTATTCTCGGAGTCTTGATTGATGGCTTCTGATATTTTTTCAGAATCTGAACCAGTGCCTTAGCCAATTCAGCCTCTTGAATTCCAGCTCTTTTGTACATGATGCTCGATTCTTCGCTACTGATAAATTTGAAAACCTCCACTGCTAGTCCCACCATCACTTCTTGCAATTGGTCCTCTTCTGACATGATAGCTCTAACCACCTGCAATAGAATTGATCATCCGTATTATTATCTCCATTACTTTCTTTCATATTCTAAGAAAATGAGTGCCTTTCGTGTTATTGAGAAACTTACAATCGGTGCTGCAATAATGACTCCCCTTAGCTGCAGTGAACAGTCTTTTCCGACGTAGATGCACAAATTCTTTAAAATTCTTGCTGCATTTATGCGTAGAAACGGGACTTCCAATGCTTTGATTAACTTTTCAATTACATTCAACTTTAAAATTCTACAACAATTACCCTTGCTTTCAAATGCCAGCATTGCTAGTGCTTCTCCTGCTGCGATTCTTGCATCGTTCTGATTTTCAGGCATCCCCTCGTTGAAGAAAATATTAAACAGCTCTTTGAGAACTCCACCAGTGCCCCCAATCCTCTCTGTTGCGTCCGCTTCAATTGCCAGACTGGTTAGAATCTCAATCCCCATTTTTTGTAGCTCCCTATGCTTCTCACCATACTTCAGTATATCTCTGATATTGCTGACTGTGAATACAATTTCAGAGATTTCATGCCTGAGCTGTTTACCTGTGTTCCCCGTCGTGCTAGCTAGCATCTTCAGTACTTGGAGTGACCGTTTCACCGTCTTGATTTTGGATGGCATAACATTTTCATCCTTCAGTAACCTCTCCCCCGCGTGAGTGAAGTCTATGATTTTACGCAAGAGTCCTCTTGTGTTCCCTATCTTTCCACAGTTACCATGGTCCCGAGCAAGTTTCTTTAGAATGAGAAGTCCCAAATGATTGAAGTCCCAGAAACTAGAACTCTCGTTGTCGTGGGTGATATTCTTCTCAGGGATTTCATCCGCTACACCACGTAGCGTCGACTTATGGTTCAGAAGCAGACACGATATGGACTCCATCGCACCAGGTATTCCTGAAACCCGAAGAGCATTTTGGTCCTTACCGGCTAGTTTTGATAATATCTCTGCCGCAGATCGCCTGATCTCTTCTTTTTCCGGATCTATCCAATTTAGCATTTCGACTAACCTTTCCACAACCGGTAACGTCGTTCCGATCTTTTGAAGAGTATCGTTAGAGAACCGCTCATTCATCGCGAATTTATGGAAGACACGAATCCCAATGAGCTGTTCATCCAGCGAATTCGAGGCCAAGAGGTCCATGGCGAACGAAACTATGTCCGTCTTTAATCCATCAAAAATGCTTCCATTTACGCATCTCGAATAGGCATCATAGAAGAATCTTGTAACTGAGACCATACCTGAAGGCCCCAGCTCACACTCCTCGTTCACCTCTTCCAACACCTTGCAGTAAATCACCATCCATTCCCAATATGCTTTCTCCAGGAGAAAAAGTACTGCTTCTGCCAATGCCAAGGAGTAGAAAATAATCAGAGCCGCCTTGCGGTTCCTCTTATCGGTATCTCCTTTCTCCACCTCACCGTAGTTACGGTCGATGAGTTTCATTAGTGACAAAACTGTACATGCTGTTGCAGATGCCAACTGGAGCCAGAACAGAACCTTGCTGACATTCTTGGCCTGAAAGGCCCACTGGGAAAAACGAAAAATGGGAACGTCCGAGGTCTCCCACGTCCGAGTCAGCTTCTTTCTCCGGTCCCACTTTCCCCGGCTCTTTTCCAGGTGCAAGCTCTTGTTTACTTGTCTGGTACTCTTTGGACTCTGCTTCCGATCCCCATTAGCAGGCCGGAAACAACTTGCCTTCGCGGTTTGAATCATGACTTGTGAGCTTGATCTTATTGCGCGGAAACTATAGATTCCGACATCTGCGATCACATGCGTGGCTTGGTGTTGTTGCCATTCGAGCTCGTGGCTGCGGCTGAATATCCGGGTCCCCTCGATTAACAGAATTACGGTTATGGACCAGAAGTCTGTTACACTAAGGGTGATTGCAAAGCCACCAAGTAAAACAACTGTGGCCCAGATAAAACCCAGAGTTCCCAACCCTGTCGCTGTTTTTTCCAGCACTGCTAGCCGGAGGGCAAAGAGGGTTAGCTTCTTTTCCGGTGCATGAGCCGTGGGTCCTGATGGGGGATCGGGATTGACGTTGCTAGTGAAATTCTCCGTGTCGATACTGCTTTGTGGTTCGAAAATGGTAGGGTCCTCGATCTGCAAACGAAGGCTCTCTGTTCCTTCTTCTGTGTCTTGACCATGATCCATCGGATCAAATTGAACTTGCTGAATATGATGTCTTGTTTTTTTGTTGGGTGTGATAGATGATCAGATTGGAGTCTGAGTTTTGTTGTGGTGAGGTTGAGTTTTTTGGTTTGAAAATGTTGCTGTCTTTGAGCTTTGAAGGAGTGAATGGGGGAGTGCTGGTTATATCCTAAATAGGAAAATGAGCTTTTGGAACACGTTTGGAAAACAATAACCAAAGAGAAAAGGGGAGGAATGGAAAAACGTTATAAGCTAGTTGTTTATCTTTCCGGCTTCCGCAACCCCTTTTTTTTTGTCATTCGTTAAACTTATTCATTTTCTGTATTTACCCCTCCCTCTCTCTCTCTCTCTCCCATTCTATCCTAATGATTCATTGGTTGCGATGGCTCCTCTGTCCTAATGATTCATTGGTTGCGATGGCTCCTCTGTCGAGTTGTTTTCTTATTATCCAACTAAAATCTATGAAAAAGAAAGCATGGTACGGTTTTGAATCCTGTACCTGACGGGCTGGTACCAGCCGGATCGTATTGTCTTTTTAGAAAATCCGGTACCCCAGAATTATGATTCCGATTCGGCTAGAATACCGGTTGATACGGGCCAATGCGAGTTAGTGCTACACTGTACCACATTAAATTTTATCTTATGTTTCTTCCAAGTAATTATATATATTATGTTTCGATATACAAAAATAGCTCAAACGGTAATAAATCCGAAACAGTAACCACTATTTCACCGGCAAGAAAATTGGTACTCTAGCCGGTATGGTATATAGTATGAATGGTATATAGTATGAAGGGAATGTTTCACGGATTCCTTGAATCACTCTCTCTCTCTCTTTTATAATACCATGCTCTTTCCTCCATTGGATGGGAAGCGCTGACCTGCAAATTAATAAATCAAAAATGAGGTACTCGTGGGACATAAGCAAGGAAAGTAATTATCTTTTGCATTTTGTTTATTTAGCCCTTTGATCATCTTTTATGCTCTTTCCGTTGACTAAACAAAGCCATCTGTGGATGACTACATTGCCGTACGGTACCAGATTATTTTTATCATTCGGTACCAGATTAATTTTTATCTTACGTTATTTCTAAATAATTATATATCGTATGCTAAATTTTACGATATGGGAAGATAACACTAACAATCAATCAATCCGAAAACGTACCCGATATCTCACTGGTACTGCTACGTACGTACTGTATAAGAAGAAAAAAGCGCGCTACTCTAGCCAGTACGTACGATATTCATAACCTTTGTACACTATAAAGGTCATGTTACATGAATTCCTAGAATCACTCGTTCAATCTTTTATAATGCCATGCTCTCTTTCCTCTCTTAGATGGGATGCGTTGACCTTCAAACTGATAAATCACAATGAGGTATGACAATAGCAAGATAAGTTACAATATGAATAAATACGATGCTATCAACTCTTATTGTCATCTTCAAATAATTGGGAAATTTTCCCAAATGGATGCAGGGACTTTGCCTAGTGATGGGGTATGACAATAGAAAGATAAGTTACAATATGAATAATTATCGGCTTGACAAATCGAAATACATGACCATAAGGGATTTGGCCAAATGGACATGAAAAAGCAAATAAGTGTTTGTCATCCACGAGGTCGCATGTTCGTATTCCACAGAGGTCAAACATTCCAAACATTGGGGTCATTTGAGGATTTGTCTGGCAGCCTTGGGATTAGTCGAGGTGCACGCAAGCTGGCCTGGAGCTCTCGTTATCAAAAAAATCTTAAAGTACAATCTCT
This sequence comes from Rhododendron ferrugineum, assembly GCA_025642025.1. Taxonomy (NCBI): domain Eukaryota; kingdom Viridiplantae; phylum Streptophyta; class Magnoliopsida; order Ericales; family Ericaceae; genus Rhododendron; species Rhododendron ferrugineum. The sequence continues at coordinate 1,476,794 of JAOTQK010000012.1, forward strand.
GTAATGAACTATGTTTCTCATATGCACGTAAAGAAGGAAAATTCCTTATGTAATCTACCGATAAAGTGAGGCATCCTAAATTGTGGTCGACGCTCTTTCATGCCATTAAAAACACATCTGACATCAATGCATGATAGCACTAACTTCAAAACCTCTGACAATATATGTGATCAAGCTAGCTTGCCAAAAATTCATTCTCTCTTTTTAATTACATACTTTGTACATAGGTACCCCAGTAACATTCCTATTCAAAATACCAACAACGGGCAGAAATTGATCGTCATCAGCGCTGATGCAAGAGACCCTGTTGTGCAATTAAAATGATTAACTCACAATGCAAGAGACGCTGTTGTGCAATTAAAATGATTAACTCTAGACTTCATTTAATTTTGTTCAAAACAAGACACAACTCTGAAATGTGTTGTATTTAGGAATATTGGGGCACCATGCGGCGCTGCCCAAGGACCACCAAATATTTTTTTTGCAAACGGTGAGTTGGATTTCAAGCGGGAAAATAATGCAGTGGGGTGTCGTCATCAAATTGCAATGGTCTGGTGTTTTATGTTTACGGAGAAGTGAGCGGATTTCAAGTGAAAAAATAACCTAGTGTAGTGTCATCGTCAAACTATAATTGTATCACACCTTCGGAAAAAACGATTCACACCTTCGGACCAGCTCAAACGGAGCAAGATGAATTGAAACAATTTCGCTTCAAAAATTTGCGAATTTCCGAAGTTCGAATTGAGAGAGAGAGAGATAGATTTTAGTTCCAACACAAAAGGGCTTCCCAACCAGTTTCGGACTGTCTTCAGCCGCGCGTTTTTATGTACACCACGTCCGGTTAACTATTGATCCAGTGGGGCCAGATCTATTTTGACAAAAATAAAACTCACTTTGATCATCTCCGATTACGTACCGATCAGAACTCGATTACTTGATTTTTCTTGAGACGTTCTACAGCTCTGATCAAAAATTCAACCCGTAATCTATACTACTTCTTTTAAATGTACGAAAGTGTTTTCTACTTTTTGATTTTCCACAAATGCCCCTGCAACTAATATGTCTATGTACCACTTCTTTGAGTTCAGAGATGAGAGATTCCGTTTGAGGATCTCTCCAACATTTGTAAAAACGACCGACGATTTGGTCAACTAACATCTCTTACAAATCTATTGTTTACTGCAACAGAAATCAGGTCATCATTTGATCTCAATCTATTTGTATCTAAGATTTTTTTTTTGTCAAGCGATCACCATATTATTTATTATTGCATCTCAAAAATATCTAACGAAGCCTCCCTACAAGCCCAGTCCGGAAAATTCCCATCCTAGCTTGTAGGAAACTCCATCGATATGGTATATTTGGCTATAGCATGAGCCACCCTATTACAATCGCGTCTAACAAAAGAAAACGAAACAAAATGGAAATGACGAGCTAAATTTATTACATCTATAATATTCACCGCTAAGCTAGAGCTAGCATTCTTCAACCCTTGGAGCATCTGAACAACTTCTTTAGCATCTCCTTCCACCACAAAATCCTCCTCAGTTCCACCTCCTGCTAAGCAAACAGCATCACAAAACCCCCGAGCTTCTACCATTGCAGCGGACAGAACGTGAGTGATAGGAATAGCTGCCATCTTCTATGTGTTGGAAATTTACGGAATTTCAGATCAATGAAATCGGGGCTACCGGAGGGTCTCTCGAGGCAACTGTGCTCGTTTCGAGTTCGTCGAATCTGGACATACCACAATCAATAGACGTATTGAACTATGGGATTTCGTAACTCCC
>JAOTQK010000012.1:1526453-1536969 GCA_025642025.1 Rhododendron ferrugineum
GATTCTTGCACCTGAGGGCCATCCCGGAGCTCCTCCGGCGTGGTCATTAGCCGTGCTCTGTTTTGCAGGGATTAAGGATGGATCAAAGACAGACCTCTAACCATCTCCACAAAGGATCGAGTTATTCTAGATCAGAGCCCCACACTTTTTGCATACCATATCCATCTTAGATCCTTCACATTGTTTCTCCCAAGCCTCCGAGATGACAGACTTGCATCTGTAGTCCAAAAAGACTTGACCTTGAAACGGTTTTCCCACTTTCCCCAGGGGGAACGACGTATTGAGAATAAGAGGATTGTGGTCTGACCCTATTGCCGCTTCAACAAACCCCATCGCCTGTTCATGAAGTTTTCTCCATTCTGCATTGGTGAACGCCATGTCAATCCTTTCCATGATGAAATTGCCATTCGATCTATTATTCCTCCATGTGAACTTAGGGCCTTTAAACTCAAGATCCACCAAACCACAGTCACGTAACATCCCATGAAAAGCTCCCATCAAGTTATGGCAAGGTAGATTACCCCCTAATTTATCCTCAGTGCTCAATTACTTGGTTAAAAGCTCCTATACAGAGCCATGGAAGCCTCTCCATCTGAGCCAGGTCTCTAATTTCATCCCACACCCGTTCTCTCCCACTTCTAGATGGACAGCCACAAAACATCACCCTTCCTAACCATATAGCTAAAGATCGCTAATGTTACTTCATGCTTCCCGATCCTTGAATAACCAGATATCAATGAGGTCCAAGAAATGATATTAGCCTCTTTAATCTGTTCAAAAATCGTCCAAGCATCATCACACTGCCCCATTCTGCCGTCCATTGCCATGTTCAAAGTGACTAAATCAGGCTCCAAAGCTAATTGAAGAAACCCATTACAAAACCCTGAAATCAGTGAATTCCACGGCAACAAATCTCTTTTTGCCATTTGGCTGAAAACCCCTCTAGCACTCTCAAAGTCCTCGCATTTCAAATACACATCACTTAAAGAATTGCAAACTTGTAAATTCAATTCAGCTCCACGACAACAAATCTCTTTCTGCCATTTGGCTGAAAACCCCTCTAGCACTCTCAAAGTCCTCGCATTTCAAATACACATCACTTAGAGAATTGCAAACTTGTAAATTCAATTCAGCTCCATAAGTGGCCACATATTTGTGGACTTGAATCCCCACTTGGAAATTCTGAAATTGATCACATGCCCGTAAGACCTTAGGAAACACATAATTGTCAGGAATTATACCCTTCAATTTCATCTCGCAACAAAACCCCAATGCACTTATCTATCTGACTTTTCACGTTGTGAATAAACTGAAAGATCGCAGTCCAAGCAAACACATTTGGTTGCGGAATTTTGTCGAACAGAACGTGGGCTGATTCCGAATCCCCACAATCCGCTTACATTTGTACTAATTTTGTGGTCATGAAAGGTTCTTGGTCGAGCCCGTGGAGAATGAGCCATTGGCTGTAACTGGTTGAGTTGTAGTGGGGATGGGTATTTCGAAGTAGATGTGGAAAGAGATGAGACTCCCACATTATTCTCATCTCCCTTGAAATTTGAAGTGGAAGTGGTGCAACAAATTCTTAGTTAAAGTGCTAAATCATCTTCATCCACTGAGTAAAATCTAATGGAGAAGGGGCGAGAGAAGTAAAATCTACAAATGAGGGGAAATAGTTTGAAGAACTTGAATGAGGAATTACGTACGGTGTTCTGCTGCCTGATCAGATGATCGAGAATCGAGTTCGGTGATCAGGTTCTCCATAAGTTTCGGTGGAGCCGTGTGTGTCTGTGTGAGAAGAAGATGCGTGCATTGCAAACACGTTCCCCAATCTTTGAACTCATGGCCGCTTAACATTTGCTCATGGCTGCTAAATTTGAACCCATGGACGGAAACCTTTGAAGGCGTGAAACGAAAACACGTTTCTTATTCAAGCTATGACCGCAAACAATCTAGATGTCCTCAAGAAAGCCGCCCAGGCTACAAAACTAGTCCGATCCGGACAGAACCATCCTATTTGTTTTGCCTCATAAAAAAGCAGGAATATTTTTGGTCTTATTCAATATTTGGCATTTGTGAATCTTGCATCAATTGTTTTTGGTCAATTATTTATTCATGTCGACGAGAGAAATTATAGAATAAAATATAATGAACCAAATTGATTTTTTGAATAAAAATAAAAATAATCTAAAAAAGCCTATCTGTTTTGGAGGCTTTTTTAGACTATTTTTGTCTTCAGTAAACTTTTTATAATTTTATATGATAATTTTAAATTTTAAGATTCCTTTCGTCAAGATGAACCGATAATCCATAAAAGATTGACGCAAAAATAACAAATGTGAAAAAATTTGAATAGAGATTATAAAAAATATTCCGGACTTTTTAAGGCCAAACTGGCGCTAAGTTAATGTTGACGTAAACAAGTTTGGCTTAATAAATCACTTGGCTCATTTTTTTTTGTCTTCATTCAATTTTAGTGTGCACTTGTTAGTTTTGCGAAAAATTTTAATTTTTGTAGATTATTGGTTCCTCTCGTCGTAGTAATTTGAAAAAGTGAAAAAAAGCCATCAACATAGATTTATCTGGTTGAGACGAATCATTAATTCACGAAAATTTGACACAAAATTAACAAATGCAACAAATAATTGAATAAAGATAAATAAAAAAGAGAGAAAGAAAAAGAGAGGACAAAAGTGCTATGGAAAATGTGATCTAAGTTGGTTTAGAATAAAGTTCAAATTGCAAGATTTAATTAGCTCACAAACCAATGGGTTTTCTAGAAGTTCTGGACTCCTCAGGAAATCTCCAATCAGGGGTGCATGAAGCAGGTCATTGAAGAGGGTTGGGTTGTGTGCTTTATCACCTTTGCCTTTAAATGCAAAGGCTCACAAACCATAGTCTCGGGAGACTAACATGGCCTTCCACTTCACTATCTGCTCCACCGCCATTATCAGCTCGACCACAAGCTAGACACCCACCGCTAGCTAGCTCCTCCTCCAGCAAGAATCCGAAACCACCGACAAATACTTGGATTGAGCCCTCCGGTTCATCCGCCCACGGGAGCGCACCGATTCCTGGTGCTCTCGAGACTATCTGCTGCCTCCTATCAGGTACCCGTTTTCTTAATTTCTTCAATTAATTTGTCTCTGGTGTTTCTCTATCGATCGTGTGAGCCGTTTGGGGTGTTAGGGATGCAGACAACCTTCGGTAGTGGTTTAGCCCGGGGTGTGGGGCGGAGCCACCACGGCAGAAAGTGCTGCAGTTCGAGGTGCGACTTTAGAAGCACTCCGAACTGCAGCGAAAACGATATTTTAAGGACTTGGGGTGTAATTCTTCACATGAACCCGACCTATTTTACACTGCAGTTGTATGTAATTAGGTTAACTTTTTTGAGAGAAAAAACAGAGAGAGGCGAGAGAAAACGCAGGTCTCAGAGAGATTGCGAGAAGATTTGTACTACTCTTGATTCGATTTCATAGTGGACTGGTGTGGCTCCCGTGGTTTTTTCTCGCATTGAGGTTTTCCACGTATATCTTGCGTTCTTGTTTGTTACGCACTATTTCTGTTTGCTTGCGATTTCCGTGATCCTAGTTTCCAAGATCCGTAGGACGTTGTGAGTTGAACAAGGAGTTCAATTCCTAACAGGGGCATGTTTGATACGACTCATGGGGTATAGTTTTCGGGGATTGGTATTTCTATGGGATTATGGATGAGGGATGAATTTTTTTTTCTTTCTTTCTCTAATGGTTGTTTTACAATGGATTAGAGCATTGCATTCTAACATGTTTGATTTTGCCTAAAGAGGCATCGGATTAAAGTTACTGATTCCCAATTTTTGCCCTTAGGGAAACACCTTCATTTTCATTTTTTTGGGGGTAAACTAGGTACATTAGAAATTAAGTGTCATATATATACAAATCTAGGGTATGAAACCCCTTTACAATCATCCCAAACTTGCGAACACACAAAGGAGCAGAACCTATATGCAGTCTCCAAGAACCTGTGAAAGACAATATTCCACATTCCACTTGCATTTCAATGTAAACCACCAGGTGTGGCAGGGGAATTAGAGTTGATCAATCCCCCTTTGCAAGATTCGTCCCTATTGAGCTTGTAAGAATTTGTGCTCGGAGGAATCCATTTAACATCGATCACCTTGGTCCGACGAGGGGTAGGTGCAGGATTGGCAACTATGAATTGCCATTCAATAGACTTAACCATGATCATTGTGGCAGTGGGATAGAATCATTACGATCACGAAACTATTTCATCACAGATACAGTTTTGTTCCGAGGATTCCAAATAGCCCACCGAGCAACAGGAAAAATAATGGACCATTTAGCACTTGAGTGATGATAAATATTAGAGGTGCAATTAGAATGAAGCCAGTCAAGCGGGGGACCGCTGAAAAAATTGAGTAATCTAGGAAGGAATGTTCAATTGAAACCAAATATGCCAAGGTCCAATCGCGAAGAAAGGATTCCTACCAACACTGCCATCACTGGCAAACCCCACCACTGTATTCAATTTCGTTTATTAAGGCCCGCCCTCCTTACTTCCAGAACCCACATTGAAATGAAGAAGTAACAAAACAACTTATTTGGTGAAGCAAAGCTCTAGGTGATCAGATACAAAGTCAAATAATGTGGTTAGGCAGTGAAATGCACCAAAATTTGTGTTTTATTATTGTTTTTGAGTGTGCACTAATTAGTTGTTTTAAATTTAGGTTTCTTGATCCTCCAACGGCTTTAGATAGTTAAAACAAGTCCATTATTATTTTTAAAGAACTAACCAAGTTTAAAATACAAACATTCGATCCACTGCTAAGCATTTTCTTACCTTTCTTTTCACTCACTTTATTGACTATAAGCTCTTTTTTGTGTTTATTTAATGTGAAAGGTGTGAGGTTGATGATGGAATTTGGATAGCTTGTGGCGCATACCGTTTCTTCTATACATTCAACTAGGATTTTATTTTCAGCGTGTTGGTATTATTTTTGTTGCTACATGTCTCATCTTTTGCGCGCATAAGGATTGTTGTCTATATTGTGGTTCTGATACGTTGAAGGTGTGAGGGGTTGATGATGGGATTCGGATAGCTGTAGACACATTCCGTTTCTTCTATGTATTCCACTAGTTTATTACTTTCAGCATGATGGTGTTAATATTGTTGCAACATGTTTCTATCTTTTCTATTTTGCACGTATATGGATTGTTGTCTATCATGGTTCTCATATGTTAAAGGTTTAAGAGGTTGATGATAGAATTTGGATAGCTTGCGGCGCATACCGTTTCTTCTATAAATTCAACTGGTTTTTTTACTTCTGGCATGGTGGTGTTAATATTGTTGCAACATTTTTCTATTGTTTCTACGTTGTATGTTTAGGGGTTGTTGAATCTGTTTTATTTGCACCTCGATGGCATTGTTTATGCTTATTGTTCTTATCTAGATTGGTTTCCACCTTGTTTTGTAGGAGTTTGTTGGTTTCTTCTTCATCGCTCGATTTGAAGATCTTACAGTTTCTTCTGTGAACATGGTAAATCTAGATTTCTTCTCCTATTTTATTGTATACTTTATCCATTCACGCTGATATTTCTCACCCACTTTTATGGTTCTTAGTTTGATCAATTCTCTTCATCTTGCAGAGCAAAGGTTTTGACCACCTCAAGAAGCTCAGTGAGTGGGTCGTGGATGATAGAGTTCGGCCGTCAGTCATTAGTGCTGGGTTTGGAGCTTTTCTAGACTTGTCTCTGCCGAAGCACGACCATGCATTGCTGTCGTCTCTCGTGCTTCAATGATGTAAAGTTGCACTTTGGGTTGGAGGACGTATGACATATCACAGGATTGCCTGTTGAAGGGGAGGTTGTTACCAAGGTGGAAGGAAATCCCATCCAGTTGTCTGAAGAATATTTGGGAGAGAACCTATGCGAAGGCAACAGAGGTGCCATCAAGTTGGATACCTTGAAGAACAAATTCCAGAAGGTACCCGTTGAGATTGATAGTAGTGAGTTAACCAACTACATCCGGGCATACCTATTATATGTTCTAGGTACAACGATATTGCCGGACAAGTCGGGTTCTTTAGTGCCAAGTTGCCAACCATGTATCTTCTACTATTTGGAGATATAGGAAAGATACACCAGTACATGTGGGGCTGCATTGCTTGCGCACCTACATGTTGGCTTGGCTAATTGCAAGAACCAAGGATCACAAAGCACAATGGGGCATACGTTTTCTCTACTGGTAAGCATAAAGTTTGTCAATTCGAATTACTTATTTTCCGATTTAGGTAATTGTTTTTTATGATGGGAAAAAGAGAGAGATTGATTTCACTCAGCAAACAAACACTTTGTATTTTAAAGTTTTTAAAAAACACAAACCCTTATAACATGTCAAAGAATTGATCAAGTGTGGGGTTGCAGTCCCTCAGCTGCAATATCATATCTCATCCACCTCTGCCCATGCATATTTATGGCACTCACATGCACGAATACATAAGTGCACAACGGGAAACCACCTGGCTCCTTCTCTCTCTATTTCTCTTCCACCCATCCCCCAACCCCCTGCGTGCACGCACATATACTTTAACCTCTAAAAGCATCTAACATGTCAAAGAATTGATCAAGTGTAGGGTTACAATATCATGTCTCATACACCTTTGCGCATGCATATTTATGGCACTGACATGTACTAATAAACCTATTTCTTGTTCCAATTAGTAGCGTGTGTAAGATTGAGAGAGACATATGGGTTTGTATTTTCTAAAAACTTTAAAATACAAAGTGTTCGTTTGTTGAGTGAAACCAATCTCTCTTTTTTTCCCATCATAACAATAACCTAAATCGGAAGATAAGTAATGCGAATTGACAAACTTTTTATGCTTACCAGTAGAGAAAACATATGCCCCATTATGCTTTGTGATCCTTGCTTCTTGCAGTTGGCCAAGGCAACAGGTAGGTGCGCAAGCAATGTAGCCCCACATGCGTAATGGTGTACCTTTTCTATATCTTCTAATAGTGAAAGATATATGGTTGGCACCAGAGAACTCGACTTGTCCGGCAATATCGCTGTACCTAGAATATATAATAGGTATGCCCGGATGTAGTAGGTCAACTCACTACTATCAATCTCGACGGGGACATTTTGAAACCTGTTCTTCAGGGTACTCAATTTGATGGCGCCCCCCTTGCCTTTGCATAGATTCTCCCCCAAATATTCTACAGACAACTGGATGGGATTTTCTTCCACCCCAATAACAGCCTCCCCGTCAATAGGCAATCCTGTGATATGCCATACGTCCTCCAATCCAAAGTGCAACTTTACATCATTGAATACAAAACATCTCTAGCTGACATCATAATCGTCCACGAGAGACGGACGATAGCAAAGCATGGCCGTGCTTCGGCGGAGACAAGTCTAGAAAAACTCCAAACTCAGCACCAATGATTGATGACCGAACTCTATCATCCACGACCCACTCACTGAGCTTCTTGAGGTGGTCAAAACCTTTGCTCTACAAGATGAAGAGAATTGATCAAACTAAGAACTATACAAGTGGGTCAGAAATATGAGCGTGAATGGATAAAGTATACAATAAAATAGGAGAAGAAATCTAGATTTACCATGTTCACAGAAGAAACTGTAAAGATCTTCAAATCGAGCGATAAAGAAGAAACCAACAAACTCCTTCAAAACAAAGTGAAAACCAATCCAGATAAGAACAATAAGAATCAACAATGCCATTAACGTGCAAATAAAATAGATTCAACAATCAATATACATACAACGTGGAAACAATAGAAAAATGTTGCAATAATATTAACACCATCATGTTAAAAATAAAAAACCAGTTTAATTTATAGAAGAAACGGTATGCGCCGCAAGCTATCCATATCATCAACCTCTTACACCTTTAACATATGAGAACAATAATAGACAGCAATCCATATACTAGCAAAATAGAAACGATAAAAACATGTTGCAACAATATTAACACCACCATGCTGAAAGTAATTATGTAGCAGGCCGAGCGTTACGGCTCGCGCCATACCGAGGGAGAGAGCCATACCTTAGGGTCCAGTTCATTCCGAGGCCATGGCCTTGGGTCTCGGCAATACCAACGATCCAAACTTCAACATCTCACCGTATCTCCGAGTCGTTATCCTTACGCCTCGGATAGCCGACGGACGATCATCAACGCCCCCCTCGAATTCTGTCGGGACATTTCGTTCGGTCTACCGACCCTTTGACGGTCGGTTACCACGCTCGGCCTTGAACGGACGTGGGGGCCAGGATTCCAGCTCACCCACGTGGGGAAAACCTCCGTGGCCATGATGACGTTCGTGATGTCAGCCGAACGGTTATCAAGATAATGATGGGAGCACGTGAAGATGCCAGCTCACCATGCGAACGGTTATGAAACCCTAATGTGACGTAAGGGTTACGTCAGCCGACGCGTGACGCGCACATGCTCACTCTTGGAGGCCAAGCCAGGAGTTCTCTATAAATACCTCATTATGCCCAACAAAGAGAGGTACATTCTACACAACCCTAAACCCTAGCTCTTGATCTTTCACTTCTCTGTGCAAGTGTACTGATTCCTGCATCGGAGGGCCATTCCGGAGAACCTCCGGTGTGGTCTTTAGTCGTGCTTTCTTTTGCAGGACAAGTGAAGGACTGGAGCCAATCTCAAACCCCAGACCCAAAAGAGCGTACCATCTTGCTTGGAGCCCCACAAATTATAAACTAGTTGAATACACTAGTTGAATACATAGAAGAAACAGAATGTTTCTACAGCTATCCGAATCCCATCATCAACCCCTCACACCTTCAACGTATCAGAAGCATAAATAGACAACGATCCTTATGCGTGCAAAAGATAGAGACATGTAGCCACAATATTAACACCAACAAGCTGAAAATAAAATCCTAGTTGAATCTAAAGAAGAAATGGACATGTCTGCAGCAATCTAAATTTCATCATCAACCTCTCACACCTTTCACATCAAATAACCAAACAAAAGAGCTTATAGTCAATAAAGTGAGAATGAAAAGAAAGTTAGGAAAATACTTAGCAGTGGATCATATGTTTGTATTTTAAACTTGGTTAGTTCTAATGATAACGTATTTGTTTTTTCAAGTATCTAAAGCCATTGGAGGATTGATAAACCTAAATTTAAAACAACTAATTAATGCACACTCAAAAACAATGATAAAACACAATTTTTGATGCATTTCACTGCCTAACCACATTGTTTGACTTTGTTTCTGATCACTTGGAGCTTTGCTACACTTGTTACATCTTCATTCCAATGCGGGTTCTGGAAGTAAGGAGGGCGGGCCTTAATAAAACAACATTGAATACATTGGTGGGGTTTGCCAATGATGGCAGTGTTGGTAGGAATCCTTTCTTTGTGATTGGACCGTGGCAAAACATATTTGGTTTCAATTGAACATTCCTTCCCAAATTACTCAATTTTTCAGCGGTCCCCCGCTCGACTGGCTTCATTCTAATTGCACCTCTAACTTGTATCATCGTTCAGGTGATTAATGGTCAATTATTTTTCCTGTTGCTGGGTGGGCTATTTGGAATCCCCAGAACAAAACTGTATCTGTGATGGAAGAGTTTCGTGATTGATGAGCGTAAAATGTAGTACATAAAGACGCTCATACTGACATTGTTAGTCTTGACTTTATAATTATTTATGTCGTATTATCATCTATTTATGTTTTGTAGGTATTTTGGGCTTTATCACGCAAAAACGTTTCTTCCGAAACTTATGAGATGGAGTCTAATTCAAGTGGGCTCAACCCAATCTAAATTAGAAGATTCAAAAGTGCAAAACCCAAAATCCAAGATCACGGAATTTCTCTATGATGGAATTGAAATAAGAAGATTGGATTGGAAGGATTTTGTTCTCTGCACGTGGCTTGCACATCTAATACTAGAACTCTCAAGGCAAGTATTGTTTAAGGAAAAGAAATACTACACAATCGGTGATTACCGAATTGACGAGAAGTTGACGGAAAAAGGAATTATATTCCAAAGGGATCTGGGGCCTTATAAATAGGAAGCATAGGGTTTGAAGGCTATGACTTTTTCCAGGCAGCAGCTCGCCAAGAAGCCACGCCCAGCTACCATGAGCGACGGTAGAGAAGAAAAAGCTTAGAGAAATTGTTAATTCGTTTCTTTGTAAGCTTTACTCAATGGAGTTTTATCTTTATGTGTTTATGTGTTTTGAATCCATGAGTGGCTAAACTCTTTAACAAGGGTTGAGGATGAAACTCCCATAAAGTTTATTGATTGATTTTATGCATATGATTCTTCCTACGTGCTTTCATTGCTTATTGTTCTGATCTCATTAATTAATTTGGTCGAAACTTGGATATGGATTCAATCGGAACAGGTTTTTTTCCATGATTTGATATCACCATATTAATCAAATTGCTTGGTTTGTCATTGTTAATATTTAAGTACGGGATATCTACTGTGATTTGTTTTACGCGGATACAGTTGATG
>JAOTQK010000012.1:1643137-1655979 GCA_025642025.1 Rhododendron ferrugineum
TGCGCACCTTCGATAGTGGTTGTTGGATCTCATCTCGGCAACCAACGATCGAGAGCCGTCATTGCTGAGACGAGATCCGAACTGTTGGATGCACGATCCAACAACTCGGAATTGCGCAGTACGGTGCTGCGCACACCACTGAATAGCACCATAAGCAGAGAGAGAGAGAGAGTCTACATTTTAGCAGTCAAAGCTTCACTGGAATTTTGCTGAAACACTAAAATCTAGAGCCTAGAATAGAGAGGAGACTGCATAGAACATGTGAGAGCATATAATGCATGCAATATTGGGTTTGGGACAATTATTGGTGACTTCCCCCAGCCCCCGCGGTCAACCTTCTAGATCTGTATTGTTCTCATAACCACTACACTCACCATCAAAATTCCATGGGGATGAGGTGCTCACATGATACTCGGTATATCAATTGTTAATTGTCCAATGCATTCCCTTTGCAAATCAGATACAATAATCTACTAATTACCTTGAGAAAGCAGTTTCTGATAGGTATGAACTGAAGACAGATGGGTACGGCTCGGCTTGGCTTAATCCTTGCTCGGACCATGAATGGCCAAGCAAGGGCCTTCACCACGTTGACTAGGTAGACCGCCTCAAACAGGTCTTGAGCAAGCAAGGACTCCATGTAACCGTCTCTTATCCTACGGGGATGAGCTTATCTCACCATCACTAATGTGAATATGTAGAAACTTCAAGTGGGTATATTCACCCCCAAAAAAACTTCAAAGTGAGCGTGGCTAAATGAACTAAACACAGACGAGTATAGCTCAACTCGGTTTAATCCCCACTCAGACCATGAATGGCCAAGCAAGGGCCTTCACCGCGTTGACTAAGTAGACCGCCCCAAACAGGTGTTGAGCAGACAAGGACTCTATGTAACCGTCTCCTGTACTACGGGGACGAGCTTTATCTCGCCATCACTAATGTGAATATTTACAAACTTCAAGTGGGTATATTTACCACAAAAAAAAAACTTCAAAGTGGGTGTGGCTATATGTCGGCTAAATGAACTCCTTCCTATGATCAACTGTAGTTATCCCATGTATTTTGATGACTGAAAACTTTGAGAAATCTTCTGATGCGTTAAATTTAAACTAATCAAAGTATCCACGAAAATACTATTATTAATTGGACATGGATCAGAAACTCCCAAGATCCGAATCTAGATCCATTTATAATACCAAGTGATCCAGGTAGATGATCCATGAGAAAGGAGATGGGTGATGAGGGGCGACCAGGTAATTTTCACATCAAAAATCTCTGCACAAGACAAGATGCAAATTTAAATATTGTTCATGCCACCTAAAGGGTGACATTAAATGAGTCTATTTATTGCTCCCACCCAAATTTTGAGAGAGGAATCTGACAAATGGGTTCATTCATATCTGCTGGTGATTAATTTATAGTTTTAATTTCAGCTCTTTACCCGTGACCTTATTCTCAACCCCAAGTGGAGTGAAAATTAGTATTACTTTACTCTCAGAGTACCGCCATACGGTGAATCAGAGTCTTTTTCATCACATATTTAGTCCGCTCAATAACCAAGCGTGTGATTCTGAGACCAGTGAATGGTGGAAAAGGCTCCTGAAGCACACGTGACTGTACCTTAAGAGCACTGAATAATCACTCCAAGTGGAGAAAAATTAGTAATTAATTGCACTAGCAGAAAATAGCCAAAGGCAAAAGCCAACCCCACTTCAGGAATCTAAAGCCGAGCCAATTTCATAGTGGCTTCTGGCGTACTAATGACAAATATATATTGCGGTTAGCACCCTTAACTTATTACTACCTATTTCTTTCCTTTCCCCAATTCTGGTCTATGGGTAGGAATGGCAACGCGGCGGTGCGGTGCAGATTTTTGCGTACCCCAATCTGAAAATTATCACACGGCCCCGGCCCCGACCGGGTTATTTTTGGGTACCCCCATTCCCGCCCCGATCGGGGAACGGGTTTACCTGCCCCACCCTGCTCCGTAGAAATAAAAAAATACTCCCTCCGTCCATTTTTAAGTGTCTCGCTTCGTAATTTCAACTTATTAAGAAAACATTATTATTACACCTTTCACATCAACTTTTACCTCCATTTTCCATACTTAACCTCTATAGAGACATCATCATTACACTTTTACTCACTAATTTTTCAAAATGAAATATACTTTTAGAGGCAAAATGAAAAATGTACCAATTTTTACCCATTAACTTTACAAAATGGACACTTATTAAGGAACAGCCTAAAATGGAATACTGAACTTTAAAAAGGGGACGGAGGGAGTATATTGTTAACCTTTAGCAAAATAAAAAAATAATTATAAATAAAGTGGTATTTTAGTATAATGGTGAAAATATAAAGGTAAGAATATAAGTTTTTTAGTATAATGATAATTAGATTAGGATAAAAGTATAATTTTATATACAAAGACATTTTGGGACGGGTATGTCGGGGCGGGTGAAGGGCTGGGATACTTTCACCCCGAACCCGATCGGGTTTTAGAATAGTTACCCTGACCCTATACCTAAAAATGAGTTGAAACTAAATAGCCAAGCCTATCTATGGGTGCTTTTTCGCTAAACTAAATAGCCTGAACTCAAGTTTCTACGGATTTGAAGGCAGATTATTCTTCTCACATATATCAACTAAAATATCATTTAGTAGAAAAATAACTTGACTTTTGTCATTAGCCTGTAGTCTATTTAGTTTAGTGGAAATGCACCCTATGATACATTTAGGCATCAGAGAATTTGCCTAAATGGACAAAACATTGTTCTCATTCTTGGGTCTTAACTAATGAGAAATTTTTCAGTGCCAAGGGCACCAGCCACGTGGTGTCGAGCACCATTTCGGTCGTCCAAACATGTTTTGGACAGCCCAGATCTGTTTGGGTAAATTTTGAGTGTAAAATTACCTAAACACCCCCTCTAGCCCAAACAGATCTGGACCATCCAAAACACGTTTGGAAGGCCGAGATGCGTGCTCAGCGCCACGTGGCCGTGCTCGCTCAGCACTGAAAAATTTCTCCTTAACTAATGGACAGAACAGTTTAATGGTTGAGTCTCGTCTGCATTTTGCCTCCAAACAATTTTCTGAAAATCGATCAAATTCGTAATGGCTGTTAAATTTTCTGAAAATGCACAAATTGGCATTTAAAAACTTTTCCACGGCAGCTTTTAAGTATTTTTTTTTCATAATTCAGAATATTCGAATTAGCTTAAGTTAAGTGAAACTCAACTATTTTCTGAATAATTAATTTCATTATTCACTATCAGGCCCGCCGCGCTTAAAGTAAGAACTAAATACTTGTTTGAATTGACCTCACAATTGCATCTTTTAAGCATAAATAATTACACTTCTCCCAATTTGATCCCTTCCATTCAACTGATTCAAGTCCTCATGGCATTCTCTATTCAATTGGCCCCCGTTAATTGCACTAGAAAACTTCTACTATTTTAGAATCAAAGTGAAAAACACTTTGGCTCAAAAGATAAAGTAAGAATTAAGTCATACTTTAATAGTGTAACCCAAGGAGTTTAGCTAAATGGATATTAAAAAGTATTTAGTCCTCCATTGATTCGTATATTTAAATTTTACGAACGTCAAACATTCAAAACTTTGTGGTCACTGAAAGATTTGTCCAATCGCTAATTTCAAGGTTCCTGAATTAGTTGAGGTGCACTCAAGCTGGTCTAGGCTTCTGCTCATATTAGAAAAATACTTTGGGAGTGCGAATATTTAATCGTCATTATGGAAAGAATTAAGTAATGTAATACTTTAGGGGAAATGATTTTACCACACCTTTTTTTGTTAACGTCACACCCTGCAAGTATATTTTTGGTGCAAAAATACATTTGTAAAGTATGACGTTAACAAAAAAAGGTGTGACAAAATCACTAGCCTACTTTGATAGTGTAAGTATTAAACTAATAGCTCCAAGCGTCCAAATAAATAAAGGACCAGACTAGTACCCTAGTAGTAGTCGTATATTGTGGATCTCTCTCTCTCACATTCTCTCTCTGAAATAGAGGAAACAGGAGGAAACAGAGACACCAGAGGAGTTTAATGCCCACCACCTACTGCCTCGGAAGTCAGGACCTCTCTCTCTCACTGAAGGACTGAACCTTGTTGTTGTCTCTTGAACTTTCTCTGCTCGGTGCCTCTGACCCATTTATTACCTGTGTTTGTTTGGAAGAAGGTCCCAAAAAACCAAAGAGAAACAGAGAAGAGAAACAACCCTCTTGTGGACTTCTCCATCTTCTCCAGTTCTTTCTTTAGCTGTTTCTGTTTCCTCTCTCAGATCTGTCAGCTACCCAACTCTCTTTTCCCGTTTCATTTTGCTTGTACCCTTCCGGTTGCTCTGTTTCAGCAGAAGACAATGAGTAAAGAAGAGATTTTGAAGATCCAGGTTCTCTCATTTCTTCCTATATAGTATATACATACAAGTACACACATATGGCATAAGTACCTTTCTTCTGCATGTATAGGTTCATATGTATTATGCTTTGCTTGTTCTGAACTCAAGAGTTTTGAATGCATTTTCTTGATGTTTCTTGGTTTCTTTACCAAACATTTAGTAAATGCTCTCATTTGAATCTAAGGTTTCTCTTGTGGATGTGCAGACTTGTGTTCTGAAAGTGAACATTCACTGTGATGGGTGTAAGGATAAAGTGAGGAAAATCCTGCAGAAAATTGACGGTATTTTTCTCATTTTCTTTGACTTTTTTTTGTTGAAAAAGCCTGAGTAATTTCTTTTTCTCAATTACATGTAGTCCCAGGTTCTGCATGTACTCAATAATTATTAAGCCAAGTCTTTACTCTTTAGTCTCAAGTTCGAGTACGTAAAACGGAATTAACCACTTAGCCCCTTTGAGCGAATGGCGAGATTGATTCATTAAGGTGCGCACAAGTTGACCCGGAGGGACCGGAACACATAGAAAGAATGAAAAGTTCTAGACCATTTCAAGATCCTCTTGTTTACATTTAATTTTTTCCCCAAATTTGTTCACTTCTTTATGAACTTCTCTGTGGGTATTTTCTTGAATATTCGATTCTGGATGATTTATTTGCAATTTCCTGCTTTTTTTTTTTTTTTCCTTTTCCTAGGGGTGTACAAAACAAATATAGACTCAGAGCTGGGGAAGGTGACTGTGGCAGGAAATGTAAATCCAGACACTTTGATAAGAAAGCTTGGTAAGAATGGGAAACATGCAGAGATTTGGGGTGCCTCCAAGGGTAATTACCAGAACCAGCTCAATAACCAGTTTAAGAACATCCAGATTGACCAGGGTGGCAAAAATGGGAATAACAAGAACAACAAGGGTGGAAATAATCAGCAAAAGGGTGGTGGTCAAATGGGGCAAGTGAAAGGGATTCAAGATATGAAACTGCCCCAATTCAAGGGCCTGAAATTGCCCTTTGCTGGAAAAGATCAGAATCAGAAGGCTGTGAAGTTCAAATTGCCTGAGGAAGATGACATGAGTGATTTTGATGATGACTATGATGATGATGAGTTTGACGATGACGATGATGAATTTGATGATGATATCGATGATGCCCGTCATCATCATGGTAACAAGATGAAACCTATGATGGGTAATGGTCAAGGAGGGAATCAGATTGCTAACCTGATGATGATGATGAATGGGCAACATGGCCAAGCCAAGGGTGGTGGTGGAAATGGTGGTAATAATGGAGGAAATGGCAAAAAGGGCGGCGGCGGCGGTGGGGGAAGTATACCTGTTGTGGTGAATGGCAGTGGTGGAAAGAAAGGCGGTGGCGGCAGTGGAAATGGGAACAACCAACAAAATCAAGGTAGTGGTGGGAAAAATGGAGGCAAGAATGATGGTGGCCAACAGCCAGGGGGTAAAAATGGTAACAACGGTGGTGCTGGGGCTCAGAGCAAGACTGGAAATAATCCCCAAGGCGGCGGCGGCGGTGCTCATGGTATTATTAATGGTAATGGAGGAAAGAAAGGGGGTGGAATGAATGATGGTATTCAAGGCATGCCCAGCATGATGAGTGGGTTCCATGGCATGGGTGGTGGTAATATGGGCCAGATGGGAAATATTTCGTCCATGGGCCAGATGGGTAACCCCCCAATGGGTCACATGGGCCAAATGCCGGCGGTCCAAGGCCTCCCACCATCTGCAATGAACGGCGGCGGCGGGTACTTCAGTGGAGGTGTACCGGAGATGGCGGGGAATCCCTACCAGCAGCAACAACTAGCGGCGATGATGATGAACCAACAACGCGCTAACGGGAACGAGCGGTTTCATCCGATGATGTACGCCAGGCCGCCTCCGGCCGTCAACTACATGCCGCCTTATCCGTACCAATATCCGCCTCCGGCCGACCCCTACACCCACGTTTTCAGTGATGAGAACACCTCAAGTTGCAATGTGATGTGAGCAATTGGTTAAAGTTTGAGGAGAAGAGTTTGGTGGTTCAATTAAAAATAGTACATGGAAATGTCTTTTTACTCTTTTAATTAGTACTAGTTCTCTCCTCTCTTTTTTCACTTTTGGTTTTTCCTTTTTGAACCTAAGCTTTCATTAGGGTTTTTCTAAGTTATGATATGATAGGGACTATTTATAGGTAATGTACTAAATAGTCTTAGGGTAGAAGAGTTGTAACTGGTAAGTGGGAGATGGTTGTGGGCTTTTTGCTTGATTGTTTATATTTCGTTTTATATTTTGGGAAACAAAAATAAGATAGGAAGAAAGAATGGGGTTTGGTAATCGTATAATATTTCCTACACGGATTTTCTCTCACAAATTCAAGTACAAGTGTATCTGAAATCGTTCGATAAATGTGTCTTTCATTGTTTTCATGAGTTAACATGTATTGGACAATTTTAAACACATTTGTATCATTGTATCTGAATATGTACTCAAGAAGCCTTTCTATCTCTTCAACTTTTTCTCATCCCCATTTCAATGGCAATGGCGAAGCCTGCCGTTCGGCTAAATAAGCCAAGTGGCTTATTTGTGGCTTATTTTTTGTCTTTATTCAAATTTTTTCGTATCACTTGTCTTATCATCATTTTTTTGGGGATTATTACATCATCATGATAAGAGGAATCTAAAAAGTAAAAATTTTGATCGAAATCCAATTTGACTTTTTGGCGGGAAAGCCAATAAGCCAATTTTATTATACTCATTTTTGGCGAAAAAGACAATGACTTATTTAGAAGAACAAGCCGGCACACATTTTGTCTGCATTGTGATTTGAAATCAAGGAGCCTATTTGGTGGGACCTTAATAACATAATCTTTAAAAAGGACCTTTGCTCTCATTTTCAAGTGGGACCTTAATAACACAATCTTTGAAAATGGCTTTTGCTCTCATTTTCAATCTTTGTTCTGCGCTTGCACTCAAAATTCTCACATTCACAAATTTTTGTTGTTGAGGAGGTTCTGAATTTTTCACGTCCGCGTTCTCACATCCGTACCAGACCGCTCATCATGGGACTTAGGGTGGGACTCACTGAGGTAAGGATTCTCTGAGCCTTTCACCCATGTGTCGAGGAGTTTTCCGGCCGTGGAATTTAAAACATAAAAAAAAAAAACACACACACACACAAAATCCAACGTCCAAAAAATTCCTCAGCACAGAGGCACAGAAATTTTCGGAACAGAGAAAATCGGACCCCGGAACTCACCCCCAGCAAAGCTTAAGCAACGAACACACTACTCAACAAGCAGGACCCCACCATCTTGCTCACATGTCTGTGTGTATATGACAGGAAGAGTGATTTATTGGTTTTGGTTTTGATTTTGGTTTTGGTTTTGGTTTGTGGTGGTGTGGCTATACACTTTGAGTTTGAGATAGGAGTACTGTGTGTGAAGTCAGTGTGGGGTGCACTAGAGGCCAGAGCCAAAATGGTACGTACTGTTTATTAGGTGTAGAAGAGGAGTGATAGAACAGACAAATTGACAAGGACAATCTAACTAACTTTTTTTTGTATGTTATGGCAAAATCTAAGGGTCGTTCGGCTAAATAAGTCAAGTGATTTATTTTTTGTCCGTATTTAAATTTTTTTCATATCACTTGGCTTGTTATCATTTTTTAAGGATTATTACATCCTCATGGTAAGAGGAGTTTAAAAAGTAAAAAAATTTGATCGAAATTCAATTTTGACAGGAAAGCCAGTGACTTATTTAGCCGAACGGGCCCTAAGGGCGTGGACACTTTGACATGGATTCTGGCTTATAGTCTAGTCTAATCACTGGAGATTGCATTAAAAAGAGAGGGTATCCAGCCAAATCCATACTGATCTGGTACCTATATGTATCGAATCGAGCTGATTTCCCGCAAGCAAACTTGTTTTTTTTTTTTTAATTGTTGAATTTCTCATATCATCTGTGCAGGATCAAGAGTGGATCCCGCATGTCTGTCTGTACCCCATCGATATGGGTTTGGTCAGTCCCCTTTGCATTAACTCTTACCTATGTTTAAAGATTATGCGGTGTGTGTGGACTGGAGTATTACTTTTTGTGAGTACACGTGCAAGGATACGGAAAATGTTGTCTTTTTATTTTTCAACGATGAGAGTGTTCGGGTTAATTTATGTGTATCTCAATTAATTTATTTCCCAGTTTGTTCAAAGACAAACCATTCACGCCGGATTTAGAAAATTCCCGAGATTGTAGGTATTACTCCCTCCGTCCCATAATACTTGTCCGTTCTGCAAATCAAAGACGTAAAAATAATACAATTTTTGCAAGAAAAATTTAAATTTTTTTCAACAATTCATCAGATATCGATGAGTTCTTGTAATTTATGAAAAATATTTGAATTTTTTATTGAAAAGAAATGCATTATTTTTTAGTCATCATTTTACGGACTGAACAAACATTTTAGAACGAAGAGAGTACTTTCTACTGGCCTGTCTCTCAATAATAGAACTCAAATCATATAGTAGTAGAAAGCAAATCAACCAAACAACCGAATTAACTCGAGCGCTGTGAAAAGTGTCTCTCTTTAGTTTTTCTCATCCTAGATGATGATCATGAATCTTGATGCTCTCGTACGGGAAGGTTGTACATAAGATGCAGGATTCTCCGTGCTAAAAATATCTATCCCTCTGTACTGAGGAATTTTTCGATTGTTGAATTTAAAACATAAAAAATAAAACATAGAATTCAACAATCGAAAAACCTATCAAGATACAAGAATTTTTAAAACAGATGAGATGGGACCCATGTACATGCACACATGGGCCCAATCAGCTGCATCATCCATCTGTCAAATCAGTGGACTGATGGACGTGGGTGCGTTGCTCTTTCTCAAAACAAAAATACTAAGAGCAGGGACAATTTGCAGGGATTTTTGTAGGGACAATCGCGTTTGGCCCCATTCCGGATTCCAAAAAAATTTAGAAAAATATCAATAAATTTTTGAATATTATTTTATAGGGCCCTGTAAAAAATCAGCTCATGCGGATATCGGTAAGTATTACTTTTGGATGCTTTACGAAAAGAATCCGAGTACATACAGTGCGCACATACGAGTTTTGAATTCGTCTCCGGTCCCATAAAAAATGATCCGAATCGCTCATTTTATTCAAAATACGGAGTACTCCTTCCGTCCCTTTTTAAGTATCCGGCTTCGTAACTCCAACTTATTAAAAATACACCATCATTATACCTTTCACATCAATTTTTTCCTCAACTTTCCCTACTTATCCATCATCATTACACTTTTACTCACTAACTTTTCAAAATGGAATATACTTTTAGGGACAAAATAGATAATACATCAACTTTTACCCACTTATTTTACAAAATGGACACTTATTAAGGGACAGTCCAAAATGAAATACTGGACTGTAAATAAAGAAGGGAGGAAGTAATTTTTTTAGTGTTCTCGTAGAAAAAAAACTCGATCGAATGTTATTAAATACGGCTACAAAACATCGAACTCTGTAGATCCCAAACTAACGTATGGTCTAGATTCATGTTTAACCTGGAGCATTGAATATCTTCTCGTGTGTTACGGAGCTACCGTAATAAATAGTGGACAATTTCGGTGCGCACTATTAGTCTTGTGATGCAATTTACGGTGCACGGTGCTCTGTGCAATTTTAATGCTCTGTGCTCGAGATCCTGAATTATCTCGGACTGTTTGGTAACAAAGCTAAGCTAACACTCCACAGTCTGAATGTTTTGTCGGAATAGGGATGCATCCCAGACTAGTCGAACAGAGCTTTGACATTGGCGGCCCCGTTCACGATAGTGATTAATTTATGTACCATAATTTTTTAGTTTTGTCCCTATTAAAATTTTTTTTGCGGCGTTTTTTAGTTTTACGCCAAATTTTTATATGATATGGGTGAGTAAGGAAGAGAGGAATCGGAAAAGTAAAAATATTTGACTTTTAAACAAGTATTTTAGGAAATATTCAAGAAAAAGTCCAAAAATTGAATTTTTCCTTTGGATATTTTCGAAAATACTTGTGTAAAAGTTAAAATTTTTTACTTTTTCGATTCTTCTCGTTCTTACTCACTCATATCACATAAAAATTTGGCATAAAACTAACAAATGCAAAAAAAATTTGAATCAAGACAACCAAAAAATTATACTGCATAAATTAATCACTAGCGTAAACACATATTTGAAGAGCTCAAGCCCAAATGAGGGGGTGTTTAGCGAAAAATTTGTAGTTTTTTTATCTGTAGTTAGGAAGTTAGATGTTTTCGGTAGTGAATAAGTTGTTGAGAAATATCAAGTTGTTTCCGGTAATGAATAAGTTGTTGACAGATTTGTAAGTAGAGTTATTGTAGCAAAAACAGTTTTTGTTAACAACTATTTTGTTAGTGGAAACGAGATGGTAAAATGCTAATCCTTTTTTGTTAGTAGAAATGAGATCGTAAAATGCATTAAGTTTTTTAGTGTTTTTTGTTAGTGGAAATGGAGCCTGAGTTCAATGTGCGAGTTCCATTCGAGAGGAACTCGAGTACTGAACGAGCCGAGTTCATGCGTAGAATTTATCTACCCGACCCGAGTTGTACATGTTCGAGTTCGATTCAAGTACTCCCTCCGTTCTAATTTAATTGTCCATTTTCAAAGTTCGTGTCACTTTTCAATTGATTATATATTGTAATTTATAATGTTTTAGTTGATTTCAAAAATATTGTATTATAGAACAAATCGAGATCTATCAAATAAAATCCATATTGGATATAAAATTCATTACCAATTTAAAGATATATCTAGTTTTTTTATCCAGTTAAAATAGAACTGGGACAAGTAAATTAGGACGGAGGGAGTACCAAACAAACCAAGTTGATACATAGAATTTATTCAAACAACCGGTTCATGTAGAGGAATTCTATGTATGAATTCGTCTTGTTTACCAAGCGTTTGATAAAATTTGTTCGAGCTTGCTTCTTAAACTCAACGAACCGAGCTAAGCTGAGTCCTTAGTGAGCCAAGTCTCAAACTGCTTGTTAACCGCCAGAATCGTTGGCAGCCCTAATTTTTTCTCTTTTAGGGGCCGTTTAATTGAGTAGAAAATTTTCGTTAACCATATGCAAACACAAACATCAGAATTTTAACTTTCAAAGGCGTTAGTCAAAAAAAAAAACCCTTTCAATGCCCCACCACCATGAGGTTATGTTTTTAAAAGCAGGCCATTTTCAAGCAACCTAACCCACAGACTTGTGTACTGTAAGCCATGATGCGTTTTGGTGGGATGAGACCTTTTTTTTTTTCCGACAATCCGGGGTGTCGAGACAAACTTATGCACACCTCAAGTAATCTCCTTCCGGGTTCGATCGAAGGCAGTGTTGTGCCCCAGAGGTCACTCACGCACACAACCCACACACTGATTTCAGAAGAAAAACTCTATTTATATGTATACTCACACAATATATAACAATGGCTGCCAAAGCCATTCACACTTGGGTAGAAATCAACAGGCACACCATTCCCGTGAGAACCAAAAAAATTCACAAAAAATTAAAAGTAATTTTTTACTGCTCGACCCTAATCGAACTCTGATTAATTACGTGGGAAACAAATGCCACCCATGCCACCGGACTAACCCCGGAGCTGGCGGGATGAGACTTTACTGGTCCCATCCCATGTAAAGGGAATTCTTTCACTTTTCAAATGACAGCTATTTTAGTGGTGCTGCAATGGTACGGCCAACACTTTTATGCATTGATTGTTCTACACTATACCCTCTCATTTGCAGATTTTACGCACTGGAGTGGTTAAAAATAGGGCACTAGCGCCTAGTATCAATCTTTTACTGTTAGAATTACTATTCGACCGTGTTCGGTGGATCTAGAGAACGAGATGTTTTCGGTGCAAATAGGGTATAATCCACGTGGACCCGAACGCGTATCTGAGAAAGAAAGAGGAGAGAGAGTGGTCGGCTGACGGGGAGAGAGAATGTTCGGATTTGTGCTGTCCAAAACATGTTTGGACAGCTCCGATACGCGTTGGGTACGTACCGCCACGTGGTACCCAATTTGCACCAAAAACCTTCTCAGACCGAGACCCAACCCTTTTTCACTGCACACAGTCCTTAATAAATTTTCACTTTAATTATTACCCTCATTTCTCTACCTATCTCTCCACACTCCTTACCCGAAAAACCTCCTTCAAAACTCATCTTTGTATCTAAACTTGCTCTAGCATCTCCCAGTTTCATATGTTGATAATAATTACTACTACTTCCCATCTTTTTATCTCTCAAGATTTTAAATTTGCATGATCTAATGATTGAAAAATGCAACGAAACACCAACGAATAAAAATTTAGGTATAGAGACTAGAATTTGATAGGATTGGCCTAAAGCTAGCTCAAATACCTGGTGCATAAATTTGTA
>JAOTQK010000012.1:1663294-1676305 GCA_025642025.1 Rhododendron ferrugineum
GTGGGTTTTCACTAGGGAGTGGAAGGGGACCTCAAGAGTCATACACTTCATGGGCATCACGACAGCTCAAAATGTGGTAAGAGTATAAAATTGTTATCCCTAAAGTCACACACATGCACGCACATTTGAGCACTAAATTTGGTGAAATTGGTTTGGGTTCGGTATATTTTTGTATGTTGTCGTAAGTAATTTTACTTGTGATATGTTATTTCTGTGTATTTAGAACTGCTTGAGGATCCGGGTTGTTACAAAAATGTCGGTTTCCATTAAAGAAAGAAGGTCAATATTCAGAAAAGTTTAGGGGGTTAGAAGCTCTTTTCAAAATTGAATTTGTGGAATGCTCTCTGCTAACTTTCATTGCAATAGGAGTTTTTATATTTTTGCTATTCACTTTGGTGCACTCAAAAGGAGGGTCTGGGTATACATACCGAATAACCAGCCGCTGTGACATCCATTTGAGTTGTTATCTCTATTGTGGCTGATTAAAAATTCCAGTACTTTCGGATTTATGTAATAACAACTTTCTTGAATAGGGATCTGAAAGAGTATCTAACTTCTTTCCTTCATTTTATAGAAGGTTTGCCATTTTGTGTGTGTGTTTGTGTGGAGTTCCCTCAATATTTTGTTCATGCTTTTTGAAGAGTCAGTCCCCCGTGTGTACCTTATGAATTCTAATTTATGCATGTTAGATTTGCCCAAGAGTACCTTCTATTGGAATGAAGGGCCCTTTCAACTTAAAAATTGCTCTCTTTGTAATTCTTTAGGAAAAGAACATCGTTGGTATAGTGGGGAGGAGGAGTAACCAAGTAGTGCTTGGTGAGTAAGTGCAATGGCCTCACCAATTGGCCACACAATCCTTTTTCCACGTTTTTACATATGTAGAGAAACATACTTTTACTGTAATAATTAATCTGATGCTATTAACTATGTCACTTTATTCAAAAATCCAGTAAAATGGAGATGGCTAAAGCAAAGATCAGCTGAATACTGAAATAGATCGTTGAGGCTTCTTCCCCTGGATTTCGAACCTTGAATTCCATTGGTAAATAACTGGGATGAGCTTCCATTGAGCTTCAGTTGTGGTTGAATCAGGTTTGTTTTCATCTCTTTCCCAAATCCCAATCGATTGATTAGTTTTTTTTATTCAGTCTCAATTTACGAAGTTCTCTATATGGTGCATTTATGGTTTTTAGGCGATTCTTCGCCTTTTCGCTTAGGGTTAACTGTTGCTTTAGGTTTGTGAGAATAACATCTCGTTTGGTCACTACCAACTATCCAATGCACATCAAAAATCTATCAAATAAGGTGCCAACTCTATTCAGCTATTTAGCCATGAAAGGTTTATGAAACGCGGTTTAATTGGCTACTACTTGGCCACTCTTTACGCGAGTTAAAGTGGCCTTTGGGTTGCACAAAATTGCCAATCGGTTCTCCCATGTCATGGTTTGTTCGCCTTTTCTGAGGTTATTCACATTTATGTTTATCGATTGGCCTGTATTTTTTAGGGGGTTTCGTTTTGCTTCTTTCCATCGTTCCTTTTTGTGGGTTGTGTGGTTTTTGAGCATTTTTTAAAGATTTTATCCTTGAGTACCAGCTTTCATTTCTGGGTTGGAGAAGTTTTTTGTTTTTTTATTTACTTTCTTGTGGATTGTTTAAACTATTGTTTTTTTCTCCTTGTTGGGCTGTAAGTTGCTCAATGAAGTCAGTGATAGTAAATTGCCTTCAATTTTTCTCCTTAGAAGGATTTAGCTGTCCAACCAGTTTATAATATGAAGTCTAAAGTGCATAAAAATTCCTTTTTGTTGGGTGATTGGTTCAGCATTAAAATGTCTTAAGGTTTGATATGGGCAACAACAGAACATTTGGCAAGGAATAGAGGGCAAATTCTTTATCTTTATCGCCAACTATTGTGGAGTCTTAACTCCCTGATTTTCCACTAAACTTGGCAGCACAACTGGCGAAAAAACAGACGTTCATGCCATCTTCATGCTGGCTTCTGAGGAGCTATCCTTCTGTAACATCCAAGATCTCTTTGATGCTGCGGATTACTCCCTCTCTCTATTAAGAAAAGGAGCAATCCCCAAATACATCCACTGAGTTGAGTTCCTAATCATCTCGTAGTTTCTTTTTGTGCAACTGTGTGCATGATCATGATGATGCTTTGTAAATTAGTTTGAAGTTCACAAGTGCAGGGAGGTATGCATAATGTGGATATAACTTTGACAAAATACTGATCAGTTAATGTATATCTATATCAGCCATTTTCTACTGAACATAATGTGGATATAACGAATTGATAAGTGTTGATTTGGTATGGAATCACACTCGTAATTTGCGTAACTCTATATCTGTAGTCTGAATTAGCAGGTGGTGCATGTGGAAAGAGATTTGAAGCAGGCAGTAAACCGGTAGTGAAAAAGCCCCAAACTCATGCATATGCCACCGGAGCTTTTAGCCAGCATTGAAGTGCCTATCTTTGTTATAAAATCACTTTACTTGCTACCATCAATAATACACATAGTGAAGTCTCTAATATAGTTATCGAGATCTTCCTTTCCTATGGATATGTGTTCCGATTTTGAAGAATCCATTCAGTGGTTCTGGAGAATCAAATAAGTGGTTTCCAATGCTTGTATTTGGTTCTGTTTCATCCACTTTCAGCTGTTTATTGGGTGGTGGGTTGTGGTAAATTCTTGTTTTTCTTGTTGGGGGCTCCAGTTCAGTGCTTCCTTGATCCAATCTGAGTCAGGGCGCATCAGAGATTAGTTTTGTCTGTGGGGAATTGTGGAGGAACCAACCCAAGATGCGGCGGCGGTCGGCTAACTACGGGCGCCCAAAAAAGATAATCCGTAATTTTCCTTGTTTTACAACAATCTCCAAAAATAACCCAAATAAGCAAAAAATTAAACAATAAAAGCTAAGCACATTTGATTATTAGACCAACGAACATGATCGAACGTGCGTAGCACGTTGCTAACACCCTAGTATACTAGATTTGCTAGTTTGTGTTCAATTTGTAAGTCCTTTTGGGAAATCCAACTTTTTAAGGGAGCTTAATCATTACATGTACAAAATTTGAACTTTCCAATTTTACCCTTTATATTATAATTTTTGTTGATACATGCAGTTTCCTAAAATATCTCCCAAATCCCGAAAATTTAGGGGCAAGCCTGGCTCCCAAATTAGAGGTATTGGTTCCAACTGGGCGGGTAATCCAAGAGTCTCATAAGGAATTCAAATTTCAAAAAAGTTGAAGGAGCAATGATGAAGTTTAAAGAAGGGTAAGAATGGAAAGTTGGATCCCCTTTTTATGTTTATTTTTGGAAGTAAACCTTTATTTTGAAACATCCAAAAAGAGAAAGAAGGACTATGAAATAGGAACGGAGGGAGTATGTACTAATTAAATAACTCAATGACACATTGCGTCGCCATTGAGATAGTACGATTATCATCATGACTAATCATTTCTTGAAAATGAAATTTTTCACAGTATCTGGAATAAATAAATATGTCTGTATACCAGAAGGTTCCTAACTGAATTGCGGGCCTTGGCGTAAATAAAAGATTCGGCTTGAAAATCGGAGTGTGGGGCAGGCCCACCCCACCCAGGCCAGGCCCACTAGTTACATCTTGACGTCAATTAGGATGGAGTAAAAATGAACAATAATGCTAGGGAAAAATGCTAAGGAAAATGACGGCCAAGGACATGTTTTGATAATTAATATCCGTAAAGGACATTTTTAGTTTTAACAAATGTTCTCAGTATGTTATTGGCGGGTATTAATTATCAAAACACGTCCTGGGCCGTCATTTTCCCATAATGCTACCTACGAAACACCAACTATAACACTCTCACAACAGACACACATGTGGGTCTAACCCATGGGTCACGCGTCTGTGAGAGTGTTGCAATTGGTGTTGCGGTCAAATGTTGTGTACATATCTTTATTGAATATTTAGTAATAGGATACTCCATGTCACAAGTATATGAAAAGAAAATCGTAATTTCTATTGTCAATTGGAAATTTAGGAAAATGAAAATAAGCCGAGCTTACTTGCTTTTAGTTAGGATATATAAATTTCATAATTTAGAGGTCATGTCAAAATTACATTTATTTATTTTTATTTATGCTTGTGAAAATCTTTAATCTCAAAGGAGAGTCACTTGTGTCAAACTCAAAGCACTGGACATGACAATGACTCTGGATGCATCATTCATAGGGAAAATGACGGCCAATGACGTGTTTTGATAATTAATATCCGCCAAGGACATTTTCAGTATTAACAAATGTTCTTAACTTGTCTTTGGCGGGTATTAATTATCAAAACATGTATTGGGCCGTCATTTTCCCTCATTCATATTATGGGCCCATACCTAATAATTTTAAAGAATGAAAGCCCAACAAAATAATGGGCCCCCAGGAGTTTGAAGTTGAAAGTCCACCTTACCATTTCAATCCTTTTGG
Source organism: Rhododendron ferrugineum (assembly GCA_025642025.1). Lineage (NCBI taxonomy): Eukaryota > Viridiplantae > Streptophyta > Magnoliopsida > Ericales > Ericaceae > Rhododendron > Rhododendron ferrugineum. The sequence goes on from JAOTQK010000012.1 coordinate 1,667,761, forward strand.
TGAGGGATGGGCCCTTTTCTCTGGCTTTTTGGGAAACTTTTTTGGAAAAATGCTTTGGACATATAAACATATGTGTTCGGAGCTGTTAAATGCGTGTGAGTCTCAAATACATGCACCGTATTGAACTCACGTGAATCGGACAGTTATGGACCCATCATCTGTGGCTAGGTTCGGACAGTGGCGTCCATGGCAGTGCTGACCGGTGGCCTCATTGATTTCGCCACTGGAAATGATGGTTTCTTTGTCCCGTTTTCTATCTCAAACCCCGCACCCAAAAAAAAAACCTGTTTCTCACACGCGATGAATCTCCTCGACTCTGATCGTGTGATTTACATGGAAGTTTACATGAAACCAACCGAACAATAACAACATATTCATACCCAGTCACACTTTTGAGAAACTTTCAGAACATTCAAACCATGTAGAAATTTCGAACCAAGATAAACTGAGCTTGATTGATTCAAACTCTTGTACTGGCAATAGAATCCTGGAGAAGTTCCCTCGATGGTCCGAGAGGCGTGGGGGACATTCTTCCTGTAGAAAACAAAGATCCGAAGATATATTGGCAGGAGAGGCGTGGGGTACATTCTTCCTGTAGAAAACAAAGAGTCGAAGATATATTGGCAGGAAGGTCGCGACGGACCAAAATAGGGCTACAAACTACCTCACACATCTCCAGACATTTTGACTGTGTGTCTAAAGATTCATACTTCCGGTCGTGTTTTAATTCAACTATAGTGTTCCTTTTCCCAGAAAACCCAGCTATTGTGAAACCTCACTGCCCAACAACAGATCTAGAAAAAGACCGGTAAACGTGTAACCAATGATGATTATAGGATATTCAACTGGAGTTTCACTTTCACCAATAAGCGCCATACCGTCTACTCAAAGCCAAGTAACAAAACTGAATGATCGCTACTAATCTCGGTTAACTGTCAATAATTTGATCTTACAACAACAACATTGAGGAAGCAATTAATCTAAAAAGAGAGTGGAATATCAAAAGTATCTGAAGATGACTTCATATAATGAGTTGAATATCACAAGCATCCCCATCGATTTCATATGTTTGATCATCAATAACTACCTACTTGTCCAATCACAAAATCAAAATTTCACGTAATTATCTATTCAACATGATTCCATCTACCCGGATTTAGTCGAGGTGCGCGCAAACTGCCCAGACATCCGGTTATTAGAAGGGAAAAAAACATGGTTCCATCTAATTCTGGCGACAGGCCCAAATCCCAATAGTGAACAGCCTCAGAGCTAAACTTCCTGAGCCCTCCCTGTCTTCATACCTGGATTATAGTAACAAGAAAAACAGAAACTAAGAAATTACTACGTAGATTTGATTAAGTGGAGGACTGAAATTGCAAATTAGCTCAAGGAATAAACGTAACAGTGGAAACTACTATGTCCAGTTAGGTCTACATTAATAGAGGTTATGCCTCGGATTCGAATCCAGAACCTCGAGGCTAATGGGTTTAGAGAAAGTACGGTTTAAAATCGAACTACCCTGAATCAACACTTAGAATCCCGAAAAATAAAATCACACCTTTTCAATATGCTTCACGAATTTTTCAAATATTTGTGACATAATACGAAACAGATATCCAAAAATTTGGAAAAAAATTGGTTTGGTCCTCAAGTCAAGTAATATTAACTTGTTCTTAAAACCAAATAGAAGTATACGGGTATTTTGCTAACGAAAATAAAGAACGAACATATTTATACCAAGTACTATAAGAACGCATAGTAACGACGATCGGAGCATTTTTATTGAAAATAATTCCTTTCACTCAGTTTGACCACCCGAATGAAGATCCTGGCTCCACCACCGAGACCAATACGAAACATTTTTGGTTGTCAATAAGGACATTCTTAAAAATGGAAAAGCTCTGTTACCATCGACTTCACAACCTTTTTGAATGTGATGTAGGACCAAGATCAGGAAGGGTAAGAATAAACACAATGTGTCCTATTTAAACAATAAATATATCTCAAACAATATGTACCTTGAAGAGATTTCTCAAAGTTTTGTAGCTGTGTCATAAAACCGGAGTTGGGAGAGGCTATCGGTCGTTTACTTTTCACATGCTTCAAAGCTTCAGACACGCTCATACTGTACTTCTTCATTAGATAAGCAACGATAATAGTCACACTGCAAGAGAAGTTTCCGTTTGCATTGTTTAGGAACTCAAAACAAGTAAATAAACATGGGAAAACAATGACAAAAGGAAACAAGTCTAATTCATGACTCATGACAACAATGAGGAGAAGCGACGTGTCAGTGGTGGTCATATTTTAAGTCCCAACTATGTCTCTGTAACACCCCTTTTGCACATTTGCATCACAGTTCTTGATAATACAAAAGCCAAATTGGCAAACAAGAGGATAAAGGAAAAGCTCACAGATGACTTTGCTATCGAGTCCAGAACAGCAACTTGCATTTGAAAATTAAGCTTAGAAAAGATTGGCCAAACTCAAACCAAGATCAAGTGTAATACATAATGAAGCCAAGCTCAAGCATCCCCCTAGTCTGCCTATGACACCATGTATGAAAATTGAAAGCATCAAATCATAGATTACCATTGCGTATGTCAACATAGATGCATCAAGACTCAAAATTCATAAGTTCTTGTTTACGATCCCCACCTCCAGTGAGAGGAATCACCCACTATCATCCACAGTACAGTCCAGGGTTCAACAGAGACAATGGGTACTGAACTTTTTATGATATTTCTCTTCACTAGACATGAGATCCAAATAACAATGTAAATAGGGTAAGAACAATCACCTTCTGGATTTCCCGACAAAACAGTGAACCAATACACCACCACCCATTCTTTTAGCTCCATCAACGAAATTGAAACACTCCTCAAAATAGTTTGCTATATTCACATCTTCTCTGTCCGGGACTACCTCAATCACAAATAATGCCATCGATAATTAATAACTCGGCAGAAAAAGCTCAATGTGGCTTCAATCATCAAATAGCCGTACAATGCTAACGCAAAAATCATCTATTATTTAGAAACCTCAAATAGGAAGTAGCCCAAAAAGAAAAACTAAGACAGTAAAAGAAATGAAGATGAAGATGAAAATGAAAATGAAACAGCTTTTAACAGAACATGCAGCGGAAATGAAGCATATGCAGGAAGTTTGAAAGAAAATTCATAGGCAGCATAAGACGCTGCAAATTTGATTAATGATGAGCCAAGGAAAACGATAAACTCCTTGAAGGCCATTCTACCATCCACTACAATTATCACTGTGACTATGGTGGTTAGGACCAAACAATTGCTTACACCCAAGGAAAATAACTCACAAGGAGGATAGAATTGAACAGGAAACACCACAAGACAAAGCTCTTCAATGTGGGAAAAACTTACTATCAATTATCTTGTACACAAAGTCATTGGGATGAGTGGGGGGCAAAGAATTGGCCACAGTAAGTATGTGAGTTACATTCAATCTTTTCAATTCGCTTTTGTTATTCGCAGCTCCAATGGAACCCAAATAGAGACCCTGAAAATCAAAGATGAATTAAATCCATTTGTATGAATTGAAGAAGAAAACATGTTAATAAAAGTAATAAAAAATCAAAATTTAAATAGATAAAGACCAGACAGTAAACCGTAACATATTTGTTTACCTCTTCAATTTTGCATGGAACATTATCTTCTCTAACGCATCTTGTTGCATACATAGCCCGCCAAAGCGCTGCTACCCGTTCTCTATAGACTCCATCAAGCCAATCCATGCTACCAAAGGAAACAGCCTCTATTTTTCCCCTTTGCTTCCCTAAGAAAGTCTTAGCTTTGGCAAGTCTTTCAGGTCTTTCCACAATCCACAAACTCCTCAACTTGGAATATGCTAGTGATCAGACTCCAACCCTAATGACCAAAAAAGCAGTGAGGCATCCAAAAGGTAATGCTGTTTATCTGACTTATTTTTGAAAACTTGGCTATCGATATCACCACTGATGATGAATAAGAAAGTGCATGATAAGTCAGCCATGATACAAATACAAAAGTGAAGAAAGTAAGATGGAATGCTGATTTTATGTGGAAATTAGGAGAGTCAATTCATTTGTATTGATGGAATTTGAAGACAAAGCATAGAATGGAATATTTTAGGTATGAATTCAATTTTTGCAGTTATTTGTCTAGGTACTTATAGAATATGGACTAATTTTTAATGCGTAAGCCTCTATACGTGGATTCGCCACTTCACAATGATATTGCTCACAATCACATCCATCTGTGAGCTTTCAACTTGCCCCAAGAGAAAACTGGAAAAGTGTTTCAACTGTGCAAAAGACAAAATGAGAAATTCTTTAATCAATCCCTAGTATAAACCAACAAGAACTGCCATTAGACATTGAATTCCCATCAAACAGGTCAAACAACCATCTGGGTAGTTCCAATAAAGTAATCCCACTACCTAGGAACCAGGGGCCTCGGGTTCGACTCCCACCAGCGTGTTATCAATTCATGTGTTGACCCAATCTCTACGGCCCGGCTTTGATTGGCCTCCACTAGCAAATATTAGGATTGGTCCTGGATTTGTCGGTATATTGGGTCGGATATCGAGTTATCAGAAAAAACCCAATTTGAACATATTCACAAACAGAGAGACAATCACAGAGATTGTAAAATATGAACACAATCACAGTAAATAAGCATCTGATCCGCCCAAGGAGCAGAGATCATTTTCGTTCCAAATTGTTCAAGAAATTGAAGAACCACCACAGAAAATTGATATCCTCATCGTATAGGTCAATCAACCATCGGGGTAGCTCCAAGAATCCCCTAGTACGAATACAATTACATACAGATAGGCAATCACTTAGATAAAAAAAGAAAAGAAAAAAGTGTCAGATTGTTTATAAGACGAAGTAAAGAGCAGGGATAAATAGACCCACCTCGACCAAGATTCAAGAAGCTCAAGAATATCACTGAATCTGAGAGAGACTGAGCGAGTTCTCTCTTATCCTTGTGGCTCGTATAGTTGGAATATATTAAAGTAAAAGTATATATGGACGTATATATTGTTGATTTTGTTGGTCAGCTCTAGACTGATTGGTTTTCTAGAGATCGGTTGTTATGGTGGATGGGGATGGCTCCTCCCCCACTAAAAATCAAGAAATTTCTCCTCTAGGATAACCGTAGCCGCACAAATCAGGCTGTGTTGTTATGAACTGCGTACCAGTCTTGCGCGGCCGGATGTAATTTTAAGCAGACAATGATAATTAATTGCGACCAAGTGTAATTTCAAGTGGAAGTAATATAAAATACAAAAGAATTGTGTACAATGATTACGCCTATTAATATTTAGCGGCCATATGTAATTTTAGGTGGCCAATGGTTATTACTTGCGGCCAAGTGTAATTTCACGAAGTCAAAAGTAATGTAAAATACGAAAGAATCGTCCAAAGTAATCACGCCTATCAACATTGCGTTGCGAGATATAATTTCAAGCGGCCAATGGTAATCAATTGCGGTCAAATGTCATTCCACGCGGAAGTAATGTAAAACACGAAAGAATCGTGCACACTTATTAACTTAAATTTGAGAGTTTTGTTTTTATTTGAATTTTTTTTTTGCTAAAAAGTGGTTATTTCTCAAAACACTTAGGTAAAAGTAAAAACATTTTACTTTTTTGATTCCTCTCGTCGAGACGAATACATAACCGACAAAAGTTTGGCCCAAAACTAATAAATGCGAAAACAAATTCAAATAAGAACAAAACTCCCAAATTTAAGTTAAATTCATAAGAACACAATCTAAGAATAAGGGTACCATTATAATTATTGAGGGGTTGGGTAGAGTCGTCACATGCTGCTCAACACCAATCAGTTTTTTACCATTTCGCGTTAATGAGAGTCGTATTGTACGACCGTAAACTTCACGAGAATGAGTGGTTGCAAAGAATGTTAAAGCATCACGTGATATTGTGCAAGGACGCCTAATAGTTTTTTCACAAATACAGATGCATTTCCTGAATTTATAACTCAGGTCATATAATTTTTTAGTAGTGTAATCCGCTTCGTCTCTCAGAGCATCCGCAATGTAATAATCAAAAGTGAATAATTAAAATTTGCCACGTCAGCTTTTGATTATTTCATTTAGAGGGTTGTTAAAGTTAGCAATGTAAAGTCTCACATTGTTACTTTTGATTATTCAAATGCCCATATTTGATTATTGATTAGGAGGTTGCTAACTTTGATTATTACAATGTGAGCACTTTTTAAGCACACATTGCTAACTTTAGCAATATTTTGATTTTAATTATTACATTGCGGATGCTCTCAATACTTGCTCAACGAAGAATATATAGAAAGAAATTTTCACGGTACGCTAATGCTCACGGATGCGCATTAAGTGATTTTTTTGGTTTAGTTGTTTTGGTCTTTTTCTTTTTTGCGGTAATAAGTGACGAAATTAGATTAAGCAACCGATGTCTTGAGATATTTAACCCCTACATGGTCTTGAAAATTAACAATAGGAATTGCATCCGAAACAAGAAAATCAAAAGGTAAATTAATGCAAGGGCTGATTTCGCCAAAACGTCAGCACTTTTGTTAGCTTCACGGCAGATATGCAAGAGTTGCGCCCTTCGAATTTAAAAAGTCAGTTTTTGAATTTTTTTTTCTCGGATATTTCTAAAAATACTTATATAAAAGTCATAATTTTTTATTGGTGAAAGTACATAAACACCCCCTCAACTATTAGTTTTTCTCATAAACACCCCCTCACATTCAAAAGCGCCTATGGAGACCCCCTCAACTACTTCCGTTACCCATGTGACACCCTTTCACCTCAGAACCGTTAGCTGGATGACTACATGTCAGTCACATGGGCTTTTTTTGGACATAAATGCCCTTCTCCAGTACTATATCCATCTTGTTCCACAGAGAAACCCAGATTCACTTTCTCCTTTCTCTCTCTAGTCCAGGTGACTCTCTCTCTCTCTCTCTCTCTCTCTCTCCAGCCATGGCATCTGTCAATAGCAGCAACAACAGCCGCCATTGCCGTAGCAACAATAGCAACAGCTACAGTCAAACCCAGAACTGGGGTGATGCTTACTGCGGTTGTGGAGAAAAAGCCCCCTTGAGGACTTCAAAAACAAGTGCCAACCCCGGAAGGAGATTCTTGGGCTGTGTGAACTACGAGGTGGGTTAATGCATACAGTAATCAAAAAATATTTTGAATTCGTAACCCTAATTTTATTTTTTTCTGAAATCGTTGGCCTAATTTCTAGTTTTATAATGGGTTTGTAGGAGAAGAATGCATGCAATTTTTTCATATGGGTTGATCCTGCTACTTGTCCTAGAGGACTAGAGTATGGTAGAAAATTGCAGAACAAGATCAAAGACCTGCAGGAGAAGGAGGAGGATCTGAAGAGGTTGAATGAAATTGCAGAAATGGACAAGGAAAAGATGATGAAAAAGATAGACAAGCTGCGGAGAATGAACCATGAATTGAAGAAGAAAAATGAAATGATGTGGAAATGCAATGTACTGTGTATGGTAGTCATAGGTTTACTCTTGGTAGTTTTTTTGGCTAATTGGAAACCCACCTTTGGGAGGATGTTGTACCTGCAATGAACTTTTGGTAATGAATTGTACTTTTGGACAGTAATGCAATGCAATGAAATATGTGGTTTGTGTTTCAATGAGCATGTGTTCCTATAATGTTGCACAAAGGCAGCACAAAATAAGTGTTCCACAAAGGCATTACCAGAATAAACATTCCATTACTAGCAATGGCTTACAAACACAGTCACTAGCTGTCACGCCCTCGATTTTCAACATATTTTGATAATTAAAATCCTCACTGGAGTACAATAAATAACCCAAAAGATAGTTCAGTCTCCAATTCCACAAACTTGCCCTTATAAAATACAGAGTTCCAGAGTAGATAAAAATAATACAATGCGATTTGTTTTACAAAGATACTGAAGTACTCTCCAAAATAGCTTCGATCAATAACAACATGTACTCCAAGCACTCCATGACAATGACCTGCAATGTACCTGAAAATGATAGGTTGAGCTACACTAGCCCAGTAGAGAAAAAACTATGCACAAGTTATAGGAAAACATGCCGAATTATGCATCAAGAGTGAATGATGACAGACAGATATGCCGAAAGTTCACATAGCTAACAACAAGCAACACGCTACAATCAGAGGATTCTAGACTTCACCTACAAGTCATTAACCATTTACTTCTCTGACTAACTACTTTTACTAAACGCACAGCAATCTACGCTAGTCTAGAAGCCACTCCAAACCATCTCATTATTCTTTGTACGATACCACAATCTTTCTCGTGTCCACATTTATCATCACCAAACTCCTTTATTGTAAAACATTTCCTTTCTTTTAATCAGGTATTTTCCATCAATAATCACTTGGGTCACCTCGGGTCTGTTCCCTCGAGCGCAGGGTCACCCCGAATCTATTCCCTCAATAACAAATCATTTGGGTCACCTCGGGTCTGTTCCCTCGAGCGCAGGGTCACCCCGAGTCTATTC
>JAOTQK010000012.1:1735425-1782797 GCA_025642025.1 Rhododendron ferrugineum
ATTTTTGGACGGCTCGGATCGGCCGTCCGGTGGCCGGAGACGGCCGACCGAGGCCGTCGGTACGATTTCGGTGGGGGCCGGTCGGTCCTCATATCTTTACTGAAACAAAATTGACCGAAGCTGCCAATTGGCAGTTAAGGGTACCCACAAAAGTGACACACAGCCACTAACGACGCACGGGAATCATCGCCCTCCGTGTGGGTCCAAAGCCCATGCCTCCATGTTTAAATTATTTAGCCTGAGCAATAATGAGCACAAAAAGATCCGCAACAAAAAATAAAATGAAAATTTTTTCCCAATCATTAATGAAAAGAAAATCTAATCAAGCAAATGCTACGGTCGTCGGAAAAACAATTATCTGGTCCGCGAAACAAAGAATTAAAAATATTTTATTTTATTAAAAATTTCATTTTTTGGCCGCTAGTTATTACGTAGATACCAATAAATTCTTTTACTTGTTCAAATTATTTTAACTACAAATACAATTTTTCGATTGCAACTCCGGACACAATTGCGTCCGAAGTCATGTGATATATGTGAACACATATGTATCAAACGGCTCCATACGCAGTTGCGTTCCGGAGTTGTGGTCGAAAAGTGTATGTGTAACATTTCTTTAGTTGGACGGAACAAGTGAAACAAGCAAAGGGACTGCTTTACCCCTACCACTCCTCTTCTCCTCTATAAATGGCAATGCACGTCTCCGGTTCTTCTTCCATGCCCGAGCACTTACAATAACTTCTTGAGAGAGAGAGAGAGAGAGTGGTGTGGTGTGTGGGGGAGTCATGTTGGGAGTATTTAGCAGCTCGATAGTGTCGCCGCCGGAAGAGCTGGTAGCGGCGGGAAGCCGGACTCCGTCGCCGAAGATAAAGGCGGGGGCGCTGGTGAAACGGTTTCTCGACAGTAACAGCTCGGCGGTGTCGATACAGATCGGAGACGATGCCCAATTGGCATATACTCACCACAACCAGTCGCCTCTAAAACCCAGGTATATATATATTAGCAATACAAACAAAATCTGTGACAAAAGAGAAACAAATTACGCTTAGAAATTGATTCATTGATTGGATGATTATTTGTTGAAACTGAGCGTGATCAAAATGAACGAAGAAACACTAGCGAATCCAATCTCCAGTGCTTTCTTGTAGGTCAAAACTAAGAAAGTTTCGTTCGAAACTTCGTTCATTTGAGTCTGTTCATACATACTGAACTTTGCTCTAACATTAATGGGGACCCCACAAATGAGTCCCAGAATTAGTCGATGTGCGCAAAAACTAGCACTCGACTAAATTAAGAAGTATTGACGACATACATATGAAGGACTAGCTACTTCGAATCCAAACGCACTGAATTACCTAATCTTAGGTTCACAATTGCTCGATCCAATGGGAATTGACTCTTATATCCAGTTTCTATTTCTATTCATCCACTTTGATTCAGTTTTGGATCTCGTGGATCCAGTCAACATGAGAAAATTAGAATAATTTGATTCGTTCATCTCGTAGTCTTTGTTGAGAAAAAAAAAATTCAGTTTAATCGAAGTACTAGATATTTGAACAATTTATATATGCGAATGAATGAACGGTGTAAATATATTTCAAAGTATAAATTAAAAGTCTTGTTTACAATAATTGATGTGTGTTGAAAATTGAAATTGATTTTTGACATGAATAATAGTAACTATGTCGATGATGGAGTACCTGTGAAGTCAACGTCATCGTAATGGGTCTCAAGCACTGGGCCAGCAACGGCCTGAAGTAGGATCCCTACCCATAACAACACAAAATAGGATTGGACAAACCAAAACTGGATGGGGATCAAGTCCGACCCAATGGATTGGATCTCGTAGTTCCGAAGCACAACCACGTGATACTCCGGATCATTTCAGCACCACACATTTATATGAATTTCATGCTCTTATTCACTAACTTCACAAGAATATTGTGCAGTTTTGGAATGTCCCGAAGCACGACCGCGTCGTATTCTGGAGATCTGAATAAGACGACCCAATGACTTTTTTTTTTAGGTGCTTCGAAAATGGCGCCAATGACCACCCATGCACGGCAGCGGAGTAGTTGTAAAAAACTGTTTTGGAAATGCGTTGCCGTTGAGTTAGGGGTGTTTAGGAGCTTTTTTATTTTTTGCTTTTGCATTTTTATATTGTGAGAAAATGCCTTGTCTCGTAAAGCAAAAAAATAGTTACTTAAAAAATAAGAATCTTAACAGAACGGAATCTTGGGAGTCGGGCAGGAGAATGTGTTTTATCACATCTAACTTTCAAAACTGTATGATAGAGCCACAATTGGAGAATCACCGAGAAGCGTTTCGTATTTTTTGTCACTTGTTTTTTATTTATTTATCTTTTTCCCTCTTCAATTTTTATCATTTTTGGTCTTTTTGACTCATCTTGGTTTCCCAAAAACATCTAAGAAGACAACTTAGACAAGTTATTAATTATTTTTGTCATTAGACGAACTTTTATTAGTGATTTTGACCTGAGGAAAAAAAAATCCAGAAAATTTCGAAATTAGGTCTTTAATTATTTTAGATAGTCCGTAGTCAAACTGATCAGCCTAACTGGGAGCATAATCAATCCACAGAGAAAACACACACAAATCTATGGGCTCTAGCCGCCCCACCTTTCTTGTTGATCATTGTGATGTGGGCTCGATCCGGAATCATACACACAATCGTAAGATGAATAAAAATAAAAATAAAACACAATCGGGTAAGAAGAATAAACCAAGCAAGAAAACACGCCACACAAAGGTAGATATGGAGTAATTAGGATTCAGGGGCGCTGTCACTGTAGCCAAGTGACAAACTAAACCGAATCAAGTTTCACAAACCCAACACGTGACAGATCAAACAGTCTTGTTCAGCAACATCTTTTAATACTAGTAATTAACAATTGTTTGTTTGATACTGTAAATGGCAGATCATTTGCAGTGAAGGACGACATATTCTGCTTATTTGAAGGAGCACTGGACAACTTGGGAAGCCTGAACCAGCAGTACGGGCTGGGCAAGTCCGCGAATGAGGTGGTTTTAGTGATTGAAGCTTACAAGGCACTCCGTGACAGGGCACCTTATCCACCTAACCACGTTGTCGGCCACCTTGATGGGAACTTTGCCTTCATTGTCTTTGATAAGTCCACCTCCACCTTGTTTGTCGCCACTGTGAGTACTCACTCAATTATTTCACCCACCCCCAGCTATGCCTCATTCAAGCTTTGTTTTATTGTTTCTAGATAATCAGAAATAGAGGATCTTCAATACTACCCGAAAGGGGAGCTAGGTCATTGAACAACTAGAAAAGCCCGAGCTCGCGTAAGGAAAGTGGATAAGGATGACTGTAATTGGCCTTTCAGGGAGAAATGTTATGCAGATAAATCCATAAACAGGTGAATAATGTTGATGCAAAAATGGCGTTGTTGAGCGGGAGCCGTTGAGTCTGCCAGAACACTAGTTTGGCAAGTGCTTCATCTAAGTCAAAGGTTGATCAAGATCCGTTGAGTCGTTTTCTCCCCACCGGCGGAATAGTTTTTTTTTAAAATTACAATAAAAAAAGGTAGTTATGTGCTAGTTTTTATATGACATGGGCACCCCGCTCAAGACGCAAACTACAAGGGGTCTGTCTAACTAAAGTTTGTCCCATAAATTAGTGCCCCTTTGGATAGTAAAAAAAAAAAAGGGATGAGATTATGAGAATGAAGGAAGATAAATTATTACTTGAGGGGATAAGTTGTAATGTTGGGTTTCCCTATTGTATTATAAACAAACTAAACAGGCTAAAGCCCACAAAAATACAGATTTCAAGATAGGTCGTTCTCCTTATATACATCAACTGAAAGTCCATTTAACGGAAATAACTTATCTAAAGCCCTTAAGCTATCGACAAACCTTATAGGGGAACCCGACCTTGAGGGAGTCTTGTGCAAATTAGCTGTTGTTTTTATCACATCATTCTATATGTTTCCCTATTGTATTATAAACAGACTAAACGGTCTAAAGCTCACAGAAATATGGGTTTCAAGACGGATCATTTTCCTCACACACATCAACTAAAAGTCTATTTAGCGAAAATAACTTGTCTAAAGCCCTTAAGTTATAGGCAAACCTTACAGGGGAACCCAACCTTGAGGGGCAAATTAGCTGTTGTCTTTATCACATCATTCTACATGTTTCCCTATTTTTGTAGCAGTAGACTAGCAGTCCTTATATAATAATACAATAATGGAGTTTTCGTAGAATAACAACTGGACAACTTGTTATTGGTGTCACAGGATCAATTTGGTAAGGTTCCTCTGTATTGGGGAATAACTGCTGATGGAAATGTGGCTTTTTCTGATGATGCTGATTTGCTTAAAGGTGCTTGTGGCAAGTCACTTGCTTCTTTCCCTCAAGGTGGGTTGCCTTGATCATCTTTAATTGCGCTTTAGTCCAGTAATCATTCATTAAATTCATTGCTTTAAGCTCTTAATTGCTTTTGACACTTGATTTGAACCCACTATCAATAAAATATATCCACCAGATTTGAAAGGAACACTTGAATGCTATATGGAACCCCACTAATTCAGCTCCAAGGATTAGTCACGGATTCATCGGTGGGTTTGCTCCTCATACAATTAATCAGAGTTCGAATATTGGGGTCAGGCCGCCAAAAAAGAGATTTATTGTGAATCCGTTAGTTCCGACATGGATTACCTCCTTCGACGGAATCGAGGAGGGATAAGTTGAGGCGTGAGTAAGCTAGTCCGGACACCCCAGACCTTCGAAACAAAAAATGGAACCCACTAGATTCTAACGCGTAGTGTGTTTTTCCTTTGATTGTTTCATTTGACGGTGGTTCCACTTTTGTTTTGTATAGGGTGTTTCTATTCGACGGCAGTTGGGGGACTCAGAAGCTATGAGAATCCCAATAACAAGATCACTGCTGTTCCTGCTACCGACGAAGAAATCTGGGGAGCAAAATTCATGGTAAAGTTATCAACTTTTCGAGTGCAAGTTCTTGACTATATCACATGACATGAGAATCTTCTCATCATTTAGGTTTAGGATTCAAAATGTCCACAAACACAACTTAAAAATACATCAATTATGTTTGTAGCCGTCCGGTTTATGCGAGCCCACGTGCATTAAGTAGCTCTAAATGCAGTTTGTGTCCGAAATTATGTTTTACAGTTGCGTCCTTAACGTCGTGTTTTAGGATTTCCACGTGATCTAATAGACGAAAATGCCCCCCAAAACTGGTACATTAAAAATTGGGTTCAGACTATTTAAGGAGAATATTTATGGGCATGCTTTGCCTTTTTAGTGGCCACCAATTAATAGGCAAAAGTAGTTGTAGCATCACCTAATAGTAGTCAATTTCATCACATGTGCCATGTTTTGTGGAAACTAGGTAGCTAAACAAAAGTGGGATCTGTTTAGGGGGGAGACGGGGGGCTGCTGTCTTGATTTGTGGCCCATTCCGGTCTCGCTCCAATGATCGGAATCATTCAATTTGTAGAGCTCGTCGAGTAGAACAACTATGCAAAAAATCAGCTTAATTGGATATTATTAAGTGTCTTATCGGAGCCCATATAACTTTCGGTCCATAGGTTACAGTGGATTTGATCCAGTGTTTCGGACCCATTCTTTTCAAGATAAAAAGATTCCGATCAGGCACTTAATGATATCCAATTAAGCTTATTTTTTGCAAAGTTGTTCTACTCGACGAGCTCTACAAAGTGAACAATTCCGATCATCAGAGCGAGACCGGAGTGGGCCCACAAATTGCGCACAGCAGCCCCCCGTCTCCGCTGTTTAGGGAAACTACTTACCTTTGTTGTAGGAGTAGTTTTTTCATCACTATAAGGAGATTAATAGTACTAATTTGTAGATAATGGATGCTCTGGTTCTCTACGGTTAAGTCACTAGTGTGTCTTGACTATATTCAATTTTCAATTAAAACACTCACCATCTGAAATGGGTTCGACGTCTAATTATGAAACCCTTGAAAATGGGAGGATCTAAAATGGGCTCGACGTCTAATTATGAAACCCTTAAAAAGGGAGGATGGATCACCTAAGTATAGCCAAACATGCCAAACCTTTTGAACAAATTTTTTTTTTTTGGTAAAACCTTTTTTTTTATAACAATTTTGTTCGGAAAGCGATTTTCAAACATCACATTTATCACCATGAACAATTTTGTTCGAAATCCGTCACAACTTTTTTTTTTTTTTTGTTCAACCAAACCACCCCGGGCACAAAGTAGTGTATTAATTTGGCTTATTGGTTGAATTTCAGCCAATAAGTCAATAATCCGGCTTATTTTTCTAGCGTAGCTGGTCCTAATGCTGTGCATGTATTTAAGTTTGGGGATAACACTTTTCAGGTGGAAGGGCCAGCAGTTTTTGCAGCAACCACAAAGTAGAAGAAGATCATCCCTCTCTACACATTCCTAACAATCTTCTCCTCTTTAAGGGGTGTTTGGCAAGTGGGGGTTTTTTTTTCTTTTTCTTTTTCTTTTCTACTTTGGTTGTGAATGGAAGGCATGTTAGTTGGGCCCCATGTAAATAAGTGAAAGGAGAGTTGGTTAGTGTCTATTTGTAGGTTGGACAAGTGGAAGAGTAGGCTTTTGCCTTGTGGCTTTGTTTGCTTTTATGACTTTGCTAGCAGCTTGTTTGTTTGCCTTCTTGTTTAGTCTGCACTTTGGACAAACTATTTTTAATTTAGTTGCTTCAATCGCTGTACAGCTACTCTCTCTCTCTCTCTCTCTCTCTCAAACTTTGGACTATTTTTTTGAGACTAAGACACAGTAAGCTCAACTCGTTTGAAGAGGCGCGATTTGTTAATAAAGGCTCGTTAAGTAAAAGAAATGTTGGAATTAAATTTGTATGTTTTAAGTGTTATTGTTTAATAATAATTCCAAGAGTCACCATTTAAATAGGGGTCTTTTTATTAAAAGGAGTTATATCCAAGAGTTGTGTCCCTTAGGGAAAGGCACAACACTTTATGTCCTATGGATGCAAACATCGAGCAGGCTTGATCGTGATTTGGGTTTCATCTTGGAGTTGTTGATTGTTCATCGAAACCCTGGCACTTTAGGATATTATCTATTATTTTGTTTATATTTATACATATATAGTTATAATTAAGCTCTTTGTGTTTTGGTGTTTCGGGTCTTAAATTCTAACACGAACTAAGGTCACACGCCTCGACACTAAGCGAATGATTATTACTCGAGCTCAAGTTAGAATAGTTTTGAACAAGTCATGCGAACTCACATACTTCAAAACTCGACTTGTTTGTTTGCAAACCTGATTTATAAATCGTGCAAAACCAAAAAGTACCTCTTCCACATGACATGAGGCCACATATTAAAAGAAACCCATAAAAAATGAGACAACATCGGCAGAATCAAAATGAGATTCACCCCATGTCATTGCAATTCCATAGAATCTGCGGATAGCAAATTTACACGAATTGAAAAATATGCCTTGTTCGGTTGTGGGTTTTGAGTAGTGTTTTTGAATAAAGGTAGAGAGAGAAATGAGAGTAATGATTGTGGAGAGAGATAGAGTGAGAAATGAGAGTAATGATTGAAAAGTTAGAGAGAGAAAAAGTACAAAAGTTACTTTTTCCAAAATTTTGGTTTTGTAAGTTCCAAACCGAACAAGGCGTAATATTGACTCTCAAAAAAAAAAAGAAGAGAAGTATTAGATATGGAGGCCAAAGATTACTATATGACTAAATTTGAATTTTCAGATCTTTCAAACAAAGACCTCAACGTACAACATTGAGTCAATGTCTTCCCTTGTTGGACAATATGTCACTTATGAACCCTGCTACTGGTACAGCAATCTGTGTACAGATTGTGCACAGATTTTTTTGTAGGGTCCACTAAGGGTCCCATGCAAATAATCCGATCCGTTAATTATGTTTAAAACATTTTTTCAAGGGCCTCCGCAAAAAATTAACTCAATCCGATATCTATAAGTGCTTGATCTAATCATCTAACTTTTCATTCGGGTTTTTAGAGAATGAAAAGTTAGACGATTAGATCAAGTATTTATAGGTGTCGGATTGAGCTGATTTTTCGCGGTGGCACTTGAAAAAATGTTTTAAACATAATGAACGACTTGGATCACTTGTGTGGGACCCATAGTGGACCCCACAAAAAAATCTGTGCACAATCTGTGCACAGATTGCTGTACCAGTAGACTTTTTGTTCCTTTTTTTTTTTTTCTTTATTTACGTAAAATTATCAAACTAACCTTACTTCTCAATTCGCTTTTCACATGACAGAAAATTTCGTAATGTCGCATAATTAAGTACAAGAAAATGAGTACAGAAAGATAAAAGGAAAAACAGTTTCCCTTGGTCACAATATACACTGTTAATTTTGCAAGATGTGTCTCGGATTTGAGTTCTTTTAATTCCCCAAAGTACACATCGCTCTAAGCTCTTTTATCAACTTATTTTTCACGTGAAATAACAAACTTCTAATTTTCTCACAAAGGAAGCCAAGAAATAGAGCGCAACAAGTTCATAAAAGAGGAGTAAACAATCACTATGCATAAGAGAAATCTAAAAGGAACTTAATTAGAGCATATCCAAGCCACTAGCTAGGCAAAACAAGTCATGTTAGCAAGAATGGTTATTTAACGCTAACCGTTTTTTTCCAGCTCCAATACCCTCTCCATACGGCTAGGCATTTTTTCTAGGACCAACTTCACTACCTACATCTACCTAACCTAAGCTAGGTAGATGGTATGGAGGGTCCATACTCCACATTCCTCATTTTCACTCAACAAAGTATAAATCTAATCTTGACGTATTCACGAATAGACAAAATAGAAAGCAAGATTGGAGTATGTAAATGAAAAATTGTAAACCATTTTACTTTTGATCGGGAAAAATAATGAGTAGGGTCATTTCGGATAACTCAAGTGTTCGGGTCATCTTAAGCTCACCTCAATTCATTTCGGAGACCAAATCACACCGCTCACTTACGGGTAGTCCTATCAAATCAGAAGCAAAGCTCCGTAAGAACTGGCCCAAAAAGAGTTGATAACACCCAGTGTCGGAGATTTACAAATTATTAGTTAAGGTTTTATGGATCAACCATGCCCAAATGCCCTATAAAGGAGTAGTTTTTTTTTAATCCGTTATAAAGGGTAGTTTACATGTTATTAATGCTTGAGTTGGGTGGAAAGGTTAACTAGCAGTCTAGCACCAAGGGATAGTGTCGTCACTTTGATAAAAGTCAAAATGTAAAGTTTAGATCTTTTTTTTTTGTTATAGTTTCTTTGTAAGAAGAGAGAGAGAGAGAGAGAGAGAGAGAGAGAGAGAGAGAGAGAGTGCGAAGTTTAGTTCCCACGAACCAAACTCGCGCTTCCCACATAGCTTTCCTCACTATATATGTATGTATCCATACATACAGCAAAAAGATACATTCTCTCTCGTTCAACTCTCACCCCCTGTTCCGTGTACAGCAAAATAGAACACAGGTTCGATTTCTATTATTCTATATTATGATTTATGCGTTAATTTTTTCGGAATTGATTCACAGTTTCAGATAATTCAATGGGTCCTTCGTTTTGGGTGTAGAGTTTTGATCGCTAGACGAATCAAGAAACAAAAGTGAAACGGAGCTGTAAAGGTACTCGATTTCTTTACGTTTGTGTGTCTGTGTATGTACAAGGTTGATTCTTTTGATCTGTGCTGGTGATTTTGGAAAAGATTGGCCTGGCCTTTAGGTGTTCTTATATTTGGGTATTTGTGGATGCATGCAAGAGAAAAACACAAGTATTGTATTTGGTTATCCTTGTATTTGAGCTATCTTGTGGTGGGTTTTCGAAATCGAAAAGTCTAGGAACACAACAAGGTCTAGAAACGCGACTTTGAAACAAAACTTTGAACACAGTTGTGTCTGGAGTCGTTGGATGTATGAGGGCTCATGTGCATCCTACGGCTCTGAACACAGTTGTGTTTTAAAGTTGTGTCTTTATCATACTATCATTGCTCTTTCGAAATTAGGTTTGGGGAAATTTGAAAGCTACTTCTTTTCTGTAGATAAAATTCAATATATTTGAACAAAAATGTTTTAGGCTGTTCTTATCATGCATAGGCTTTCTTGTTATAGGAATTCTGGTTGTAGGTGATTTGAATTTACCAATATGGAAGACAACTCGTTTAGTATATGTACTTGAAGTCCTCTTTCGAAGTATAGTATTATCGTCCCTTCTTCTTTTGGGTAGTGTTCTACTAGTTTTATTTCGTGTGATGAATGATGAGGATTCCTTGTTAGACGGGATTAGAAACGAATTCTGGGATTATCTGTGGGTTGAGATACTTAAATGGTCTTATGCTTGTTATTATTGTCCCATTTCTTAGGGTCTATGCATGTTTTCTTACTCAGAACCAAGTGGATTTCCGGCTGAAAGGTTATGTTTTTAGCCTCCCACGGCAGTTGTATTGGACCAGCTTTTATCTGAATCCATTTGATTATTAACTGGTCAAAGGATTCAGATATAGGTGATACCAGCTTTAGCAAAATCAATCAAGTTCATGGAAATCCCGATATCTCAGTTGTGGGTTCAGTGCATATGTAGTTATGTACAAGAGGACGTTCCTATGAATTTATATACGACTCTTTTCTTTTGTACTATATAGGTTCGCTAGCTGTATAGTTTCTATGCGAGGACCAGCAAGTTATCTATTCTGTATTTTCAGCACTCCAACACTTTCAGAAGAACTTGGATCTAAGGAACCTTTTTTTTTTTTTTTTAAATTACAGATCTAAGGAACTTGAAATTCCTTATTTGGCAAACCATAGGTTAGTTTGTAGATATGACTGCTTTCGGCAAGATACCCTGCAGTTGAGTCCATTCAGCTCTTGGTTACATTGTGTGGTCCTTGGCGAAATAGCGAGTTACCAGCTCACTTTATACATGTCTACATCTAATACTTTTTACTAGGAATGATGAGTTTTGAAGGCCGAAGCTTGCTTACAAAGTGCTTAAATCTTAATGCTGTTTGGGTGATTGAAAATCTTATCGTATGTATGAAAAGTTGATAGTTGGAGATCTCTTGTGAGTCAAGATGGATCAACAAGGCCACGGGCAGTCCCAAGTAACTGGGGTGCCAGGTAGCTCAGCTCAGATGCCATATAACATGGCCCCATATCAAGCTCACCAAATGATGAGGCCCTCTGCCTCTACATCTGCTGGATCAATTCAATCTCCTCAATCCGCTGGTCTCCCTGCCTCTACTGCTCAGCTCGCGCAGCACCAACTCGCTTATCAGCAAATCCACCAGCAGCAGCAACAGCAACTGCAGCAACAACTCCACGGTTTCTGGGCAAACCAGTTCCAAGACATTGAGCAAACAACTGACTTCAAAAACCATAGCCTGCCATTGGCTAGGATTAAAAAGATAATGAAAGCGGATGAAGATGTAAGGATGATATCCGCTGAGGCTCCAGTCGTGTTTGCTAGGGCATGTGAGATGTTCATTCTGGAGTTGACTTTAAGGTCTTGGAATCACACAGAGGAGAACAAAAGGAGGACACTTCAGAAGAACGATATCGCGGCGGCTATCACAAAAACTGAGATATTTGATTTCTTGGTGGATATCGTGCCTAGGGAGGATTTGAAGGACGAGGTGCTTGCTTCGATCCCAAGAGGGTCCCTTCCTGTTGGGGGCCCCACTGAGGGACTTCCTTACTATTATATGCCACCTCAGCATGCTCCACAGGTTGGAGCTCCCGGGATGTTCATGGGTCAGCCTGTTGATCAAGCCCGGTATCAGCAGATGTGGCCACACCAGCAGCAACCACCAGACTCTTGAGGGACTAGTGGGTTTAGCAGAAATGTGAGCGACAGTGTAAGTTTTTAGTTGTTTTCCAATGTTCTCATCCTTATCCTTAGTTGCATCCATATTTATATATTTTTTCGATGGTGGAAGATTCTTAGATGGATGTATGATAATTGATAGGATTATGAACAGGAGAATTAGAAGTATAACAAGTTGTGAAATGGTAAGAGTAGCACCTATTGAGAAAACTAATTCACGTAGCGGACTCCAATTGATTGGGTTTTAAGGCTCGGTTTGCTTTGGATTGGTTTGGTTAATGTGCAATAGATGCAAGTTAAGAAATCATGCTAGGCTTCTAGTGTCTGCAAAATGATTCGGATTGGTAAATTCAACTGAGCATATAACCATTGACAGGGCATAATGGCTGTAGAAAAGTCCTCTAGCCGACCCCAAATATTGGGATATGAGACTTAGTTTGGTTTACGGTGGTTGTGCTAATCTGTCTTCTTCTGAATCTATTGGGTGCTCACACTGAAGACAATTAAAAAATTTATTGATCTACAGTGGTTTTATGTGTTTTCCTGTTACCTTGCCTGGTTATATCTCATCTTTCTGAAGGGAAAACTGCTGTCTGCTGTCTTCGATTGCACTTCATACCTGTACTGATTCGTTGATGATATGTTTCTGCAGAAGTTCTGGTGGGGAACTTACCTAAGCGACAAACAGCAAAAAGAAGAGACAGTACCAAACTGATAGAGAAGACCCAAAGACTACATGTCTTAGAAAGAAACTAGTGTGGCCTTAATAGATGTTGTAGTATATAGCTGCTTGTTCCCCATAGAGTGAGTTGTATGTGTTTTTATTGTTTTACTTCATGCCATTAGGATTTGGTAAAACTCTTGACCTCTTGTAAGTTACAAAATGTAGTGGTGATACGATGCTTGAGTTATTATTTTCCGTTCTTTTTCATCCCTCTTCACTCTGATCCATTCTCTCTCGTTTAGGTTCTGATTGAATCCTCACCTGCATGATTCTACTTTAAGCGCCATATGTAGATTAGATTGTTTTGCCAATGGAATTATGCAAATGGTTCATCTCATGTGTTGTTTTTGGGCAAACAGCAGCAAGATTGTAACCAGGTAACCTCCGGGAGGGGTGGTGCAGTGAGAGCCTTTATCGGGAGTTCGACTCTCAACTGTGTGCTACTATTAATTATTGTGTTGGGCCAGTCCATATTAGGTTTGTCCGGATTTTAATTGAGCCTCCTAGCCAGTGAATGGTGAGATTGCTTTCCTGACTTAATCGGTCCATTGAGCCGACCGAAGATTGAGTTATAAAAAATGAGTGGTTTCCTACCCTTGTTTGACCTTTTCTGGAGTCCAGTGTTCCACTGTATTCATGAGTAATTATTAAGTGGTGTAGGGGTATCGTCACGTGGTGCCCCAATACCCTTAATATTTTAATCTGTTTTTTTAAAACGAAAACAATAGCAAAACCAACAAGTACCCTGCCTCGATATATCAAATCTCCCAATAACAAGCTACTAAAAGCAGTGTTTTCTCAGAAATACTTGTTCCATGAAGATCATTTATCGTCTCATTTACACTAGGTGGACAAGACTCCCATTTATAAGAAAAAACAAGACTTCATTGCCAACGGAGTATACATTTTAAGCTCATTGATCCAGAAGTGAACGGTGGACACAACTCACTGGACAAATTTCCTCCAAACTGCAAAATAGAAAAAGGTAAGACTCCAGTTATTTTCACTTCTGACATATGCAAGGGTAATCAGGTGCATACCTTCTTCCCAAGCACTCGATTATATCACCGGTCAGCGTCGATCTTCTTTTATTCTCAAAGGCAAGCGATGCTGCTTTCCTCACTAAAGCGGACCCAGCAATGCACCCCAACACTGTAGGGTTCATGCCCAATTCCTCCTTAGCAGAAGAGATATATTGGCGGGCCCAAGAAACAAACACCGCAACACTGGCATCAACAGAAGAATATGAAGTTTCATATTGCGGAAAAAAATGTGATTAGCCAACTGAATAAGCATCTTTTGCCCTTTGAACTTATGATCTAAATTAGGTCCGAAGAAGTGATTTTCCTTTTTATCTTGCCCGGGCAGTCACCCAAAACTAGGCCTAAACACCCAACAACTTGGAGAGGTCATAAAAGAGCAAGAATTACGTCCTAATTTCCAGATATATAGTGTGGAGAAATGCCAAAAATATATATCAAATGGAAAATTGGAAGTCAGGACCATGATGTTGCCATATGCAATAGAGGAAAAACGATTTTCTTTTCTTTTCCTGGCCAGTGGCCAGCATTAAAGAAGAAGGTTGCCATATGAGTGGATGAAGAGAGAAAAAAGTAATTGCTAGGATCTCCAAGGTAGAGAGAGAAGAGAGGACCTAAAATTCTAAAAAGACTTACGAAAAGGAATGGATGACCTATCGCAAATAAAACTTTCTAGATTGATGGAGAATAAAGAACATTGTGATTCGTTGAACAGTACACATTTTCTCTCAGTACTTGGTTTACACAGAAAGTTTAAAAAATCACTTGCCTTCCAGAAAGTATATCGCCCTGGCCACCACATCGCCGAGGAGAACCATACATGCTCACTGACGTAACTGCATGAAAGCACGGATTCAGACGCCATGTGAACATATTTCTAATATCAGAAACCTAAGAAGGGAAAGTTGCTATCATTCAGATGAAAAAGTGTTTCATATGGCCGACGCTGAAAATTAGGGATACTTGTCAGACATCATGCCAGAACTCACTGTATTATTGTGCAATACCCACATAATGTTCACACAGAAATGCCAAAATTAAAAGAGAAAGGAGGCTGCAATCATACTTTTTAGTTACAGTTGCAAAGGTAGAGAATGTTAAACCGCAGACAAGATACGGTAATGTAATCAGCAGGTAGGTACCTTTATTACCGTCACTGACGAGATCTGATTTTCCTTTCCGTAAAATCGTTACACCACCAATCCTGATCCAGAAATTATTCTTTCCATGGGTTGCACCAAAGCAAAATTAAATCATGAACTATAAGCAAACAACAACACAACATGGTGTGTCAAAGCTGTTCAAAGGCTGTGATAATAGAAGATGGTCAAATGGGCCTCAGTCAGAACAGCACAAGATCCACCTACGAAAAGCTCTTGATAATATAGAGAAGACAGTGAAGTGGGCCTTAGTCAGACCAGCAAAAGATCAACCACATAGCTCTGAGTGTGTGTGTATCCAGTGTCCTGTTTACTACAAAGACGTATTAAAGTTGCATATTCACTACCCACACTAATGCCATGACGCAAATTTCGTCAACTTGGTTTAACTTCTAGATATGAAATAACAAGCGGCACCCCATGCGACGCACGTGTTCTGACGCATAGGAAGGGAGAGATGGAAGATTAAGGTGAACCACTAACAATAAATGAGGTAGATTTTTCTCTTTTTTTCAGAAAAGAGAAGATAGTAAAGCATTAGCAAAAAATGAGGTGGATTTTTCTTGTTTTTATAAAATTTACTTAAAAAAAAGGAGAGCTTTGCACATGTACTACACCTCTATAGTATCAATAATCGTATAACCACAAACACTTAAATACAAACTCATTCACATCAAGTGTGGGGTCCACACTTGATGTGAGTGAGTTTGTGTGATTGCGTGTGTAAGTGTTTGTGGTAGTAGCATTATTGCTATAGTATAATATAGTATGGATAGATTGCCAATCCATATGCCACACAAATTAAGAATAGATGGCCTTCATAACATATGTACAAAAGATGAAAGAAATCTACTAGAGGATGCTTAACGAGTGACTAGATGAAAAACCTAGAAGAGAAAAGAATTTACCGTTTGGCAAGAGAGAGTAGTTGTCCAGGAGCATCTTGATCATTTACTTCACAATTTAGTACACTTTGAACAAGGCGCTTGTATTCATTTATATTTGGGGTTAGGATAGCCAACGGGTAGCCACTGACCAGATCAAGACTGTTTGTGACAAGAAAAAGCCCATCCTGGTAATTCAAAAGAGTGCCATAGGGAGGAGTGAGAATGATCAATTATGCTAAAAGAAAATGAATTGTGTCTCTAATTTCTACCGCATACCGCGTCTATGACAATTGGGATGCTTGAGCGCCTTGCATGCTTTATGATGTTACTAACACAGTCCTGACAATATGAACGTTGTACAACTTCTTCAGAAAGGATTTGCTTAACATGATAAACAGAAATATAGCAATAAACCTTATGGAGGCATATAGCGAGAAGGAAAATGTTCAGAAAATGATATGTAAAAATTTATCCGGGCAAAACCACAAGGATTACATGTTCTCAACCAAAAGAAGAAAGGGTTGAGTAAATTCTAATGATTCCCAAAGAACATTAATAGTAGTCTCAAAATGCGGGTTAGAACCACAAATCATAAGGATTCAGGAGATGTTCTTTCCACTGGAGACCAATAAGATCGTTTCTTGGACAAAAACTATTATATGTTTTCACGTACATATAAAGGTTCATACGGATTTCGCTTACTGGAATATTATTGATCACTTACAAGTTACACCTGACATCAACAATATTGTGAGGAGAATCCATCACTTCTAAGATTGATACTAGAAACTAAAGTTTGATTATTTGCATGTTCACACACTTGAAGTCGTGCACGTATGTGCACATCACGGACCGAATACTGTTGTTTAACAACTTATGACGACTGATACACCATGAGGCATAGAAACACATTGTAAAAACCTATGCGTAGTTGCCTTAAAGATCATATCATCACACAACTTTTCAGTTAAAAAATCAGTAAACTAGACTGTAACTTCATTGTCTACTTTACACAGGAAGATACAAACGAATAGCCTTTAATTTCAAGCAAACAACCATATCACTTAAAAGCTATGACCTATGTTCACCACAAATTTCAAGGTAGAAAAGTGGCCAGAAAAAGCACACCAGAAGAAACGGGTCCCTTCCAAGTCCCGGACCAACAACAAGGCAATCAAATCTTTCCATCCACTTCTCAACCTCAGCAAGAACTCTTTCTGAGATTGATTTTTTGTCCTCGTCCCTGAAACAATCTTCCATAAAAAATCAGCCCCTCCACAACAATTAGGCATAAACTGTAACATTAAATATAGATATTCTAATGTACTCTATTAGATTGAAAATCCACCTGACACTGTAGGATTCTTCCAGCACAGGGTGCACGATTAACTCAGGGCTGTAGCCTTTTATAATTGGAGCTGCATCTTTAGTGCAGAAAACATGAGATAAATCTGCACCCTGTGGGGGAAAAGAAGTGCATTCAAACTGGTCAGTCAAAAATATGCTATAACAAAAGGGTTTTGTTTTTATTTTGAAAAAGGAAAATCAAGTAACATTGAGGTTTATGAAAAATAACCGCAACACATTAATAAGAAATAAACTTAGCACAAAAGAGGAGAGAATGAGAGGACTAACAATTTTTAAAGCTGATATGGCAGAAAAGTATGGGGCACCTGTGTATTCGCGACACCCTCCTATGACAGCTATCTTACCTGACTTGACAAACAATGGGAACATTGAATTAATAAGATTAAAAATCATAAAGTTAACATAGCTAGAGAAGAAACAAAAACAAGTTGAGGCAAAATATACAAATACAGTAGTTAAGATTTCAAAGACAGAAAAAGTTTAACCACACATGTATGACACAAAATCCTAAATTCATGATAGGGACTGTAGACGTAATCAATGAGCAGTTGGTTTTACGACTTCAAAGAACAGAGAGAGAGAGAGTCTGTCCATTCACCAAGTACAAAGAAAATTGCACGCACTTTGAACAAGTTAGTTGACAATCTCTTTTTGTTGCCAATAAAAAAAAATGGTTGCACGATGCTAACACAATGCTCAATTATCCAGAAAAACAAGTCAACTGATGAATCAGATAGACACTGATGTTCTAATTAGCATACAATATATAAGCATCTGAGAAATTTTTGTGACTGAATGTCATCAAGGCGAGGCATACAACGTGCACCAAAGTTGCTTACCCTCCATTTGTTTCAACAGAAAAAAAAAAAATTCCAGAAAGATTTACAACAATAATAAAATATTCAACCCATCTGTCTTGACAGATTTTAATTCACAAATGACAGCATATCATGCACATAAATCAACACATAGTCACATACACATACATATAAAGACATAAATGACGTATCTCCATACAGTCCTACTTCAAAACTCAATATACATAAATGCAAGGACGACCATATTCATATATCCTAGAAAACATATACGGATAACTACGTATATAAATTCTTAATTTTTGTTCCTGTCACCGACTAAATTTACAAGAAGGATCATCACAAATGATGCCATAGAAGAAGAAATGCAAGAGTCATGTGTGATGAAATTTAGAAGAGTTGACAATTACTTGACAAAGATTACCAGTGTGGCCCTTGTACCAAGTTGGGTTGAGAGGTCGAGTGATTGACCTTAAATTCCCCAAATCGTCATCCTCTAATCCTTGACCCACTAATCATAGATTGCATTCTCAACTGATGATGGGTTTGATTGTGGTAGTAACCACCTAAAGCCCTAATCAAGAACTGTTGCCTTCTCGCAATTGCAGAGGAATTCAACATACAACTGCTGTCTTGCATGGCTTTGTCACCCGCATCACCCAAACGCATGTGCCAAAGACTGGTAGTATCAAGTGTATCCTTCCCCACATTGCTACTAGCCGTGGCTGCTCCACCCACAACTGTACTCCCCTGTAGAAAATACAAGTTGTTCTGCCAAGTGCCCTTCATCACAAGCCTCGCACCATTACCAACCTTTAGAATTCCACCTTCGAGAGTGATATGATAACCTTTGGAGTCTAAAGTACGAAGTGAGATGAGATTCTTCTTCAAGTCCGGAACATACCATACTTCTGTCAAAACACGAATGGATCCATCATGCAACTTTAGTCTAATTTTACCCACCCCATGAGTCTTACAGCCATGATCATTACCCATAAAAACCGCTCCACCATCGATTATATCCATGCTAGAGAACCAATCCTTATTCGAACACATATGAAAGGTACAACCAGAATCCATAATCCACTGAACAGCTTGACAAACCAATGACAAACCCAACAAAGATTGATTAGAATCTTCACCATCCAAGTGTGCCAAATTAGCCTGGGAATTATTGGTGTCCCTATTATGCTTCTGCAAAGTCAGACAGTCCTTTTTCCAATGCCCCTTTTTGTGACAATATGCACATTCATCCCTAGCAATTTTATCGGACGATAAGGCCCTTCTCGACCTAGAGCGAGAACAACCCATGTTACTGCCTTTGTTACTTGATTTCTTACTCTCCGGCGTGCCTCTAACTGTCAAGGCTTCACTGGATGAGCCCCTATGGGTCTGCTTATCTTTATTACAGTGTTCATTGTTAACCGTGCCTCTTAACTGTCAATGCTTCACGGATGAGCCCGTATGGATCTGCTTACCTTTCTTATGCTTTTCATTGTTAACCAGAGCATTAGAGACATCATCAATCCTAATTTCATCCTTCTCATACAACAATGTCGTAATTAAATGATCATAAGCATTGGGCAAGGAATTCAACAAAAGTAGGACTTTATCCTCATCAAGGATTTCTACTTCCAAATTTTGAAGGTCGGCAAGTATCTTGTTATAGTCATTCAGATGCTCGATCATAGAAACACCTAAGCGATACTGGAAACAGAAGAGCTTCTTCTTCAAGTAAAGACGATTCCCTACATTCTTGGTCATGAACTTATCCTGGAGCTTCTTCCGCATAACAAAGTATTTCTGATCCCTCGCAAGACACAACCTGATTGTTCCACAAGCCTGCCGATTAATCCGATCCCATTTCTTCTCAGTCCAATCATCAGGTCGGTCTTCCAAAGCAATGTCCAACTCCTATTGGATCAAGACATCCATCACTTCGCACTGCCACACACCGAAGTTATTTGTGCCATCAAACTTTTCCACCTCATATTCCACATTAAAAACCACGGATTTTGAAGCCATGTGTCTAGGAGTCAATTCAGATTGGAGGATGACTCTGTTATAGACAATTTGGTGAATTCCTTTCTTGACCTCCGAAGAAATAGATTTCTCTCAAGAACAACATCCTAAATCTGAACTTCAGGCTCTGAGACTAATTTGTTGTGCGGAAGCGACAACCAAATACCAAAAGAAACGCGATGTATGTGTTGGAAACAAGAAACTATATCAAATCATGCAGTAAAGTACAGAGAGAAAAGCAAACACTTAGGCGAGAGAAGAGATTTATGTGCTTCGGCTTATTGGGATGTAAACCTACTCCACGGATAGTAAACGATCAAAGGGCTTCACTTAGCAAATAATCTAATGCTCCAAGAGCTACAAATTTGCATCTCACCAAGCTCTCTCCAATACTCTATGCAAAACCAGATGTATTTGCTTCCCAATACATAAAGAAACCCTAAAAAATGTATTTATCTAATACTTTGTCGAGAGTCCGGATAGACGTGGCCACAATCGGACAAAAAAGCAGGGAGTTTGGATTCTGAATGCGGAGTGGATAGTACGGACAGTCAAATCAAGCCAAAAAAAACTCACAAATGGTACTAAGGTGGACATGAAAGTGCATCAAAGTTGCTTTGTATCAACTGAAAGAATAGTTTTCCGAGATTACCGAGAACAATACACCCAACCTTTCTGTCTTGACAGATTTTAATTCACAAATGGCTGCATATCACATACATACATCTACAGATACGCATACCCATAATGACATAAATGATAGTATGTCTCCATACATACAACCACTCCTACTTCCAAACTCAGTACATAGATATGCAAATACGAGCATACACAATTACACACCTAAATTCACAATCTTTCCCTGTAGTTGACTAAATTGACGAAAATGGTCATCACAAATGGTACTATGCATTCAAAAATGAAGATTAAAGTAGACAATTACACACTTAAATTCCTAATCTTTCACTGTAGTTGACTAAATTGACAAGAAGGGTCATCATAAATAGCTCTATACATACAGAAATCCAGCTTAAAAAGTGTGATGAAATTCACAAGAGTTGAAAATTGTATGGAAAATGATTACCAGCTTGGCCTTTATACCGAGTTGGGTCGACAGGAGGAGTGATTAGCCTCAAAATGCCACAAGCATCAGCGTCTAAACCTTTTCTTTGTTGAGCTGCATCAACCCCTAAACCTGACCCACCATACATAGATTGCATTCTGAACTGGTGATGGGTTTGATGGCTGCAGCAACCGCCTAGAGCCCTGATCAAGAATTGTTGCCTTCTGATAATTGCAGAAGAATTCAACATACAACTACTCGGAATTGATTGCTGCAAACAATGGACACGCATATATTTGTGCCAGTTTTGACGGTGCCATGCGGCAAGATTCTAACTAGGCTCTGTTTGGCGCTTCTGAATTAGGGGGACAAGAAAAGGCAAGGAAATAACAAAACAAAGAAAATAAACTCTGCAAATGAAAAAAAGAAATAAAATTTGGCCATTTTCCTATGAAAACCCTTTGTCTTTAGTAAATTTTTCTGATATTTTTACTTTTTATAATTTTTTGTGTAGTTTTTTATCGTAATTTTTTAGGAATTAATTATTTGTCTTAACTAGAGAACCCAGAAAAATTCAAACGACTATTTTTGTCGAGATGGATGAGTAATCAAAATATATTACGTGATTTGATAGAAAAAATTTAAAAAAAAGACGAAAATTGGTTGTTTTGGGCATAATTTCAATTGACTTTAGACTTAAAATAATAGAGGTAGGCAGGGCCCAATCAAGCCCAAGAAGTCCAAAAGTCCCAATTTAAGACCTCAACGGGGCCGCAAACTTTAATACGGTGGCCCCAAGGTTTAATACCATTAACGCATACTTTAGTAAGTTGGCCGCAAATTTTTACACATTGGCCGTGAACTTTTGTACTTTGGCCGCGGTTAACGCACCCTAATATAAAGCCATAGATACAAGACGTCTTCTCTCTCCTTCAACCTTCCATATTTCGACCCTCTCTCTCTCTCTCATCCGTGTGGAAGAGTGTATGTTTCACTAGACTAACCAGGTATGACCCTTCTGTTGAGCTCGGCAAATCTTGATTTTCTTGGGTTCTTGGTTAGAATATTGAGAAAATGTCAAAACTGAAAGAATTCCTCACCTCTGTTGATCAGATTTTTTTTCGCCAAAAACAAAGTATACGCTAGTTTCTTTCTCTGTTCTTCATAGTTGATAAGAACCTGATTGTGGGAAAGTCCCTATTTTCTGTGATATCTTTTTCCCATTGCATGTCCACCATAATATTGTTCTAACTCTTGATTATGTGCTCTCTCTATTTCCCATTACAGACTTGTCAATGTGAATGTTCACTGACATCTCATACATGTCAAATTCTGGAATATGTGTGTCAGCTTAAATACTGTAACAGAGAATGTCATGTTCATTAAGGCTCTGTTTGGATAGAAAAGAATTTCAGTATAAGGGATTTAGGGCTGAATGACACTGGTGATATAAGAGGTTTAGCTGTCCGGCTTGTGAAACTAGAGGGAATATGGATTATAGGAAGTAGTCTAGTAGAGATGTACTTTATTTGGATCCTGAATAAATGTAAGTTTAACCATTCACATAATCAATTTGAAGTCACTCCTGTAAAACAGTCATTTCGTATACTACAGACACGAAAAATGCACGCACGCACACTTGCACACATGCTCACAATCGCTTGGGGGCCGACACAAGTGTGTGCGTCATTGTGTGTGCGTTTGTGTATGGCACTAGCATTATTGTTTCATATGTAAAGCTCCCAAACTCATTAGTGAATTCCATAGGTGAACAATCTAACCTAGGTTTGAGCGATTCTCGTTTGGATAATGAAGCCTTAGTTTGAATACACATCTGAAGGAGCCTTACTGCTTAGAAATCAACTTAAATCACGTTAAACCTGATGGGGCGGGAAAATGGACAGTCACTCTGAGATTACCTGCGTGATGTGCAAGACAAGTCCTTGAAACAGGGCCACCGAGGTGGTGCCGGCCCTATGTGACTTCTTGAGATCACATGTGGTGCATTCCTAACTGATATATTGAAAGCCCAAGATCGTTCCCTTATACTCATCATGGGATAGAATAGGTAGACACAAGTCAAGGGATTTGAATCTCATGAATTACAGCCAAGGTCGGTTCACTGTTACATGCAAAGCATGCTGAATTCATACACCTGTAGACTGTCTTTCTAACTTCGTCGTCGGGGAGGCCTTGGCTGGCACCACCCCAGTGTCAAGGACTTGTCTTGCAGGTTGCGCAGGCTATACCATACCTGTTATTCACTTGTTAGGGTCAATTACAAAAGTTTCCTCCAGCAAGTCTAGAGCTTTAGGAGACAAATTGGGCAATCAAGCCCAAGAAGTACAAAATGCCCAACTTAAAAACCTAAGTGGCCACAAACTTTTTAATACAATGGCCACAAGGTTTAATATGGTGGCCGCAAAGTTTAATACAATGGCGCATGGTTTAGAAAGTCCCCTTCAAATAAAAAGGGTTTAGAAAGTCATACTTCACTTGTCTTGCAGAGCGACACTCCATTTTCCGCTGTATCAAAGTCCATAATGTTTCTTCTTATTTTTTCCAAATGTATATTTAATTAATTTCTGAGTGTAAATGAATCTTTCCGCTCTTAAAAGTAAAAGTAAAACCACATCGTTCCTGTTATGCACTTGTTGGGGTCAATCACCAAATATTCCTCCAGCAAGCCTAGAGCGTTAGGAGACAAATTGGGCAATCTAGCAGGGAATTGTTACCTTGGGCGTTGTGGAAGCTGTCTAAGATGGTTGTCAGCTGGCTTATTAAGCTAGTTGGCACATGGCAAGATTGGTCAGCTAGCTAGTTGATGAACTCGAACAAATAAGCAGCTTCCATTACGGGCAGCCAGAAGTTGTGTTTTGATCCAAATTTGTTCATAACACTACTAGATTGAACTCTTGTCCTTGTCATGTGTACTTATTGAACTCAAAGCTAACTACAGAGCAGTCCATTGAAATGATACTATATTCAACACATGTTTTTGAACTGCAAATTCAATTCCAGTTATCTTTTCAAGTCATGCTTTCTTCAATGTCTATCTGAGTAATTGCACAGGAACTCACGATTTCAAGGATGAAACCGTGTCTTTAACTTACAATTGTTAGATCTCTCAGTTTTTGCATATAAGTTGAAAACGGCTTGTGCTTGGTAAAAGAGTTTTAAAATGGTATGGGTTTGGTTTAGAACTTGTTAAATGATATGCTAATGGGAAGACAAAGCCCTCTAATACAACCCCATCTCAAGATCTTACAGGAATCAGGCAATAGACAGTAGTGAAGGAAGAGAGAAGAAAGTCGAACGTAGAAGAAGAAGATGAGAGAGATACCGAAGGTGAATGCGATGAGGTCAGGGGTAGTGGTGGTTGGAGCCTTGGCCTTCGGGTACTTGACCCTGCAACTCGGTTTCAGGCCTTATCTTGAGAGAGCTCAAGAAACTCTGGACAAGTCTGCCCACCCAAGTGATGAGTCCTTCGACAATGCCCAAAGAATCTCTGAGTATTCTCATATCCAAGTAAAAGATAACTAGTACATCCTCCCTTCCGCCATCTCTCTGCTACGTGGGTTTTAGCTGTTTGCATCTCTTACATTGCTTGTATTTCTGCTTGTTCCTGACTCTCTTCAAATTCTATGATAATTGGTTCAGATTTCACTTGGACTAGGTTTTTTTCTTTTATTTCGTGTAGTCAGTGTTTGATTCCCTAGTGTAATCTGCACTATATCAATTGAAACTTGTGAATATTGGTTGCAGACATGAGCCTTACACTCATTAGTTTCTCCACCCATACTAAAGATTATTTAATGTGCTGATTC
Source organism: Rhododendron ferrugineum (assembly GCA_025642025.1). Classification (NCBI taxonomy): domain Eukaryota; kingdom Viridiplantae; phylum Streptophyta; class Magnoliopsida; order Ericales; family Ericaceae; genus Rhododendron; species Rhododendron ferrugineum. The sequence goes on from JAOTQK010000012.1 coordinate 1,760,176, forward strand.
GAAAGAAGATCTGAATCGCCTGAGTTAGAAAGGAGCCTAGATCAGAATACCATTTAATACTTTTTGAAGTAATATACATAGCCCAGAAACTTTTGAAGGCAGCATCCAGCCATATAAGATATGTTCATTAAGCTCGCTAAAACACACGCTTATTCCTATTTTTGCTATGCTATAATGAACTAACATGCCTATTTTCTTTCTGGAGTAGTCAGTGCTTGCCAAATAGACCCATCTGTGCTAGCAATCATGTATAGTGCAGTGTCCACCACTAAGATTGGGCTCGTATCTTTATGGAGTTTCAGTGTATCTCTTCAAATAGAACCATTTGTGCTAGCAATCATATTGTACAGTGTCCACCACTAAGAATGGGCTCATGGTCATCCTTGTTGCTCATCATGTTAATTCTGCTTGTTGGAATCAATATATTCCCATTTGGTCATCTTTTGCGTCCTACGGATGTGGTTTGCATCATAGAATTTTAGTGGGCTTCGTCAAATCAACACAAAATATTAGGACAAATCGAAGAAATATATTTATCTTCTTCACTTCATTCTCTCCTAAACCAAACCAAACCGAGCCGTATGTCCCAATCACTTGGGGTCGGCTACATGAATCATTTTCCTCCATTGAGCTCTGTCAAGGGCCAATTTGTTATTTCCCTCCAGACATCTCTATATAAAAACATGATTGCATACACAACCTATAGGAGACGTACGAGTTCAGCAGCTGTTTTGAGAGTGGTCCGTTTGGTACCTCCATTTGTTAGGTATTAGTCATTTTCGAAGTGATTAAGAGCTGCTATTGCTATATCCACTCACATTTGAAAAGGCTAGGGAGCATAGCGATTCAGATTTCTGCTCATTAACATTAGGACCTGGCTTGCCATGACAAGCTAGCTAGAGAGCCTTTAGGTACAAGTGATTATTCAGTGTTTCTAGAGCACCGCCACACAGTGGTTGAGAACCCTTCCCCATCATATATTGATATGGGAGCTACACACGCGCTTTGTGGTGGAGGCCCCACTAATGTGTGGTAGAAATGGGTCCACTTGGTGGTGCTCCAGGAGCACTTAGTAATTTCTCCTTTAGATACACACCACCTCACACTTTTGTGTTGGTTCCTTTGGCAATAACATAGCTAGTGATCACACTCCAGTAACTCCACTTGCAGCGTTTCACACGTTGTAAGACAGCATGATGGCCGATTTCAGCAACAGCAGCCTAAAGCTGGTGGTTGAAGCCGAAGCCGAACCTCTAATCGACCAAGACTTATAAAAGATTCTCGGCGTGAAGAGAAGAGAATGCGAGTGGCTGAAAACTGAGTGTGAATATCATTTCGCTTATCTTTTTTTATTGGGTTTTTTTTTGTTGAAAACTTGTATAAGGGTGCAAATTGCATCCACTGATTGGCATTACTTGCATAAGTAAGGTGTTTTCTGGTTTTTATTTTAAAACTGTCATTGTTGTTAAATTCTGATGGCACAAGTATCCGCGTGGTTTGAAATTGACTAAATAAAAGTAATTCACTATTGAGATATAAAAGTGTTTTAATTTTTCCGTTGGGAAAATGAATGTGTTTGTCTGACCCCATGTGCATAGGCCTTACACACCTTCTTTTAGGGCCTTCATTGGCAACTGATATTTTGCCCCACACAGTAAGTGGTACACGTTTAAATTTCCTTTTTATAACTCAGGTGTCCGGACCAGTTTTTGCGCACTTCGACTAATCTTCAAAGGCCCAACTCCACCTCTCACTTGCAGGAAGCCCAATGAAAGCCAGAGCAAAGCTCCATATGGCCTGGCCGCAAAGGAATTGATAACACCTGAGTGGTGTTAAACCTGAGAATCTGAGACCTGAGGTGAGAGCAAAGTTCAAGTAGATTATCCATGAATTTGTTTCACCAAGGTCAATCAGACCATGGATTGGATTACCAATGCCACCATCTCCACGAGGGTATTAGCAATACCCCCAATGGGCCGGCTTATTCATCCCATCGAACTACTAATCCAGACGCTTTTTTGGTTAGCAAACAAGGGCTCGTAAGGGTCTTCTTGTTAATTACGAGGATTATGATTTGATTTTTTGGGTACAAAAGTCTACATAATAGTATCTATATCCTAATAATAATGACAGGCAACCCTTTGATTTGAGCTTTGTCTAAATTACCCGTGAATCACGTATGAGGTAGCCTTCAAGTCTCCCTCGACTTGTCATTTCTTGTGGATCAATAATCTGAGATTTGAATTAACTAAGGCGTCACATTAAGCTTTGTTGTTATTGTGGACTTTTGGCCTACTTGTTTATTACTTGGGAAAATGACTGTCAATGACGTGTTTTGATAATTAATACCCGACAAGGACATTTTCAACATTAACAAATGTTCTCAGCATGTCCTTGGCGGGTAATATTAATTATCAAAACACGTCATGTGCCGTCATTTCCCCTTATTACTTCATTGATCGCACAACGACTGAATTTGGCCCCATTACATTCGTCTTGACGAGAGGCTCGGCATTTGGACTCTTGACGAGAGGCTCGACATTTGGACTCTCTCAAGGATTGACCTGATATTCTACCAAAAAAAGAAAGAATTGAACTGATAATCGAGTGTCGAACACGTTGAGCAATGAATTATTCAAGTTTGATTTGACGTCATAACGAGTTTTAAATATATGTTCGGGTTTGAGTTATTTACAAGTCAGATGGTAACTCCAGACACAGAGTTATATATTGCCATTTGCAATAGCACCTCCCTCTGACGGTCGTGAAGCAACTTCAAGATTTGATCATGCTTAAAGGTAATATATTCAATTTCAACTTTAATCAAGCCGATCATGAGTCGATCACGGATAGCATGAATTTTCAAACATCATGGAGGGGAACAAGTCAAGTAGTACGTAACTTGTTCAAGTTTGATTTGATAAAGTAAAAATTCAGTTTTGTTTCGTCTTCACGCAAGTACTCGGAACAAAAAGCGCCTATTTTTCGATAATGAAAATATAAGAAAGGTTTAATCTTTTTCTCTTAATACAATAAAGGTAATTAATTTCCGTAATCCTTTTTTTATAACCACACTCTCTTTTTTATCCTCTTTGTGATAATGAATTTACAATGTTTGTCCTTCCGAGTTTAAAAGAGTATATAAATGAAATATTAATTTTGTAAATTTACATCACAAGAAGACAAAAAAGGAGAGTGGTGGTAAAAAAAAAGGAGAGTGCGAAAATCACTTCCCTATAATAAATCAATCCCAAACAAATTTTTAAATAATCAAACACGCATTCCAACTTGAAAGAATGTGATTTGTTCATCTTTTTTCTTTGTCAATCGATAAAAAAAATCATTTATATCATATATGAAGTACAATTTATAAATTCGAGACACTACATTAATTGTGAGAGTTCACAAAACAACCATCAACCAATATCAGAAATAAGCCTCTTATAGGATAGAAACAAACAAAGAAATGAAAAACTCATCTAAGGGAAGAACGCCCACACATAGGTAGGGAGATTTGATTCATTCGAACTCCTGACCTCTTAATAAGATGCAAGAGTTCTGATCGACTGAGTTAGCCCCAGTTGGCTACGTGATTTTGTTTATCTGCCCTACTAAAAAAACGTTAATTAATCGTGTTGTCATCGTGGTGATCAAATTGGACCACTATAAAAAACGAATGTGTGGACTGACATCAAAGGATAAATTGATGCTTGACTTAGGTGAGGCCACTCCATTTCTCAATTCTCTATCATATCCTTCTTGACCCAACAGTTGCCCAACCCATTACCCAAGTATAATAGCAAGACAACCACCACCATATATATATATATATATATATATATGTATTATGTTATCATGATGGTAGAATGAGTTTCAAGTTTTCAAACCATCAATTATTTGTTGTCCATCTTCTTGGAATCATTCTTCAAGCAGTTTGGTTGCAACCTCTCTCACTCATAATGGCTTAGATCATTAGTTGGACTCAACTATATCATACACACATCGATTGATTTCGTTTTGCTGGTTAAAAATCCGTTCGAGATTGAGTTCAAATCAAAATCGATCAAACTACGGAGTACTAAACTCAATGATGTTTCGAAATCATTTGACATTAATAGTCTAATAAGCACGTCAGTTTTTAACGTATTTATAAACTTGTTAAGTTTTTCAAACTAAGCAATACTTTAGTATTTGTTACTTGGCTCGTTCGGCTCATTTATCGATCCTACTTTTATCGTACTTTAGGTGTCAATAGTCGGCATTTGGGTAAATTTCATATTAACACTTCATTCTTCCTCTTATTTAGAGGAAGATTTCTTATTGGCTCTTTAATTTAGTTTGTCCATAAAAATCAAAATGAAAACTGTAGCCAACCAAAAACTGGTGGTATAAATTTTCAAGTGGGTAATGGGGCGGGATAACATCATCCCGGCCCAACCCGAATGCAATCGGATTTTCACATAGTTTCCCAAAACCGTCCGATACTTGAAAATTTGACAAAACCCTCACCGATCAAGACAGGTTCAGGGCGTGACGATGTCAGTTCCCATCTTTACATAGTATAAACACATGAATCATCTGTCCTAACCCGATACAACCGCCCATTAATAACTTTAAACAAATGGATCATCTACCTCCGACCCAACACAACAACCTATGAACCATTTAAACAATTAATTTCAATTGAAAGGCGACATTTAGGCCCTTTCGCCTAATTTTTTTAGACTTTATTTTCATTATTTTACATGATTTTTTTCCAACTTTGATCGATTTTTTAATATTTTTTCGATTCTTTCCATCGAAGCAAACGACATGAGGTAAATATTTGACCCAAATATGACAATCTAGGCCCTTTCGCCTAATTTTCTTAGATTTTATTTTAGTTATTTTACATGATTTTTTTCCAACTTTGATCGATCTTTTAATATTTTTTCGATTCTTTCCATCAAAGTAAACGACATGAGGTAAATATTTGACCCAAATATGACAATCTAGGCCATTTCGCCTAATTTTTTTAGACTTTATTTTCTTTATTTTACATGATTTTTTTTCCTACTTTGATCGATCTTCCAATATTTTTTCGATTCTTTCCATCGAAGTAACACCACATGAGGTAAAATATTTTGACCCAAATATGACAACGAATGAGAGAAAAGAACAAAAAAAAATACCATGCCAAAAAAATCAAAAGAAAGATTTAGAAATGTGATTTTGGCACTCAAATTTTAGCCAGTGACACTCTACTATTTGTCTTGTAATCTCACATAATTAAGACACAAACTGAAGTGCCAGTAATTAAAACTGGAGTATTAAAATCAATTTACATTTAGGAATGTGAAAACAAACAAACAAACAAACAAAAAGATTAACGTCAAAATAGTCCCACTACTCACGCCGACAGTAGTACTTTTGTCGGATTAGTTAATTTACACAAAGCTCAAAAAACCACCCTCCTATAATCGCGCGTACAATCCACGACCATGACTGATAAGAGTGAACCAACATCGAACGTGTAATTTACCCAAAAGAAAAACATCGAACGTGTACCGTTGTTAGTCCGTTACCTTTCCTGTCAATTTGGGCCACGTCCCACCACTCTCGTAGCCCTCGACTTCTGGAGAGAGAGAGAGAGAGAGAGAGAGAGAGAGTGCGTTTTTTTTTTGGCCGTTTTCCAAACAGTGCCATTTCCAGATTCTTTCTTGTTTTGAAACTTAAATTCCTCTTCACATAGTATTATCACCCACATAGTCGTTTACAATTCAACTCTCTCTCTCTCTCTCTGAGAATTTAACAATGGAAGGTGCACTTTTCTCTCTCTTTATCTATCCATGAATCCCACCTTGCTTTGCTTGCCACCCATCTTGCTCCCAAACCAAGTAAAGAAGCCAAGAAAAGAGAGCAAAAAAAAAAAGTGGAAATCATTCAAACCCAGTTCGCCATGAGTGTTGTTTTGCTTCTACACCACAACTCTCCACTGTTTCTCTCTCATCTTCTTCTCTGAATCTCTCTGTCCAACCCACATGCCCAAATCTACTTCTAACCCCCAAATGTCCAAATACCCATCTCAAGAATTGGCAACAATGCCTACTTACTTCGATTACTTCAAGAAGTTCAAGAAATTCAAACTCTTTGAGCCCTCTGTGGGCATATTGGGCTTCTTTCTTGTTACAGTCTGCATCATATGTTGTTTCTTTTACTTGGATTATAGAGCTGTGGCGAAAGGGTTTAGGATTTCAGGAAATTCTGATAGGTTTTTTAGGTTGAAATTTGGTGAGAATGGTCATGAGGACAAAAAGGTTGAGTTTTTGGCTGAGAAGGGTGGTGGGTGTGACGTGTTTGATGGTGATTGGGTGTGGGATGAGACTTATCCGCTGTACCAATCAAGGGATTGTAGGTTCATGGATGATGGGTTTAGGTGTTCTGAGAATGGACGGCCTGATTTGTTCTACACCAAGTGGCGTTGGCAGCCCAAAGATTGCAACTTACCCAGGTTATTCATAATCTTGGTTTTGGTTACTTTGTGTTTTGAATTTTTAGTTGCCTTGCAATTGTGTTTGGTTGCTGAGAAAAAGTGGGAATCTGAAGAAGAATTAGAATTAGAATTTGATTCTTGAATTTTACTTAAAGAAGCATAAAACTTCCAATCAACTAACCAAATTACAATTTTTTCATGGGAAATGCTACAATACACATCCCTTATTTGGGTATGTATTATATGCACCCCAAAAAGTTATGATTCATAGAGAAAATGTTACAAATTATATTGTTAAAAAGTTACGATTTTAGTATAAAAGTTATGAATTCTAAATGTTACGAATTGTATTACTAAAAAGTTACGATTTTTTAGTATTAAAGTTACGAGATACACCAAAATGTTATGAATCATAATGAAAATGTTACAAATCGTATTGCTGAAAGGTTATGAGTTCTAGAATAAAAGTTACGACTCACACTAAAATGTTATGAATGAACCATACAATAGGTGCATAAGGTTAACACTTTTATAGGGTGTGTATTGTATACTTTCCCTTTTTTCATAAGGTAAATGTTCATGTCTGGAGAAAAATTTATCTGCCTTCAAATTTCCATTTTTCTTTTTCTTTTTTAGGTTGCATGCAGTTGAAAATTTGAGAAGCTGTTTTGTATTTTTTCTCTCTCCATCTGGCATCTACTGCTACGTACTCTTCAATTAGCTATTCTGAGATGGGAAGAAAGTGGTTGAATCACGAGTGCCACTGTTGAGCAAACGATTACTGAACTTTGTCTTTTCTTTTGGTGCTCTTCAGCCCTACATTCCTTTCAGCTTTTTGTTGTTTGTCTGGTTCTTTGTATTGGAATCTTTGCTAATGAAATTAAAATATGATAGTCTAGTTGCCAAAGGGAAGAAAGATTTAGTTTTGTGATATGTAACTGACTACTAATGTGCTATGTTTCTTGATTACTTCCAAATCAGATTTGACGCAAAAACGATGTTGGAGAAATTGCGAAACAAGCGGGTAGTATTTGTTGGAGACTCAATTGGAAGAAACCAATGGGAGTCCCTCCTATGCATGCTTTCTTCTGCAGTTCCAAATAAAGACTCCATATATGAAGTGAATGGTAGCCCGATCACGAATCACAAAGGGTTCTTATTGTTCAAGTTTGCGGATTATAACTGCACTGTGGAGTACTATAGGGCTCCATTTCTTGTACTTCAGAGCAGACCTCCTACTGGATCTCCACGAAAAATAAAAACTACCTTGAAACTGGATCAAATGGATTGGAGCTCTATAAAGTGGAGAGATGCAGATGTGCTGGTTTTCAACACAGGACATTGGTGGAATTTTGAGAAGACCATAAGAGGGTAATTGGATTTTGTAGAAATACTTTAACTTTAGGCTGTATTTGGATAAAAGATGTGGGTGAGGAAAAGGAGAAAGAAATGGAAAAGTTGAAGGATCTAACCGTTGTTAGCCATTGGATCCTTCAACTTTGCTATGTCCTTTCCTTACCCGAACCCTTGATCCAAATACAGCCCCCGTCTTTATTTGCTGTTGTCTTTCCATCATGAACTTTTGAACTATGCGGGTAGCTTTTAGAATTAGAGGTTCTAAAGATTATGGATTATTAGACTTTGGAAATGGCTAAGAAATAAGTTTGTGTCATACACATACCATTCAAAAAAATTAGTGGATTCACCTATTAGAAGCTGCATTGGAGCATTACAACTTGGTTACGGGACATGGCCCAATAGTCGGTGGTTCTGGCCATTTGGTGACTGGCCTCTAGGTTGATTTGGACAGGAGTAAGATGCCATGGTTTTGGCCAAGATTGTGGTTTGATGCATAAGTGAATCCCATTGGCTTCGTGTATGGTATGGTTGCTGAGTGATTAACAAATTTTGGTATAGAAGAGATTAATGCTTACGCTGCAGCACTCATATTGGATGGTAGAAATCTCCAGGGCAAACTAGAGTTTGATTCTGTTCTCCTGTTTGGACCTTGGGGTGATATGGAGTTATGAATGATAGTCCTGATCCTGATTAGTTATTCAAGTAGTAATCACCTTCCATTTTCCAAGATGATGAACTGGTCCCTCATGAGAATCTTGCATTCGTGGAGGAATAGGAACCATTTAAGAGTAAACAAAGTAACGAAGTAGTTGTATCGAAAATAATTGAAACATTCACTTCCCTATGGAGAATCCCTCACCAAACCGAACACTTGGAAAGCAGTGACAGCAAAACTCCAGTGCAGTTACAGGATTCCTTTTTCTATTATATCTCTTTGATTCATCTATGAATGAAAATGCAATGATACTTGTGAGTGTAGTCTCTTGCAACAAAGAAAAACAAATACTGGATACATATTTTGGCCAATAACCCTGCCGTGTCAGGATGAAGGGTGTTTGGAAGATGATGTTAATTATTCAGGAGGATTCCATAGTCGTGTTTATTGGAAACAATATGTTCCTCTTCTTTTGTTCAATTATGACTTACGAGTACTGTCACAGATGCTGACTTGAAGATTCCAACATGATGTGGACAGGGGTTGTTACTTCCAAGAAGGTGCACAGGTGAAGATGGAGATGGAAGTTGACACTGCATACATCAAGTCCTTGGATACTGTGCTAGATTGGATACATCGTGAAGTGAATACAAGCAAGACCCAGGTTTTCTTCCGCACATACGCCCCTGTGCATTTCAGGTTGGTTTTCATAATATTTTCATCTTGTGTCTGCATTCTTGCATTTTCATTTCCTTCCTCCAAGTCCACCAAAATTTGTTGATTAAGAAGTGGACTTAGGACTCCCAACCATAGGCCTGTTTGATGGACTGCTTTGACAGTGCATCGCCACATCCCCCATATACATGGTATCATGTTTTGGTGGGATTGGTGGTCAAATTTTGCACATTAATGGTGGCTGTTGTTTACCTATGGCCTCAGGCATACATTATTGGCACTGAAACATCTTGATTCTTATGGCCGATGGGTACAGAACCAATGGAGGGTCATAGACTCATCATACTCTTTGGCATTTTGTTAATTGCCTCTTTTCCAACATAAAAATGTTCTTACCATTACATGGACAAACATTCAAGTAGCTCTGTCCTATATGTGCATAAGCATGATTGCCTATTGCCTTCTGCATTTCATTGTTTCCCTATATTTAATTAGTAGAGATTCTCTATAACTGAAAATACTCAACATGGAATATGCAGAGGTGGTGATTGGAGGAACGGGGGAAGCTGCCACATGGAAACACTCCCAGAGCTGGGCTCCTCATTGGTGCCACCCCAAACGTGGGCCCAATACAACATACTCGGTAACGTTTTATCATCTCACTCATCGAAGTTAGGGACAGTGGACATATTGAACGTAACAGTCATGACTTCGCAAAGGAAAGATGGGCATTCATCTCTATATTATCTGGGTCCGAAGGGAGGACCCGCGCCTCTGCATAAGCAGGACTGCAGCCATTGGTGTCTTCCTGGAGTCCCTGATACTTGGAATGAGCTTCTTTATGCTTTGTTCTTAAAACGTGAGGATAGTCGGAAGCTGAATTCATCTGCATTGCAAGCACTAGTATGATTAGTGAAGAGCATCATATTTTGTCGAGCTTTTCACCACAGTGTAAACAGTACATAAATGGAAAGGAGAGCAGGAAACTCTTATCTTTTTTGAAGTTTAGCCGATGGGTTTTGCCTTTTTTTATCAGAGAAGAAGTCCAGTTTTATGGGCAAACCGGTGGAGAGGGAGTTTTGGTATAGAATATTCTTTAGAATAAAGAACACAAAGGTTTGTTTTTTTTTTTTTTTGGTTTGTACCAAATACGAATTACATGGTGCTAAATGTGCTTTGCCATAATTAAGGCTAGGAGCAAATTTTGTTTGTATAATTAACGCTTACCAGTGGAAAATGTAATGCTTATGGTACTTCAAAGTTGTATGCTATGCAAGTTCCATTTAAGCAAAGCACCCCATATTGAGCTACATGGCTAGTTGGTTATTTACTTGATGTTTTGCCTGTAAAGAAAGTTTTTTGACGTACTTTTCGCTGCATTCTTTTTCCACTAAGCTTTCTTAAAAAATAAGTACTTATTTGTAATTTTTAAGTTTAAAAATAATGGGCTTACTAAAATAATTTTTTGTGCAATATAAATCTTGTTCGAAAGATCTTGATGAGATTTTTTGAACGATGAAAAAAATCAAAAAATTATTTACGTAGATACATAATTTACAAATAAATAATTATTTTTTAATAAGACTTATAGTGGAATAGCAATCTAGCTCTTGTTTGGAACAGGAGAATTGGTTGAACAAAAACAAGTACCTCTGGAATTTGACCATTGTACAGTCTCATTGGTGTCAATTGGTCCTTACAACTTCATCTCAACTATGTCAAACCACAGTCATTCTTTCTCAACCATTCACCATCATTAAAACTAAACATATTTCAATCTAAGATGCACTTAGAGTAGGCCCCATTCTGCTAAGGTTTTATTTACCGCTTAACGAGACAGGTTATTTTCTCACAATACATCACATTTAGTTCAAAAAATAAGTACTTCGGTTTCGTTCTGCTAAGGTTCTTATTTTTGAAGCACTTATTTCACGCTTTACATCATTCTCTTATGATACATCACCTTTTATTTAAAAAATAAGTACTTATTTTAGTTAATAGAATTGATCAAAGTATAGCAGATTTTTTTTTCTTGTTTTTTTTTCATTTTTTAAGTTTTTCACACCCATGTGTTAAGGGAGCGTGTCAAGTTGTCAACCATCACTTCTTCCCTTTTGAGAGAGAGAGAGAGAGAGGAGCATTCACAGCCAAGAATTAAACTATCTTGGATCCAAAAGTGTTATGTACAAAGAAATGTTACTTGGAAATGATATCCGGAATACACTATTTATGATCGGTCATAAAAGACCATTTCCAAGTACCAAGTAACATTTCTTTGTACATAGCATGCCCTTTCTTGGATCATATCTTATAACACTCCCATGATTCTTGTAGGATTGTGTGGGCCTTACCCAGATTGACAATGACCCACCACTCCACATCTAGTCCAGCCCATATTGGCGTTCCCAGTCTTTTTCAAGCACTAGAATAACTTAGGCAAAAAGGAAAGAACTGAAGTTGACGGAGAGCTAGAGATGAAAGTAGCCGTCGAATCTATGGAAGATGATATGTTCTTTTTGCAAACTTGAACAAGCAGATTTCTCTCCTAATCATGGACGACGATCGATGACCCCGTCGCCCATTGTCCTTCAGCTTCTCTCCAGGTTTCTAACCCACATTGATTCTATTTCAAACCCACATTGATTCTATTTCACAATTTCAATCACATTTAAGCATCATTTACGCGAGACGTTACATGTGACACCAATCACATCATCCTAGCAATTTTATTCGTACTCAACTGGAAAAGAAACTCCGGGAGAGTATGTGTGTTACTAATAGTTTGTAGTTCCTTCTACCCTTTCACTTGAGAAAAACTGTCTTGTACGGTTCCTGCACTCTGCTAGAGATTCTCTATCTCCGGCTTGTTTGTTTTGGTATTTGGATTTTGAGTGGAGAAAAATGAAATTAATGATTGAGAAAAAATTTATCGGAGACCCTGCGCAGAACTAGGCGCACACAGACAAAAAAAAAAAAAAAAAACTTGAAGAAAAAAGAAGGTCTCAGGAAAAGCGAAAAATCCCGAAAAAAGAAGGCCAAACCTTTGTGGTACTTTAAGTTTGGATATGCCTCAAAAGGCCATAGGCCAAAATTGTCTCATTCATTCATCACCCAGACTGCCACCAAGGAAAGCATGAGTGACACCTGCACTCTTTCATGGCTGATTCGGCATTTCCCGGTCCACGTGGCTCGGTTTTTCTCGTTACACGTGTTCTGTTTACATTTGATATATGTAATATATATGTATGCTCAACCCACTTCCCTCATAAGCTAAAGCTATTAATATTAGCACTCTTTCGGGTTGTGACTTCTGTGGAGAGAGAGAGAGAGAGAGAGAGAGAGAGAGAGATGGCATCATCTGAAGAGGAGCAGAAATTCCCACCACAAAGCCAAGACAGGCAACCGGGGGAAGAGCATGTGATGGACCCAACCCCACAAGCCATAAACCCTGACCACAAGCCTTCCAACAAGCTTCATGTATAACTTGTTCAAATCTATCTTCTCAACTCTTCCCAATTCGGAGGGGGATTAGAAACTCACGTGACCAGTATACAGAACTCCCAAACCAATTTGAATACGAAATGTATATTTAGTCGTTCGATGCATGTGAGTCTCGTATGAGAATCTGAGATTCATATGCGTCCAAGGTTTTAAACAGGGATATCGGAATACGTAATAGTATTGGCCGCAGTGTAATGGTATAGGAAGCATTGAACGATAAGTTGTTGTAGTCGACTAGTAGTGAATATTTAGTAACCATTTTGTTTAGGGAAAACAAATAATCTAGAGTGCATAAATCAGAGTAGCGATCCATTATTGGCCGTGAACTGGTTCATAAATCACGAAAGATCTGCTACGAAATGGGAACCGGTCAATATTTTAATCTCACCGATATACTGGAGTGCGACACTAGCACAAAAACCGATAGCTACTAGCCAATACGCTACGCAACGGCCAATATTTCAAACTTCGCATGCATTGGACAACTCTGGATATCTGGATTACTCTCTGTCTAAATTTTAAGCTATGCACCCCACTTTCTAGATACTGTTTTTAAGTACATGTTCAATGTGTTCATTCTATTTAGCAAAGAGAAATCGGTAGACTATTGATGTGAAAAGACTTCCATGCATGCAGGGTAAGGTGGCGGTCGTGACCGGTGGCGACTCTGGGATAGGGAGGGCTGTGTGCTACGCCTTTGCCCTAGAAGGCGCAACCGTGGCCTTCACGTACGTGGCGGACAGAGAGGAAAAAGATGCTGAAGATACCCTCAGGATGATCAAAGATGTCAAGGCAAGCGATGCCAAGGACCCCATGGCCATGGCCGCGGATTTAGGGTACGATGAGAACTGCAAAATGGTGGTGGATGAAGTGATTGATGAATTTGGCCGGATCGATATTTTGGTCAACAATGCCGCGGAGCAGCACCTTACGAACACTGTTGAGGAGATTACCGAGGAGAGGCTTGACAGGGTTTTTCGAACCAACATCTTTTCTCAGTTTTTCATGACAAGGTTAGACATTGCATGTCCCGAGGATTAATTAGCAGCGCTCCATAGCGTATCAGCTACTACGTAACAGTTTTCTGACCCACTAAAGCCATTTTCCAATTACCTATTAGTTGCTTTTCGATTCACGAATTAGTTCACGACCATTGGAAATGCTATCGACCGCGCTACGGCCGATGTTGGCAAGTTGGCCAAGATTTCCTGTTTTGAAAAAGTCCTGTTCATTTGTCATTTTCGGTTGGTTATACAATATGGATGATCTTCGTTTTGGATGCAGGCATTCTCTGAGGCACATGAAACCTGGAAGTTGCATCATCAACACTACATCCGTCAACGCCTACAATGGAAACCCGACGGTGCTAGACTACACCGCAATGAAGGGAGCCATAGTGTCATTCACGAGAGGCCTGACGCTCCAGCTGATAGAGAGAGGGACTCGCGTCAATGCAGTGGCCCCCGGCCCTGTCTGGACCCCGCTCCAACCGGCCTCGATGCCGGAAGATAAGGTTGCAAAACTAGTGGCCCCTGGCCCCGTCTGGACCCCGCTCCAACAGGCCTCGATGCCAGAAGATAAGGTTGCAAAACTAGGGTCGGAGACGCCCATGAACAGGGCAGCGCAACCGCACGAGATTGCACCGGCTTACGTTTTCCTGGCTTGCAATCACTGTTCTTCATACTTCACTGGCCAAGTTTTGCACCCCAATGGTAACAACTAACAAAGACTTCATTCTCTTGACTTTCAACTAGTTAAGATTTTGCTAGTGATTGTTGTGTTTGTGTGATTGTGTTGTGCAGGTGGGATGATTGTCAATGCTTGATGCTTGCTAAGTGCAGATGCTTGTTGCGTCGAAGGACGAGTATGTAGCTTGGGCTCGGTAGTTGTTCTACGTACAGATGTGTGTATGACGATATATATATATATATATATATAAACGAAATGTACAAAACCCCTGTTGTGCAAAGGAATAAACGAGGGATCTACTAGCTAATGCTGTGGATACAAAGAAACAGGCACCTTCTGGGATACAGATATTCAAACAAGGATTTGAACACATATGAGCGGAGCCGTTCGCTTGAGTGGTCTCACGCGTATTGTGTGGACACACGTGCATCGGGGATGGCCCTGGAAACATTTGTGTCCCTAGCAGTACTTGACCTCAAAACTCAGTCTTCATGTCTTAATCTACTTACCACTGCACGATTTGGTGACCATATATCCGTAAATTCACGATTTGGTGAGACTCTATAAACACACACACAGCAAAGTAATACCAGGCATCTTATGAGCCCAAAGTTCTCTTATTTTTTCTCAACATAATCACAAACTGCACTATACAGTGCAGTTCTCTTAACTCTGAACACACGAACATCGTGACAAGATCGTGAGAGCGTGATGGGAAGGGCGACAAAGTTTTAACGATGAAGAATATATGTCCTACTGGAGTGTTGCGGCCAATGCCACTGAACTTAAACAGAGAACATGATAGCTTTTAGCACTTAAGAAATGAATACATGGTGATGTTTCTGTATAATAATAATGAGGATGTACTTGTACGTATGCTATTTCATGTTCTGCTCATGGGTTCTACTGCTGATCCACGACTTTGATCTTAACGTAACAACTCTACTGGATTGAGATGTTATACCCTCGCTGTCAGTTAAACGACAGAAGCAGAATGAGCCATCAAAGCAGGATCCTAAATCGCAAAATTGAGATACGTAATAGGATCGGTGTCATTCGAAATAAAGCGTTATCGAAAATTCAAAATACATTACGTAACAGATGAAAAGATATGTAATGGCCAATATTTAAAACCATGCAGAGTTACAAATTTCAACGCTCTTACATGGAACATTCTCTCTTACAACAATAATTTACTAAAAGGTCCGAAGTGTGAATGTATAATTATTGCAGGACGCGAACCAATCATCCCTTATACTTACCGTGTATTGGTTCATAGTCATAGACTCATACGTCACTTGCAAAATGGACTGACTGGGAAGGGTAGACACCAGCAATGGACTGACTCGGAAGGATAGACACCAGCATAAATGCCTTTTTCGGCAGGAGTGGAATATAGAAGCCATGGTTGAGCACTGGTTTCAACATCATCAATTTCCAGTCTGCCAGGCGAAACAATGAAGGATTAGCCAAGTTAAAAGTAACACATCTAAATTCGACTCAAGAAAGAAACCTAGTACTTGGATATATCATGGAAACAGAATCCTTTCAAGTCTTTGGTATAGAACTTTTGAAGTCCTTTCAATCTATTTAGAATGTGTCTTGTTCCTCACCTTTCTTTTTCTTCTGTTTTTAAGCTTTTGATTAGTTTCAACTGTATGAATTTCATGACATCAACTCTCTTATACTATGAGCGTCATTATCATTTTTCTAACTTCTTCCTTAGCCGAGTGTGAGAGATTACCTTAGAACCTTGGCTTGTAAAGACAAAAGTACTCTCTCACACACACACACACATCACAGTGTTTTACCTAGCATGCGTACTCAAAAACTATCCAAGCCCAGCAGAGAATCAAGTACACTAATGCCTTCTCGATTCATAACTATAAAAACAAGCAAGCCACTGCATTCAAATCTTTGCACCAAAAGTTCTCACAAAAAAATCAGCTAATCAAAATGACTGATGTGACATGACGAATCAAACCGATTCAACAAACGTGATTCTGTTCCTGACATGTACGGCTCATCCCATAAACATGCAAAAGCAAGAACGGAAGCTATTGTATATGGAGAGTGCTCAAATCTTTTGCACTAACTAGGCATTTCCCCGTGATGGAGCATTCAAAAATAGTTGTACACAAGAAAAGTACAGGGTAAAATAGCCTGAAACAATGAGTGAATCAGCACCTAAACAAAGCTGATGGCATAGTAACAGAACTCCAGAAAAATGATTTGTTCAGGAGATGGTTTTAAGAGTAACTTTGACAAACCTGAACAAGAGAAGCTTCCGACTGGCCTGGGATGATGCTCTTCACACAAGAGGATTCAACTGAACTCATACCACGCACATTTTTCCCAACAATTTCATTCGGAGACTCAGTAATTTCACACTCTTGCGTGTCTTTTCCTTTGTAAGATAAGTTTGAGGTCCCTCCTGGGGAACTGGATAAAGGAACAGAAACTCCAGTATGTTTTGAGTTAAGATCAAGGCGTTCAATCATACGTGCAACACCAGCAATACTTGCATTCATCTCGCGTTGAACTTCTCTTCCCAGATCTTTGACTGTGATATTGTGTGCAAGTTGCTTTTCTTTAACTACTCGGGTAAATTTTGAGAATGATTCCTTATACCTGTTGCAGAAGAACCAATCATCAAAGAGCTGAAACAAGTAATCATCAGAAACCCAAACTAGAAAAACGAGTACCTGGCAGAAGCAGCTGAAAATTTAGATTTAATAGACTCTGAGAAAGCAAGTAATTCAGATGAGCTTGGTCTCTGTGGACTCTCTGGTGGCAACTGGCTGCAAACAACCCCAAATAATAACCATGTTGTAAGGCGTTGAATTATGCATGAGAAAGAACAGTATGGAGAAACATACGCAAGGTATGTATACTTGTATAGTTGCAATGAAATTCCTAGTAATAGTAGCAGCAAACTCCACCACTCAGGTTTAACATCCCGAAACCACTTTGTTATCAACATAACTCATGAATGTATCAAAATACAACGCTTAACAGTTTCGAAAGGTACCTGAGCTTAAAAAAACCATGTCTGTTACTAGCAGAGCTTGGTCCCGTATGTACAATGTTGGGAACCACGGATGATGGGGTTTGAGCACGGATGATAGTAGGTGTGCTAAAAGTTGGTGAATCACCCTCTGAAAACTCATAATTGGAACTTCGGGGTTCTTCTGATGATGTAGTGGGTATATGCTGTACATCGGATAGAACCTGTGAAGGAGCAACAGCAAAAGATCTGTGCCTTCCCCTTCTGCCAATATGACGAGCTCTGTGAGCAGCAGCAGCAAAATCTCGCATAATACGCTCCTCGAACTCTGACTCATCTGAATAAGAATTATCCTGAGAGGCAGTATTTTATATCAGCATGTGATGAAGCAGAAATTCAAAGATAAATACATTCCCAACCACAAAACTCACATGATTGATTTCATAATCCTCATGGATAATGCGAGCATTCTGCCTTGACCTCAAATTCCTCTCCTTTTCCACTGCAGCCAAAAGCCCTTGGCTAAAGGCAATATAACAGAAGAAAGACAGTCCATAGTCAGTAATTACTTTGTGAGATTGATTCCACCACTGTGACATTATAAAAAGTCCACGAGTCAAGCAACACAAGTCATCTGTTAACTCAAGTCAGTGTCGATTTCTACCTGGCAGGGTCCTTCAAGACAAGAAGCTGCCAACATATGGGGCACTCTTTGCTTCTTTGTGACCTGAAGAGAAACAAGTTCCTTTAGGAGAAAGCAAACACAATATATAAGTAAGAAGCAAGTATTGAGCATGTGGGTGTCAAGTGCGAGCACTGGAATATTGGTCTTGAAAATCTAGATAGATCAAAGCGAAACAAATTCTCACAGAACGTTGGTCTACCATTCAAGAATACACTGGAGATGATACTCGTGTCTGCAAGTGGTGACCTGTGAAAACAAAGGAACCTCAAAAGGTTAATACTTCCTTGGGCCTACACAACTCTTACAAAATGCAGTTGTCCTCAGATGTAATGAATACACCAGATATCACAATTTGAAGACCAATCAATCGATATACGTATTTAAAAATAAGTGCGATA
The DNA here is from genome assembly GCA_025642025.1 of Rhododendron ferrugineum. NCBI lineage: Eukaryota > Viridiplantae > Streptophyta > Magnoliopsida > Ericales > Ericaceae > Rhododendron > Rhododendron ferrugineum. The sequence goes on from JAOTQK010000012.1 coordinate 1,778,617, forward strand.
AACTCATCATTGACCGATGGATTCATCCGCTTAATTATATATGTCGAGTGATTTGGAGCATAGAATTCAATTCTTCATGCCACTAATATGATCATAAAAGCATTACAAAAGAGTCATCAAAATAAAAATTGAAAGGGAAAATAAGTGATCTTCAATGCAGTAGATGATCGCAATATCAGACACTATATCACTATGGTTCCGTTGATTAGAGTGAAAATGATAGAAAATGCAAGAAATACAAAAACAAAATGAAACTTTTTGGTGTTTCATTACCATGAAAATAGTGGAAAGTGCTAGATAGTAAATTTTCTTGTACAAACCATTTAAGCACGGTTACATAGCTTTCAGCCTTTCACTTTCCTGCTCAAAACAAAAGGGAATTTTATTTTATTGTGAAATTCGCCCCCTCTTATGACACTTCCCATTATGCCCATGATTTTTACTTTCTTATCATGTTCCGTACATATTGTATGATAAGAGTAAGTTAGCACCTATAAATATTTTGTTGCACGATTCTCATAAAACTTTTCATTTTAACCAAAAATGCTCATTTTCACATAAATTTCTTTCTAATCTAACGAACCCTAAATTAACTTATAGTATTAAACCAACGGGAAAAAGCCAAGGGGGGACTCGGGCCCCTGCACAACTCCAAATACTCTTGCATACTATACTAATTTTTAGGTTAATTAAGAAAATTTCTATGGGATTATGTTGGCGCAACGCAAGCTATAGATGGATTAGCCCAAGATTTACAAGTATCTTGCCGCAGTTCCAACTTCCATGACGGAGGAGGACATGCTTCCATGACCGAGGGTGACATGATGTGGCAAGCACACAAGAATAAAATCTCAGAAAATTCTTCTCTCTGCTCCGGCAAATTACTTGTAAATCTTGGGCTAATCCATCAATAGCTTTCGTTGCGCCAACAGATTAGCCCCTGCAAGTCCTTTGAGTGAATAAAAATTCTTAAAATTTCTATATGTGGGGGGTAAAAATCTCCAAAATTTCAAGTTATCAATAATTTTTTAGGTTGCACGAATAAAATTAAATGGTGGTTGCACACATACACATAATATCGTCTCTTCTACGGACCTTGCGAGTAGCGATATGTACTTACAGAATATTATTATCAATACGAAGATACACCTGATTCGGGCACCTGCTTGACACAAATCCGCCACTGATTGCAAGTTGTAATCCAAACCAACGATGTAAAAGGCACAAATTGAAAATCCGAGATCACACAAAATCCCCGTCAATTAAATCAGAGTTGATACTCCACAAATCACCAACAAACGCCACAACAATCACCGGCGACAAAGACTACGAAATTGAGCGGAGAAAAAGTCCAAATTTACCAAAATGTACAGTCCACCTTACCAAACATCAAAATGCAAAAGCTTAACGCGCAGAGGAATATATATGCATGAATCTAATAAGGTTGTGAGCATAAAAGAGGAACATACAGAGGGAGGATCGTCAGAGATGAAAGGCTCGAGGCATATACTGCACGAATCCTCGAAATCATCATCATCAAACGCAGCAGCAGCAGAAGAAGACGATGCAGGGGGAATGATCGGAGGATTTTGAAGTGAAGAGAGGAAATCGGACATGTTTATACAGTATTGAGGAGTGAAGAGATGTGGGGAGAGAGAGAGAGAGAGAGAGGAATTGTGGGGGAAGAAGAGAGGGAAGGAAGGGGGTGCAGAAAACGCAGGAAAATTCCGCTATCTATACGGTTGGTACTTTAAGGTAGAATTGAAGCCAATATTGAATCAATCAACTCTCTCAAAGAAAATATTATTATGTCATAATGACAAAAAAAAAAAATTATGTCATGCATTTTCTTGTTCATTTTAAAAGGGACTTTTATTGGAAAATTGGCATTTTTTAATTTCGATTAAAGGGAAAGTGACACTTTAAGACAACAGTATAATTACCCAGTTAATTCTATCTCGCAAAATTGTAGTCCCGCAAAGTTAGGCCATTTCTAAAGGACGGGTAATTTCAAGTTGGCCAAGACATTTGGTTGTAAAAAAAAAAATTGGTAATTTTTTGAATAAAGTAATACCTTTAATAACTTATAAAAAGTTTATACAACAATTTGAAGATTAATTGAGACTTTTAATTTGATGTAACTAAAATTCTAAAAAGTTATGCAAAAAAAAAAAATGCACGTCTTTTCGAGGTGTATTTTATATTTGTAAGAGGATTAAGAAAGTATACTTGATAAGTGTGTCAAGGCACTAGGAAAGAAATTTTATGTGATGTTCATTGCATGGTTTTTCATACGAGATAAATAGAGTTTACTAAAGTCTCAAGTAACGATCTAAGACATCTGTATTATCGATGTGTTTACATTAAGGGAAAAAAAAAACTAATCGGGCATTTGCATACAGCTAAAGAAAATAGTATATTGTTTTAATTTTCTTCTAAAAAATATGATTCTTTCAAGTTTTTGACGTTGTCTGATCAATCTAATTTTTTGCTTTTGGATCGTCAGATGAGATCATGATGGGTTCCGTTTTACATCACATTTTGGATTCCCACATGTGAAAATCTTAGACAAAAAGAAAATAAAGTGTGAATTTCAGATTAAAACTTCACAAAGTGAATGCTAAATTAAGAATTTTGTTTATGTCATACCGCGAGGTTTTCTTTTATTGTTCGGTAAAAAAGAATGTAGTTATTTTTTTAAGATAACCGGATGTCCGAACGACTTTGTGCGCACATAGATTAATTCTGCCGGATGTCCGAACGACTTGGTGCACACATAGCTGGTCCTTTTTTTAGTTTCCGTTGCACCCAAAAAAAACGAAAATGATACCCGTACCGACCAAAAACGGACCGAAATCGTACCGACGGCCGCGGCCGGCCGTCTCCGGCCACCGGACGGCCGATCCGAGCCGTCCAAAAATTCTAAAAAAAAAACCGAGGGGGCCTACGCGAGAATCAATGGCATCCAATGTGTGTAGGTGCTTGTATCTTTCGGTCCGTTTTTGGTCGGTACGGGTAGTAGGACTCCAAAAAAAAACTGGTCCTTTTCACATACTTTAATCTCACATCATCGAGAGTAATAAACTACTCAAAAAAAAAAAAAACCAACTCAAACGTAATTTTCAGTGATTAATTAAATAATTGTTTCAAATCGCTTCTAAAATAAATAAAGTTTTTTTTTTTGTGTTTCGGATTACTTGAAGCTTAATACTTGAATTAGCTTGACTTGGACTTTATTTGATCGGAATAATTTAGCCGGCCTTTCATCTTTGACTTGAAACTGCATCAATAAATAAGGAAATACTCAAAACAAAATGTGGTTTAGATTCACATTTGGTGTAATAAAGACGTAATAATTCTGAGCCATTGATTTTTCATCCCGTGAATATTTTCTCGTGGTATTATTATTTCAGGCAATTATATCCATTGATGTTTGGCTGACAGTGCTAAGTGGTCGGTCTGCTTGACCGAGTCCCACCTCGGGTATTTGCGCCCGAACATGAATGGATCGATGACACGAAGTCAGCACCACGAGGTGCCTTCATTTTTCACATAGTCCTCTCTCGAATTGTATATCCCATATTCTAGTAGAATCGTATTAATTCGGACAGCAAAAAAAATTAACCGAACACCGAAAATGTGATCTCCCTTAATATATAATCCAAACCGATGCTCACATGTGTGGTAAAACACAAATTATAAGCATTTCAAGCTCATCATAGTCTATGGTGTCATTTTTTTTAAGTAACAGAGTTTCAAGAAATAGGACCAAAATTGTCCTGTGGGTATGAAATGGAAAATTGCATTAGAGAGAAACAGTAAGGGATATAAACATATTAGTACACTTCCTTGGATAGTTTTTCAAGCTCTTCACAGCTGTTGGGATTGACAGACAATGTGGTAGGTTGTTTTTCACACCAAAAATAAATAATTAAAACTGAGCGAAAACCTCAATTCAAATAGAATAGTGGTTTAAGTCCAGGTATCGTACCACGGAGATCAAGAGACTAAGTTGTTGTATTTCTAAAATTAATTCCTAATTCAATTCAAGAAATAGTGATTGGATTTTGATTAACTAAAGTTATCTAAGTAATTAAAAACAATAGAGATGTTGAATTCAAATATGGAAAAGGGTCTTAGGGTTTCGAATCCACCCTAACTTCGTAACAATGTGATTATAT
>JAOTQK010000012.1:1846333-1863049 GCA_025642025.1 Rhododendron ferrugineum
TCGGCGACTAAACAGTTGTGTAAGATGAAAAACACGAAACCCTAAAAATCCAAAACTTAAGCATTGCGAAGAAAAGATGAATGTACCCGTTTGTTTGTCTAACTCTTTCGAAAAATCCAGCCCCCGGAAAGGAGAAGGGACCGTTTTCGCTGGATAATCACTCAACAGGTACAATGTCGAAGGAGAGAGAGAGAGAGAGAGAGAGAGAGAATAATGAAAATGAGTGAGCGAAACAGTAGGGTTTCGGTTTAAACTTATTTATATGTACGGTAATGTACGAAAGTTTGCAGTTCTTATTACGGAGTACTAGGGTTTTAGAACATAACCTTTGAGTAGAACAATTCGTTGTCGCGCTTCCGGTCTCAATTCTCACCCTCACGAGTTTTAATAATTTGTGATATTTTCAAAAGTCGCTTTTACGCTCTAGTGCTCGCTTCCGCTCGTGCTCACTCACACGAGTCACACAGGTTATGTGACTAAAAGCCTCCACTCACGCAAATTATGTGACTAAAAGCCTTCACCGTGTATTTATATGCATACAATGCCATACAAAATCGAAATTTCAATAAACATTTCGTGGATATCAATATACTTGTATGGATATTAAAATGTTTATTTGCAGTTATCGATAAAAAATTTACACATTATTCACCGTCTTGGGGTTAGCATTTTCCTTCGTTTATAGGTTGTTTTGGGAGGTTGGAAATTTGTTGTACTCTTGTGGACAAAGTGAAAAATGTGTAACATATTACATGAAAAACTGACCATTTATTTAATAATTTTAAATTTCACTGACCTCAGAAAAAGCATGCCAAAAATTAAATTTCTCTTTTACTACCATTTATTTAATAATTTTGTAAAATTTCACTGACCTCAAATGGTGAAACCTCCCCTTCAGGTTGTGACAGTTAAACTGACCTCCCTTGCTTTATAATTTATCGTCTAAATTCCATCATTGTGTCAAATTGACACTAACGTCGTTAGTTTTTTTCTAATAAGGATGGATTTTCCAAAAAAACCCCGTCTATAACTTATGGTCTTTGTACAAGTTGTTTTGATGTATATAAGGAGAATGATATGTCTCGAAATTCATGTGTTTGTGGACTTTAATCGAGATTGATAGTAGATTGCTTAAGTTTGAATTGAAAATTTAACGAGCTTAGTAACATCATTATTTTTCTTGTTGGTTTATCATTTATAGAACTCGAACGAATTTGTCAATAAGCTGAGCTCACGTTCTGCAATTTCGTGGTTGATGGATTAGGTAGGCTTGTTCCCTTCCGAAGCTCATCGAAGTTGTGGAGAAATTTTCTAGTGCCGGGTGGCTACCACGTCACCCGACTGACGTGGTGTTCGAGCGGGCACATTCGAGCCGGCCAAAACCGAAATAGATGGCCCGGATGCACCGAGCGGGCACCACATGGTACCCGGTCAGCACTAAAAAATTTCTCGAAGTTGTGGGTAGAAGATTCTCCAACACTAACCAAAGTGGCTTCAATTATTTTTGCATTTGTTAGTTTCATGTCAAATTTTTGTAAATTATTGTATCTTCTCGACAAAATGAATCGAAAAAGTAAAAAATTATAATAAAAAACCATTTTTGATAAATAAAAAAAAAAACCCAAATAGAGGAGTGCAACAAACACCCAACCATTCCCCATGGCAGGTAGGAATTGGAGCTTGTGTTACATTCCCACCCCAATTGAAGGAACAAGTTTCATTCCCATCTTTAGTTTACATAAATCTTTATAATGTCATCCGCTCTTGCTCTCAATCTTCGCTCTCGTGAATTTTAGTAGTTTGGAATACTTTTCAAATACACTTCCACGCTCATACTTGCGTACACGAATTATGTGACTTATTAGTTCCCGCCCCTAATGGAGCAGGTTGCAAAACTCACATTTACTAACATTGTCCTAACCAATCTTTATAAAAACCAAAGCATTCACATATAATCATCTTCCTTGGATAGTTTACAAGCATAACCAATTCAGCATGAGGAATATAGGATAACGTAAAAATGAGAAGCACACAACAATTAACCATCAATTTGATTCACTTCCCAATGAACGATACCCATCGTTTGATCATAATCTCGGTACTGTCAGATTCAGATTCGGCTATGTGAAAAACATGACCTTCTCCTTTAGCTTCACACAACTCCACTTCCCCTCTCCATCTACTCTCCTTCACTGCCTCGTAATACCTCAAATTCCTTTCTCTCAGCGAATCTTTCTCAGCAACACATACCAACAACCTCGAACACCCGAGACCCGCCAAACTCGGAGCCCCGGGTCCCCACGGGTTAATCGTCGGGTCATCAAGCCCGCCCGGACAAGACGGGTAAACAAACCTCCAAAGCCGAGAACCCACCCGCTCCTCGTGGCCTGAAACCGGATCCGACCCAACCGGACCCGAGTTCCAAAAATAAGCGTGCGACGCAATTGCCCCCAAGATTCTCACTCCATTGGGTAGATTCTCCCTTCCGGCTTTCATGGCAATGTTGTGAGCGATGTTCCCGCCGGCACTATCGCCGGCGATGAAAACTTGGGTGAAATCGCCGTGATCGGAGAGCCACGGTTCAGGCTCGTGTCGCTTCGAGGTACTGCAAAATCAGATCCAACTTATTGGGAAAGGAAAAAAAAAAAAAACATCCTTATCAAATTCACTATCGATCCAAGAAAAAAATCCAACAAAAGATACAAACAAAGAGAAAACTTTTTAACAGGGCCTTCCATAAATAAAGTTTACGGAGGTTAATCTCGACCATCCAAAAGTGTTTAGGACGATCGAGATTAAAGACAAACTATTAACAGCAAAAGTGTTTAATAATTTATTAGGCTACGAGATTGAACCAATACTTGACGTTAGCTGCAGCGGCGTGAGAGGCGACCCATTGGAGAGCTGACCAGCAGTCGTCGTAAGCGGCGGGGAGGAAGTGTTTGGGAGCAAGGCGGTATTCGACCGAGACGGCAATGGAGTTGGACTGAGAAGATAAGGCGGTGATGAAACGGTGGGTGTTGGCGGAGAAGGCGGAGCCGGCGCAGAAGCCGCCCCCGTGGAAGTATACTAAGATAGGGAGTTTCTGGGTAGTGGTGGTGGGTTTTGGGAGGTAGATTCGGGCGGCGGTGTAGGAGGAGATGGCAATGTCTTTGGAGGCGGTGGTGGGGTCGGAGGGAGACGGCGGCGCGTGGGGTGGTGGAGCGGTGAGGGGCTCTACCGTGTTGTCTTTATAGATGAGGAAGAAGGGGGAGAAGTCGTGGGCGATTTCACGGGTAGTGGCGGTGGCGGTGGAGTCCATGGGTTTTTGCAGTACTGTGGTCTGTGGGTTGAATGGTCGATGGATGAATGGCTTGCACAAAACCTGAGATAAACCTGAGATAAATGTTGACTAGTGGTTCTATGTCAAAAACTCAAAGGGACTCTAGATTCAGTAATAATTATTTATTTTGTAAGAAGATAATTTTAAACTTAAAAATTATTTATTTATGTAAATAATATTTTTAGCAATATAGATCTTATTTGATAGATTTTATTGAGATATTTTAAACGGTGCAAAAAAAAATCAAAAAATTTGTTTTTTTTTATTTTCATTATGTTTGAAAATATAAAATAAATAATTATTTTTTAAAAAGAGAAAGTGGAACACGTAAACCCAACAAAGTTATCACTGCCTGGAAAATTGATTGAGCAAATTTAAGGCTAGATAATGATGCTACGGACACACGTCCATCGGTCACTTTTCGACTATTTCTTTCTTATACTCCCTCCTTTTCAAAATGATTGTCATGTTCAGTCTCTAATGCAAATTTTAAATTGTTACTCGTAATATTTTTCAATCTATAATGAATTTTATGTACAATATGGATCTTATATGATAGATCTTAATTAGTTCTATTATACAAAGTTTTCAAAATCTATAAAAACATTATAGATTGAAAGATAAACAATTTAAAATTTGCATTGGAGACCAAACAAGACAGTTATATTGGGACGGAGAGAGAATATGTGTAACACCCATCCCATAATTAGAGACTGTTCGTTTTGAGTTTTGAGGGAGGTTGTTAAAAGTAATGAGTGGAGAGAGATAAATAGAGAAAATTTATTGGGGACAATACGTAAGAGTTTTGAGACCCCTAAACGAACAACCGCAAGAGGAACGTCCAAACCCTAGATGTGTGGGGTTGACACATATGTGATAAATGAATGATCTGTAGACTGTAGCAGTGTACGTACGTATCATTACACACGATATATTGTACATACCCTCTCCGTCCCTAAATAAATGTCCAGCGTGAACACTTAGGTCTTTAAAAAAAGCATTTTTTTCGTTAAAAGTTTTTAAAAAAAATCACAACTTAACAGAAGTCATTGTTATCTGTATGATTTGTGAAAAATAAATTAATTCTTTTTATGAAAAAATACATATTTTTAAAAGTTTAAAGTTTGCGCACCGGACATTTATATAGAAATTATTTTTGGGTGAGCTAATGATGCTGCCCTAGTACTTTCGCCCTTTCATGTTGGACGGTTAGATTTTGGTACCTTTGACTGACGCTTTTGGATTGGTTGGTGTGTAAAGAAATTATTTAAGTATATAGTACAATTTCTTAAAATTGAGGAAAGAAAAAGATTAGTATTTGAATATAAATAAAGCATAAGAGATAGTGATTGATGGCATTTTTCTTACCTTTCTTGTCCGGCTAAAGAACGTAAAAATAAAGTAAAATGCCATATGTGCGAGGAAGTCATTCAAAATTTCAAATGCGAAAGAAAACGGAACTTCTGATGAAATTACCCTTTGAATTTCGGTAATGACCCAAATACTAAATCGATTCACGAAATTAGTGGAACTTATTGCAAAGAAAAAATACACTCCAACGTGAAGTAGCTCCGAGCCGAGTCGAAACCCCTCCATTAAGTTTGGTCGATTTTCTATTCCACTTCCCAAATTACAATTCCAGAATGAGTATCAAATTTTGAAATGAGAGACAGAAAACTCTATCTATGGCCACTTTATTCATACGAATTGAAAGAAAATCGAAAAAATATGAGATTCCGTTATCTTCTCGTGAATGGATTGCCGTTAATTGTCGTAACATATAGAGGGTAACTATAAAAAATTTGTTGTTCTTCATGAATTGCCATATTTTTGTTTTTAAAGTTTTTTTGTTTTTGGACTTCGAAAGTAATTTTTGTTCTGGGAATTACTCCATACAGAAGCCCTCTTCTGTTAACTAAAATAAATACTTATTTTTTAAATTAAAAATGATGTATTATAAAAAAATAACATGTCTCGTAAAATAAAAAATTAATAATTAAAAAATAATAATCTTGACAGAACGGAGATCCTTTGTACTACTTTACCCAACACGTGAGTTTAAAGCCAATGGGCCAGTAAGTCCAGGCCCATCTACCCTTGCAACGCATGCGACTACACGTCTTTTATCTGGGGTTATTTTCTCTTTCTACCCCTCAATTATTTGAAATGTGTTTATTTCGTCCATAAACTTTTATACCATTCTGGAGTATTTGATACTTCATCTCTAAACTCGTAATATTTGCGATCAAGACCGATACATAATATTTGCTCTCAAAGTAGACGGGTTCCTGCACAAGTTCACATGTAGGCTTCGTCCTGTAAAAAAAAAAGGCAAAACCAAATTTCCACATCGAGTCGGCTTTTCTTTTGTTTTTTTCGAGCTTCCTAGTTTCTATGATACTCGCTTTCCATTTCTCAAAATGTTGATGAAAATAGAGTCAAATAATGCTAGTTGGCACTGCGAAAATCCATGATCTAAGCTTCTTAATCTAACAATTGGAAAATTTTGGTTTAAGATTTTGATGGTTGAACACAAAAAAATAATGGATCAAAAAAGAAAAAGATAAAAAAAAGAAGGGAATAACACAATCTCCATGCTTTAGTACACGTGCTTTTGGTTTTTTATTTTCTCATATCTATCTTTTTCTTTCTTCATTGACTATTTTAGGTAGAGATTTAAGGCCTTCTTTGTTGTGGGGTCTCAAAATCTCTCGACGCAGTCTCCAAAAAATTTTATCTAAATTTTTTTCACTTGTTACTCTAAAAAACCTCCCTCAAAATCCAAACCGAACATGACAGATTTTCATTACATAATCATCTAGTGAAAATTCGATTGTTTGTCTCCATATTGGCAACACAATCACACGTACATCAGAAACCGGTTAGTAACTATTCAGCTGGATCATAATTTGGAAAAAAAATTAGTACAGCTCAAAAAACATTCATTACCCCTATTTTTAACCATTATTCTCATTTCTCTCTACTCTCTCCAACAATTATTCTCATTTCCCTCTCTATCTCTCTCCACTCATTACCCCTATCTCCAATTATTATCCTAATTTCTCTCTCCACTCATTATCCAAAAACCAAACTTAAAAATTTTCAAAACACCATCCAAACAAGGCATTCGTTATATAGCAAACTGTATTCATTGGGTTCAATTGCAAGCATCTCAATGGTTTGGAGATTAAACAGGTTGCTTTAAAAGTTGAGGATGGTAAGAACACATTTTACATAGTTCAGGGGCCAAAAGTGGAAATTGCTCCTTTTATTTATTCCTTCCCCTCTCTCTCTCTCTCTCTCTCTACGTTTTCTTTTCCTCACCGAATAGCCGTGTGCTTTTTTTCTGTTGGAAAACAGTTCGTCTTCCTCACCAAACACCAAAATCTCCAGAAAAATCTCGACCTAATTTTCCGATCCATCTCTAACGTACTACCAACTCGTTGCACGTCACGGCCTCCTTTCTCGACGATCGAATACGGATTCGCCAGATCTAATTCGAATTTAGGTAATCCTATTTATTTATACAAACCTGTGTGTTTGATTTTGTTTGTTTATGCAAACCTATGTATTTATCTGGTGTCCGTCTAGAACTTGCGATCTGTTTGGTTGTTTCTTTTTTCTGCTCAGGTTTTTCTGAACTTTTATTTTTTGCCCGGATTGAATTTGATGAGAGATGTTTACTTTTACTTATGATTGTGAATAGCATGTCCGATGCCAAAATCGCATATTTCGTGTAATAGGTCCAGAAAAACCTCGAATTGGGATCCCAAATTGCTTTATTTGAGTTTTGTGGGGGCCTACCTCGGGTCCCACAAAGTTGATTCGAACCGCCCATTATTTTTAAAACATTTTTTTTATAGAGCCCAGTAAAATATAGCTCAACCCGATATCGATAAGGATTTTTTTCCTGTATTTGTGGGGTGAAACTACTTAACTGCTCAATTTCGTGCCTACAAATTTAGAAAAAATCCTTACTGATATCGGGTTGAGCTGATTTTTTATAGGGCTCCATAAAAATAATGGGCGGTTCGAATCATCTGTGGGACCCGAGATGAGCCCACAAAACCTATATGTACATGGTATGTACATTGCATATGTACACATAGCAGTACTCGCACCAATAGGAAAACGGGTTACAACTCCTACAGAATTTTCCATCGGGATGATGTGCCCATAGAATTGTTGCAAATAAAAGGCATTTTGACTTCTTTTCTTCTTCTTGGTTTTAGTGTAATAGGCCAATGAGGCTATAACTAATCCACAACATTCTTTATACATTTTCTGAATACGTTCTCTCTTTGTATGGTATTACCCGAATATAAAAAGGGTTCATTAGTTTGTGCTTGTGTTTGTTTTCAAGAGAATTTGCGTTCAATCGGCACCCTTCTGCCCCTGAATCTAGCGAGGACTTTGTTTTTAGGTATATATCTGGTAGTTTTGTAAATCGTATGTAGCTAGATGTTTCGCATATCGGTTCTATGTTTCTTCCAACGGGCAATGGGGGCTACAAATTTTGCTTTCAGGGTATATGTTCTGAAACTTTTACTTTTCCTAATTACAGAAGAGATTTTCTTTATGCTATGTAGGAGAAATATTTCGTATATCAAAAACTCAAAGCACGGGATCGACATTCTTTTTATTCTCGATTGATTTGTGGTTTTGAGAAGTTTAAATGAGTATATTTCTTGGATATGTACGATAAATATTACGCTCACTTTGGCTTCTATCTGTTCGAATTTGTTGATCAAGACAAATTAAGTTTGTTTTCCGGCTCTTCTTTCTCGTGATGAATTAAAAGTGAGTGAGATTGAATTGGGTGTTCTGAAGTTGGAGTAGAGTGGAATGGGGGTTCAGCTTTGGATTGTAGTTGGGCGGTCTTCAGTTTTTGGGGTAACAATAGAAAACCCTAGATTTTGGGTTTAAAGTCTAAACGAATCCAACGTATTCAATAAAATACACAGTGCCAAAACTTCTGCTGTGTTAATGGAAAGACATCTGTACTAATCTGTGCTTTCTAACTTTGGTTGCTTTGGTGATTCTTTGGGTTAATGCAACAGGAACCATGTCCCGCGGGCGGACTTACCATTCACAAGGTGGCCCTTATCTTGGTGGTTGTAGGTTTTCTGTCAATGGAAACCATTCCACTGTCAGCTCTACTGAGAATTTTAGCGGTTATAATAGCGACGGAAACTGGTTAAGGAAAGACAACAGTTTCCATGACTACTCAAGACAGCTTAAGGAGTATAAATATCCTCCTCATTATGTTAACCCGGACGCTGCGCCGTCTTTGAAAAGGAGAAAATTTTCTTCTTCCACTTGGGAAAACAGTGGGGAAGACTATCGGCCGAAAGCATATCATAATGGCATTTCGACACATGACATCAATTTTGTCCTCCCTGCTGCTTCAAGGCCAGATGCCAATGCCTACACATCTACTGCTGGTAAACGTGATCGCTCAGAGTTTGAGGTTGATGAAGTGATTTTCTTATCGAGGGATGATATCGAGAGATGCTCTCCATCGAGGAAAGATGGTATTGATGTTCTGCATGAAACGTACTTGCGGTACTCATATTGTGCCTTCCTCCAGAATCTTGGATCGCGATTGGATTTGTAAGCTCTTTTTCTTAGCTAAACAGGATAATTTATGTGTATTAAGCTGTCAGGCACTTATGAAATTTTTGTTTCTGTACTTGTTTACAGGCCGCAAACCACTGTAGGCACTGCAATGGTTTTATGCCACCGTTTTTTTGTTCGAAGGTCCCATGCTTGCCACGATAGATATGTGAGTTTCTCATCTCTTGTGCGTTATGCAAAAGAATGCAATCTGTTGGATGCTAGTGAGAATTTGCATATTAATTTAATGTTCTTTTTACAAATATTTTTCTAATTTTGAATCTGCAACAATAAAATGATATGTTGTTAAAAATGACGAAAAAGGTGGAGGATAAGAAGTCCACGAAAAGAAGTACAAAAGTAATGCAAACTGTGTCCGTGTATATATTTTTCTTTCTTGCGGATGTGAGCGATTTAGCTAGTCTTTCGAAAAATATACAGTTAATCGAAAAACCACGATCATTTTTATGATAATCTAAAATCATTCTAGTAAATGTAAGTGGTTATGGATGACGTGGAAAACAGCTAGTTGGTTTGGGCAGAAAGGTGCTATTTACTTTAATCCTATCCTATTATATTATTGTTATTTGCTTTATTTAGATGATTAAGTTAATTTTTTTCCTCGCATGTTCAATGCAAAGTTTGTTTTTGTTGATCGCTTCTCTTGCAGTTGATTGCCACGGCTACTCTTTTTCTGGCTGCAAAGTCTGAGGAGACACCACGCCCTTTGAATGATGTGTTGAGAGCATCATGTGAAATTACCCACAAGCAGGATCTCACTTTCCTCTCCTATCTGTTCCCTGTTGTAAGTATTTTCACATCTGATGCAATCATATATATCAAAGATTCAAAAGAGATAAGCTTTGTGCATACCGATGCTCTGGACTATCAATGAAGGAAGCATGGTAATGTGCACATAAATTGTATTGGGTCTCTAGGCCTGCCCTCTCTGATGCCATTCGGCTTTGATTTGGAGGCATCGTTCTGCAGCGAAACAGGTATAGGGGGCCACTGTTTCGGTGGTATTTTGAGAGCAGCCACTTTGTGCATATTGCCAAAGATTAGGTCTGCCTCCAATTCTCCCCCGCCCATACCCCCAATGATTGGGGACTACATGGGTTCTGTTGTTGTGTTGTTATTCAAAAGAGATAAGCAAAATCCCATTCAAGAAGGGTAGACAGAGAAACTATGTCTGATTCAATATATTCAATATTCTTAATAATCAAAAGCTAACAAATGAAAGACCAACTCGCCTATTTATAGACCCAAGACTCTACCATCGTATTTACCCATAAAGCTTCATTTTGTGAGAATTGCCATCTTTATTTAAATTGACAGGAGTCGGGACTGATAGTGAAGGGATACGTAATCTCATATGATATGCAGTGTCATGGGACTAACAGTGATGGGAACCCCTTGGTATTATATATCTCACACCTTGTGAGATATATCCGATGGACATTTGATCCGGACCGTAAAAGTTTTAAGCAAATACTGGATATGTGATCCGCTTGGATATATAGTCCAATCAGTTACTCTTCTCCAGTAAATCATACGGGCTTTGTGTGTCGTTGACTCATTGGCACTAATATAATACAGGATAGGGAAACAAAAATAATTTGTATTGCGCATGCATTTGGGTTTACAAAAAGGTTGTCATTCCGTGTATTAGCTATGAATGGACTTGGAATTCTTAGCTGTGTTTAACATACTGTCCTAACATCGCTCATCTTTTGAAATAGGGTTGGTTTGAGCTATATCGAGAACGGGTGATTGAGGCTGAGCAATTGATATTGACAACTTTGGACTTTGAGCTTAATGTTCAGCATCCATATGTTCCTCTTACATCCATTCTTGACAAATTAGGCCTTTCAAAATCAGTTTTGGTCAACTTGGCACTGCATTTGATCAGTGAAGGGTAAGTTTATCAATTGCCCTTTTGTCACAATGTGATTGATGCCATGAGTTCTACAAGTTATCTGTTGGTTGTATTGGTCTTTTTGGGAGGTTTTAAGTGCAAGATTATAGCACTATCTACCACCTGCCAAAGTTTATGTTGGTTGTTTAGAACAGGAAGTTTGTTCCCCCTCTTACAAATATTTTGGTTTCATACTCTCTGCTGTGACCTGTCTAGGAAGGGGCTTTCCAGAATGTTATTAATTATTAGCCTTTGCTCATCTGGTTATGGTTCTTAATCTCCTTGGGATTGGACAATAAATGTCTATATTTCAATCAAATTGCAGACTTGTTGAGGTTTGGAGGCAGTCATTTACATGGACTCATGGAGCATAAGTTTGTTGTCTCTTTTTGCATTACTTGATTTCTGAAATGTCTGTTGGGTTGTGAGTTCTTTCCTCGAGTTATTGCTCTGCGCAGTCACTATGTCACATGATATTGATTTTATTTGGATTGGCAAATAATTGCAGGATCTTTACAGAATAGCATGCTCGCCTGTATGATATTCTTAGCTGGCGGATTGATGTGCTGTTCATGGAAAGTTTTGTTTTACATCTGAAGTTGAACCACCGATGTGTTGTGGATGCCTTTCATGAATATATCTTTTAACTTGGTGTCCACAAATGCTCCAGAACGAGTTTTCCCATCTCACTTTGACTTCATTGTGGTCATGTGAGATCAAATCATGTGGATTTCATTCAGTGCTGCTGCCAGTCTACTTGGTGTCCACCCGTCCATATAGGACACTAATAAAAAAAGAAAAACAAGCCAAAAAAATGGAGTTTGGGTGAGTATGTCATGTTCGTTGGGATTTAGTGGACGACTTATTTTGTATATCATCAACTACCCGTATAAGGGATATACGGTCCGACAGGTAGGGAGAGATGTTGCATATTCTCGAGTCTTTCATTTTGGTTTTTGTTGTTTCTGTTCCAAAAATCATTTTCGGATCTTCACGAAAGTTTTGTATGCATAGTCATATTTTCAGCTTTTGTGTAAAGGAATCAAAAATGTTTTCAGTATAGGACAACTAGTGGGTTGGGTGGTGTTGCCTATTAAAAAAAAATGTGGGTTGGGTGGTGGTGTACTTGAAATTAATCTCATCTGTTATTACAGTTCATTGTACTTATTTATCTACATTTTCTTTTTCCTTTTCTCCCCCTCAGTGATATACATACTAAAACCAGTAGCCTACGGGTTCTGGATTTTTAAACATGCAGCGGAGAAAGTTAT
The DNA here is from genome assembly GCA_025642025.1 of Rhododendron ferrugineum. Lineage (NCBI taxonomy): Eukaryota > Viridiplantae > Streptophyta > Magnoliopsida > Ericales > Ericaceae > Rhododendron > Rhododendron ferrugineum. The sequence continues at coordinate 1,858,461 of JAOTQK010000012.1, forward strand.
TGATAATATTTGTTCCGATAAATTTCTAGGTTTTGTTTTTCAGTCCTTTTTCCTCCTGGTCTATATATACATACATATTGATACTTGCATTTGATGCACCTGGGCACTCTGATGGTCCATGACTCCATGTCAAGAGGTATCAGTTAGTTTTATTGTACATTTTGCTTTTGTAATCTACACCTTAACAGTTTGGTAGGATTCACAACTTTTTTTGTGACCTCCACTCTTGAATTTTTCCCTCTCTCTTCTTTTTCAGATCATATTTTTCACATCCCACACTCTTATGTCTATGTATATCTTACATACATACGTAAATGTGGTTATATAATTATATGTATTCTTATATAATTAAAAAAGTGACTCTTTGTATCCAAAGATGGAAGCATGGGAACAAGATCATTTTCACTCAGATTAAAAACCATTGATCAAGTTGTCAACCGGTGGCCTATGTATACATAAGTACATGTCCATATATATGTTTAAATCACATGTTGGTAATCCGCTACAGCAACTCTACCGCACCAAATAGGTTTCACACCAGAGTTGGTACAGAATGCCTTCTGTTGTAGTTTTATCTCAATTTTTTTTTCATGCTTCATTGCCTTTTGATACTCTATTACACGGCTCCAACCCCCCCTCCTCTCCAAGAAAGAAAAGAAAAAACTTTTTCTCTACTTGATGACGGCGAACTCGGCAATTTGAGGAACTGAGAAAAATGCAAATTGTGTCAATGTTTTCTTGTTTTATTTTTGTACTTTCCGAGAGTGATGTTTCTGGGGAGTGGTAGTTTTTTAGGGTTTCTTTTGGATAAATCAGCTCAAGACCCTTGACAAATGAATTTCTTAGTGAGGCTTGGCATTTATATGCCCAGCTAGGCAACTGTGTACTAGTTTTTTTAGTAACAGGAAATTGATGATGCAGTCACGGTTGAACTTATTATTTGGCTCGGGGTGGGAGGAGAAGCACAATAAGCATGTTATTGTGAAGTACTTCAATGTTAGTTTAGGTTATTGAGTCATCAGTCAAGTGTTTCAGTAATGTCGTTAGACAAGTGGAGCGTATTCTTAAGCACCTATATTGACACTAGCAAGGAAGTAAGCACATTGGCAATTGGCAGGCCTTCGAGATTAAACTATTGTATGCAAAATATTTGCATATTATTTGCCTGCAACATGGGTTGCTCTCTCTTTTTCGTCGTTCCATTTCCAATTCCCCTGCAGCAAAACTGGGCGTGGGAGTTGATGTAATCTGTAGATGGGTATAACATGTTTGCTATAGTTTTCGTACTCTCAGCAATTCTGCAGAAGGTTCTTGGATATTATTTCTCCTGGGTTGCTGCTTGTTAGTTGGTAAGGGAAAATTGCCTTTTCTTGATTTTCTTACTTAAAGCTTTGGTTATGTTATCATTAGCTTGGTCTATTGCTTTAAACAACTGGGACTTCAGACTTGCATGTTTCTGACAATAGACGTCTTGCATAATAAACTTTAAGCTGTGTTACTGCGGATACTTTGTAGTCCGCGTTGTACGAGATATTGCCTCTTCGCTTTAGTGTTGCGCCGGATGGGTTGTTAGGCGTTCCATTTATTCCTTGATCAACGGTAAACAATGTGTTCTTTCTTTTTGGTTGTTTCTGTACTAAAGTTGGTCATTATTGTCTAGGCTTCGAAGCTCACTATGGCTTCAATTTAAACCGCATCAGATTGCTGCTGGAGCTGCATACCTAGCTGCAAAATATTTGAATATGGATCTTGCTTCATGCCCGAATATTTGGATGGAGTTCCAAACACCGCCATTTATCCTTGAAGGTATGTAGTAGTTTGTTACGCGATGCATTTTCTAATACATCCAACTTGCCATCTCCATAAAAGTTTAAATGCGTAGGCTATGTAAAGTGTTGCATCATATTGCACCAACTATGGAACCCAAACAATAGTGGACGCAGGATTTTCATGAGGTGGGGGTTCCCGAAAAACTTTATTACGATTCCTGACTGGTTGAGGTATGATTATTCACTGTTGGTTAGAGGGGTAACGGTAAAATTTAAGTTCTTGGGGGGGGCTGTAGTGCTATTTTTTCAACTATACACCAAAATTTATATAGAGTAAGTAATTTTATCCAAACCTGAAGGGGCCTCGGCCTCAGCCCCTGCCCACCCCTCCTCCCTTCGCTCTTGTACTCAAATGTGGTGATCGTAGCTTTACTGCTATTGTTATCACTTGGGTCTAGTATAACAAGTCAACTTAGTTGTGGAGTATTAGTTTTTTTTTTTTGGTTCTATGGGAAACCTCCATTACCTGAATGGGCAATGATTTTCACACTCCCCATTTTGATATATGCACTCCATTTCTTGTCTTTTAGGTTTCTATGTAACTAGTTCACTAAAAGATAAGAAAAGGAGTGCATGTATCAAAAAGGAGTGTGAAAATCATTTCCCTACCTGAATTACATGTTTCAGTTTCTTTTCTTGGTTTGACACTGTAACACAACTTATGGTTAAGAGTGAAGAGGTCTGAAATGAACTGATTTGTAGAATTCATTGTGGACAACTGTAAAACAAAGTTGTTGCTCTTATATGATTTGCAAAACTCCATGAAGCCTCTTGCACATGCATCATTCTTTTCTAGAAAGTAGATATGGAAGCACCCTTCATGAGAATATTCTCCCCCGATTTATCCCCCTGAAATTTGGGTCAACTCAATGACGCTATGTGACTACTTGATGCCAGATGTAGCGCAGCAGTTGATGGAGCTATTTTAGAGGATTAACGAGGGATGTGATGATATAGCCTTCTCCTGGTCTGCTTGACGGAACTAGCTTTGTGGGTGTTAGTTATTTAGTGCTCCCAAGACATCTTCGAACACATCCATCCGGACATAGTCTGGTTCCCACGAATTGGTGGGATCACACCCGCACCAATGTGCCCTGAGATGGGAGTACTTGTGTGTGGCCCAGGGCACTGGATAATTTCCCAGTAGATATACTAGATTACTAGTCATTGTATTACTTCGGTTCATAGATCATCAAAGGTGTGAAGGTACTATTAGAAGGCTTTCTCGGGATCAGGTTTTTTAGTTCCCAAATCTTCACCAGTACACTGGCTGTAGTGTAGGAGGAGACTCTCTCTCTCTCTCTCTCTCTCTCTCTCTCTCTCTCTCTCTCTCTCTCTCTCTCTCTCTCTCTCCTTCCTTTTGTTTTCCTATTGAACTATTGGATCGGTGACATCGAATGGTTGTTAATGTGGTATTAATTTTCATAGCAATTTAACTGTCTGTGTTTGTCATTGACTCGCCATTTCATTGCCGTGGGGCAAATTCGTCAGCATTGAACCGATGAGATACATTCAACTTCTATAGTTTCCTTTCACATGGAGCAAAAGCAACGGCTCCCCCTGAGGCTGTTTGGTTCTTGAATATGCACAAGTAGTTTTTGCGTTTTCCTTTTCTACTTCTGGCTTCATGCGAACTTGAGCGGTAGCTTAGTTGGTAAGGGAGCCTATACTCAGTTGATGAGATGGTGATTTCTGGCTTCATGTTAACATCCATAGATTTTTTTTTTAAAAAAACTAACTTTCTAGTACCTTTGATAAATCTAGGGAGGAGGCAGGGTATCAAAAACTAAAATAGGAGTAATTGTTCAGAAGGTCTGTTCACACCGACCTTTTTAGAACAGATTGTACACAGATTACGGTGTGGGGTTCAGTCTAGGTGTCACACAAACAATTCGATCTGTTCATTAAATGTAAAACATTTTTTCAAGGGTCTCAGTAAAAAATTAACTCATTCCGATACTTATAGATATTCAATTAAATCATCTAAGTTTTTATTATCCTGAAATTTGAATGAAAAGTTAGATTATGGAATCGAGCATCTATAGGTATCGGATTGAGCTGATTTTTTTGCGGGGACTCTTGAAAAAATGTTTTTACATTTAATTTAACGGATCGAATTGTTTTTTCGGAACCCGTAGTGGACTCCACATCCTGATCTGTGCATGATCTATTTTTAAAAATGTCTGTGTGAGTAGCGGCTCTCGTAATTGTTACTCCATTTTAATGGACAGTAATGATACTCACACAGCAGAAATGCATATATTTTGTACACAGATTTTTGTATGGGCCCATTACAGGTCCCACACAAATGATCCGAACCGTTCATTAAATGTGAATCATTTTTTCAAGGTCTTTTGCGAAAAATAAGCTCAATCCGATATCTATAGTTGTTCGATTCAATCATATAACTTTTCATTATCCTAGAATTTGAATGAAAAATTAAATTATTGGATCGAGCATCTATAGGTATCGGATTATGCTGATTTTTTGCAAGTACCCATGAAAAAATGTTTTGCATTTACTGAACGATTCAGATCATTTGTGTGGAACCCGTAGTAGGCCCCACACCGAATCTATACACAAAATCTGTGCAAAACTGCCGTGTGAATAGCAGCGTTGTTTTAACGACAATGCTACTTGCACATACATTTGTGCACATATCTTGCACATACACTTTTATGGTGCCCACCTCGGGTCCCACCAATATGATCCGAACCGTTCATTATTTTTAAAATAATTTTTTAAGAGTTCCTGTAAAAA
>JAOTQK010000012.1:1864298-1875232 GCA_025642025.1 Rhododendron ferrugineum
GATTTAAAAATCTGCTCCATATAATTTCAAGAGGTAAATTGAACATGGGTAACAATGGAAGTACGTAGTAACATAAATGGTCGCCGGAGGCACGGCAACCGGCGAAGCCACCCGTCGTCGCCGCCGCCACCGCAACCCCCTCCGCCCAAAATATTGCCGAACCAATACGTATTCACGGCCGCAATCCCTTACCCTGCCCACTATTACAAAAATCAAATTACATGGTTGGAAATTTTCGATTAAACAAACACAACAGTAATGTATAAGGAATATTTTCTTACATTTGTTAAAAAAAAAATAGTCATAGTTAAATAAATCGAGCCAACTAACAAAGTTTACATTTTGATGTTGATTTTCTTCATGTTATTCAAGTTAAAATAACACTGTAATTTTGATTTTTGTTTTTGTACTTGTATGTTGTTTCATTTTTTATGACTTAATAATAAGTAGGCAACAAAGTATGAGGTTGGGCTAGGGCAACCCAAATGTCGGGGCCGGCACTGGTTCAAAGGCCCCACTCCATGACCACTTAGGCTAGGCCGCTAGAGCCCTGGGTCATCAATTTGGATAGTTTAGGATTCAATATGTTAAATTTATAAATTAAGGTGATAAAAGTGCAAATTAGTCCGCATTATTACTTCGGCGAGAAATCAAACCGAAACAGATCACCAAAGTAGAGAGAGAAAGAGAGAGAGAGAGAGGGAGAAACAGAGAGAGAGAGAGAGAGAGAGAGAGAGTCGTTCACGAATCTACGCTGTAGTCGGAGACCCATTTGTCGTAGATTCTCTCCCTCCATTTGCTCAACGCGAAATCCATCTTCCCCAAATCCAATTCACTCTTCCAAATCCACTTCACCTATACACACATACGTATATTATTCCTACAAGATCGATCTCTCTTTTACTTGAATCTCAGAGGCTCTGTTCAACCACCGAATGTTATACCGACTTGCATCGTGATCCATCGAGACTACCTTAGGGTTTAGGAACTGACTCTTAGGTTATAGAATTGGGATAGGAATCATGCTGTCGAATCATTTTCAGAACGGAATCGAGACGGCGAAGCTCGCGTGGGCCCGGCTTCCGAACACGGAGGACGGCGAGGGGGACGAGGTCGTCGGGGTGTCGAGGAAAGACGAAAGAGGCCGAGTCGAGAGCCTCGATTACGAAGTCGTTGAGAATCACGCGTACCGGGAAGAACAGGTTGCTTTTTCGAAAAGTCGTTTCATTTTGACCTTGAAAAAAAAAAGTTTGTTTTTTCTAACTTTTATTGCACCGTTCACGAGTACTCAATGAGATAGTCCTGAACGATGCAAAGAAAATTTTTTTCTTAAAAAAATTAGGAAGTATACAAAATGGGATGGAGGGAGTAGTAGTTTCAATTTAGCTCAATATGCATGTATCCAATGGTGGGGCATGAATTAGCATCAGTGAATTTGGTAATTATGGACGATAGGCCTGCCCTCTCATATGCATTTCGGCTTTGATTTGGGGCATGGTTCCAAAGCAAGACGCCCCTTTAGCTCCTCGGTTCTTGGAGGTAGAGGGGGCCGCTGTTTTAGAGGTAATTTTGAGAGCAGCCAGTGCATGTATTGCCAAAAGCTAGGTCTGTCTCCAATCCTCCCCGCCCATACACCCAATGATTGGGGATTAGATGGTTTGTATTGCCAAAAGCTAGGTCTATCTCCAATTCTCCCCGCCCATACATCCAATGATTGGGGATTAGATGGTTTGTGTTATTGTTGTTATTGTTATTGTTGTAGGGTACTAGAAAGTTTTTGGACGGAAAACAATGCCAAAGTTGAAATATCTGTAAGATAAAAGATTAGTAATACATCTTATTATAATGAACCACCGCAAGATTTTATGTTTTTTAGGTTGGTTGATGGTATCCCAGTCGATTAAGCCCGGAGAAACTTTAACACAATAAGTGAAATATAAAAATTTAGCAACTTTGCTCGAATTGAAAAGAATATCATGTCTTCCAATATTCAAATTGCATAGGTGGTTCTATCTACAGAGAAAGAGATGAAACTGGTGTCATACTTATAAATAATCAAACCAAACCAAACTAAGCCTTGTGTGTCCCAATCAATTGGGGTCGGCTACATGAATCTTGTTTTTCCATTGAGCTCTCATAATTATAAATGATTGTTCAAATAGAATGAGGTTATCCCATTCTTTGGCCCATTTCCAAACTTTGAACAACCCCTTATCAGACACGAGCTTCAAAAAGTGCGTGGTGGATATTTTTTGCATCTGACATCTCATTTGAAACAAAAATGCGACGGAAGAGTAAGGTGCAAAATGCCATATGTCATGGGATTTTCGTCACCATTTCAGTTCACTGCTTAGTTGGATGCTTGTGAGTTGTTTCATATTTTGGAGAAATTGTGTGAGTAAAAAATCGAGGTTAGTCATATCCTGTCATGTTGTGGTTAAGTGAATGGTGAATAGATGATATGTAGCAGGACTCCGTTATTATATATATTAGAACGCAGGGTGCGTTGATTGGATGGATTATGCATACAATTGTATTACAAACTTTAGGACCACATTTGCGGTGTATGAATACGATAGGTTGTGGGGTTATAACATACCGTTCCATAGCCAATGACTCAAAATGTGGGATATACAATACTTCGGATGTCCGGTGGGAAGGAGATTACAAATTACCTCATCCTAGGGGAGTATGTACCGTTATCATTAATCCGACCAATCGAACAGTGTCTAAATGACACGTGTCTATGTGCTGAGAGTTACATAATTGTATTGTTTTATGATTCTTATCAACTGATTCTGGGTTTGAATTGCTATTTGATATCTTCAGGCACAAAGAGGAAAGCTTTATGTTGGATATTATGTTGGCGTGAAATGGTTCTTTGCGTTGCTTATTGGTGTAGGTCAGTGGACTATTTTCTGCCTTATGTTGTAATATATTTTCCTTTTCTCTTTCAATTCGTTGATGCTGAAGTGGTATGTATGTTACTTATAATTACTACCCCTCTGTATTTCGTTTGGATTGTACTTTATTGTTTGTTTTCGTTAGGTAAACTAGCTTCAAAGGGTATCTCGGAAAGGAAACATTGTAAAGTGCCTTAAAAGCCTGCAATACCATGCTTGTCTTTTTCCTATTTTGGCAATTGAAAAATGGAGATAAGAACAAGAAAGAGGAAAAACGAAGCTTGTTAATTGGATCGAATAAACATGAAATGCCACCAGGCATGTATCCTTATGTTACCCGGTTATTTTAACTTCACTATGGAGAGCAGTATGAATTACTTGCCCAAGATTGAGGTTCGAATTGTAATTGAACGAAGAATAAAGCTTCGGTGAAACCGGTGAATATTTAGCGGTGAAGTATATTTCTGTCTGAGAAACCTTTGTACTTAACTACTGAAATGCATCTTAAACTAAAAAATGGGGGACTTCTCTATGCAAATTTGTCTTTAAGGGATCAATTGGGGATACCTATGTGTGATACTCTAATTGGAGACGTCAAGAAATGACACGAGTGACACTCTAGTTGGAAAGGTCGGGATGCTTTTGAATTTTTGAATCACATCTCCGATGTTTTGCATGTTTAACCGACTGAAGAGCTGCAACAGACTGAAGTTCTAATGCAAAAGAAGTAGATATTGTTTTCTTAAAACCAAAACATCAATCAGTTGAAGTTTTGGGTGAAGCTTGATGGAGATAAAAGTAAAGAGATTTTTTGTTGATCTAACTTGGGGATCAAATTTGCTGCACACTAATGATGCAGGTTGTACCTTTTTATTATTTTTGGGAAATTCAACAAGGAGGGTTTCAACTTGTTTGTGGATTTTACCATCATGGCTTTCCTCCTTCCTATCCCTTTTCCAAACATAAAAGTGCCCTTCGCGTTTTTTCAGGAACTGGGTTAGCCGCTGTCTTCATCAACATTTCTGTTGAAAACTTTGCTGGATGGAAGTTCTCGCTGACTTTTTCTGTAATTCAAAAATCATACGTTGCTGGATTTCTTCTGTATATATTGATCAACTTGGTTTTAGTCTTCTCTTCGGCATTTATAATCACCAATTTTGCACCAGCAGCAGCAGGATCTGGTATTCCTGAGATTAAGGGTTATTTGAATGGTAAGCTGTACTTATTGGGCCTTTCTGAGTGACTTGTCGATCACCAATGCAGAATTTTTATATTTTAACTGGTTGCTGAATTCACTTAAACTTGCAGGAGTTGATACCCACGGTATTCTTCTTTTCAGAACCTTGATTGGAAAGGTTGAATTGCATTTCTTGGAATTTCTGGTGAAATGATGAGGATTTATGCATATAACCATCTCATGTGTATCATGTTCTTTGTATTTTGTAGATATTTGGAAGTATTGGTTCGGTAGGAGGTGGCCTGGCCCTTGGCAAAGAAGGTCCTCTTGTACACACTGGTGCTTGTATTGCTTCACTCCTTGGACAAGTAGGCACATTATCCTTTTGGAGTTACAAATTCTACTCTTATTCAAACAAGTGAATATAACTTGTGTTTGCTTTGGTTTACTTGTTATCCCAAATGGATTCTATTGTTTGCAAATGAAGTCTAATGTTTCTTTAAAGAAGCTGTATCAAGACATGGAGTTCAAATCAGTGAACATTTCTGAATTGAAGTAGCGTTATTTTCATTTTACGACTTTTGTTATTCTGTTATATCTCATCAACACTTACACACCACAATTGGGAGTTTGAAAGTTTTACTTGACTTCTCTAATGGCAATCATGTTTTTGAGTGTTTCTTCCAGGTTATTTTTTCCATCTTTCTTCCAGTGTCTTCCTGTGGACTGAATTTTCTATTTTATATTCATTCATAAAACAGGGTGGATCAACAAAATATCATCTAAGTTCCAGGTGGCTACAATTTTTCAACAGTGACCGGGATCGACGTGATCTTGTGAGTGGTCCAATGTCCATAAAGCTAACATTGTGAAGCTTGTCTACTTCTGAAAAGTTAGCACATTGTGTCATTTGGATTTTTTCACTTGTTTCTCCCTTGTAGAATCTATTTCCATGCTTGTTAGATTTTGGAAATTTCTCAATTGTTATGTCATGATTCAAATCTTATTTTCATTGCTGTACTTGTATTTTGGTTCTCTTTTCTGCTTTTGGGATATGAACATCCAAGGACTAAGAATCCTAGAACAACTTTCCGTGTTTTTGTGTTGCATACGGACTGATACTTGAGCTTAAGCATTGCCTCCCAAACTAGTCTTTCGCGTCAGGACAGTTATAGCAGTTGTCTTTTGTTTTTCCTTTTTCTCTATAGCTTATAGTGGTAGTTGCAAGACTAACCAGTGCTTATTATCAAGATGACTTGCCCATTTAAAACTTAAATTAACTACGTCTATCAGCTTATTCTGTGGTCGCAACTTCGGCAGGGTAGTCTTTCATCTATTCATCTTGATTAATGTTCTGTCTACGTGGACACATATATCTGTCACCATGCTTTGCCAATATAAATTGCCTGTGACATCCTTGCAATAAGCGCACTTGTCATTGGTTCATTCTTTTACTTATTTCCAGAATCATTACTTTTTAGTATCCACCGTTCAGTACACTATTACTTCATTTGGAACCGAATGCATTTCTCAGATAGTGTTTCTCAATGTCCCTTTTCTGGTTTTTCCGGTCTGTTGAACAATGAGGTGACGTTTGTTATGTTTAATTGGTCTAATGTTTTCAAAAGGTAACCTGTGGATGTGCAGCTGGAGTTGCTGCTGCTTTCAGAGCTCCAGTTGGTGGAGTGTTATTTGCTTTGGAAGAAGTTACATCATGGTAAGTCTTTCGCTTTACTTAGCTTCTCTTTTTGTGCATATGCTTACGCACGAGTACTAGGTTGCACGGACATGGGTGTGCAACCTTACGTGGACGTGACACGGGCTTTCGATGTACCAATTTCCATAAGCTGGACACATCACGCCTTGTTCATGTTGAAAACTTATTGCATGAACGATTTTTTTCAGAGTAAAAGAAAAATGTGCCACGTGAAACTGATAAGTAAAGATCATATATTTCACTATGTAAACCTAGGAGTGGATGTATTTCCATATGCAGTTGAATATGTGTGCTATGGCCATCTAAAGACACGCACACACACCAAACTTTTATCCACAATAGCACATGAACTCCTTTTTATATGTATGCGCATTTTGGTGAGTGTTATTCATCAACATCAATCATATGGACTTGTTCTAGTTGATATTTAAGAATGCATTATTATTTCATATTGATGTCAGGTGGAGGAGCCAACTTATGTGGCGTGTATTTTTCACTTCTGCCATAGTGGCTGTTGTGGTGCGTACTGCTATGGGATGGTGTAAGAGTGGAAAATGTGGACATTTTGGATCTGGTGGTTTCATAATATGGGACATCTCAGGGTTTGAATCTGAACTTTATTTTTGTCTTCTACTGCAGCATCTGGTTTGGGTTTTCCAGGCTTTCTAACCTGTTTGTCTTTTTAGTGGGCAGGAGGATTACTCATTTGAGGAGTTATTGCCAATGGCAGTTATTGGTGTCATAGGCGGTCTTCTTGGTATGTGGTAGTTCACTAGAACCACATTCTTACTCCATGAAACAAGTCTGCCGATTTCATTGCATTCCATAGATGGTTGAAGGATACGTGAATAATATTTACCCTCCTGCAGGAGCCTTATTCAATCAGCTTACACGTTATATTACCTATTGGCGCCGAAATTACCTACACAAGAAAGGAAACCGGTTCAAAGTACGCATCTAGTATATTGGGAGTGGAACTTGTATTGTGCCTTATGATTGCCCTGTTAATGCACTGATAGTCATTGATTTCTTTTCGCCTTGCAGATTATTGAAGTGTGTCTCATCTCCGTGATTACATCTGTCATTTCATTCGGGTTACCCCTTTTTAGAAAATGTAGTCCCTGCCCTGAAGCAGACCCTAATTTTCCTATTGAATGCCCTCGGCCTCCTGGAATGTATGGGAATTATGTTAATGTAAGTTCTCGAATTGGTAGTTGTCTTTCTTTACTATTAAATTGTGCCTGTCTTTAGGTTATGCCTTGCATTTAGCTTTCCATATGCAAATAGGGATTGCAATATCGACTGAACCAATGGGTACCCAAACCGTAACCGATTCTTTTCCCTTAACCATAACCGAATTTTTCTCCGTGGATATGGGTATGGTTGAAGGCTTGGATAACCGAACGGGTATCGGTTCGGTTATGGTTTAAATGTTACCTTAACCGAACCCTTAAAATTACAAAAAAATACCTTATATATATGAGGAGAAAATAGGACCAGATTAATACTCTGCAGTTTCAGTTTTTGAGATAGAGAGAGACAGGAGGAGAGAGGGCTCGTTCAGAGAATCAGAGCTGCATTTGAGTCAGACACAAATACTGCCATATCGAATTAGTAGATCCTGATTTAGAGGGATTATTGGGGAATTTAAGAAAGAGAGAGAGAGCCGTGTGAATCAATCTTACATGGTAACAACTTCTACCAAGCTTCCATCTGGGTTGCTTCTTGTTACTGGACCTTTCAAAATTAATGGTGTTCCTCTGAGTCCCACATCGAAAATACTGAAAGAGGTAAACCTCCTTTGCTTTGTATAAGAGGACAAGTGTCTACCTGTTCCACCGATTTATTAAAGGGCCACACGGCATGGGTTTTTAAAATTCTGCCTATGGTTATCCCAGTGTTCTAAAAGGCGGCTGCCTAGGCCGATTAGTCCCCGCCTAGGCGCTAGGCGGTGGTCTGACGCCTAGATTAGACAGCCGACTAGTCGGGCGCCTAGTCCCCGCCTAGGCACTAGGCGGCCGACTAGTTGGTGCCTAGGCGCTAGGCGCCCCTTTTCCGCCCGACTAGCGCCTAGCAATTTTTAGAACATTAGTTATCCTTTCGGGTTCAGGGAATATCCTAACCCCGTTCGGAACGGATATGGAACCGCTTGTGAAATACCCAGCGGGTATCGGGGTGGATTCAGGTATGTTATTTTTTCGGGTATAGGGTACGGATATCTCAATATCCGCCCCGATCTGCCCCGTTGCCATTCCTATATGCAAACAAGTTCCAAAGTTTCATTGCGAAGGGTTGGTGAGTTGGCTGGTATGGATCTTTCCAAGAACATTGCATACACTGAGCTGGCAGGAGGCCAATGGAGGTGAAGAAGGCACTTACAGCTGAGGTTGTTTGAGAGGGGGGTTGTGTTTAGTAATGAGCTTCTAAGCTTACCTGATTCTCATGCATCAGCCGTTTAAGAGGTTACTGCAAGGGGTAGGGACACTCAGATTAGGAAGTATCACGTCTTGTCAATGTCCATATTTAGTGGGGAGAACACAATGAACCTTTTTAGTCCGACCTCCAAGCTGTGGGTTGCGTAGGGACCCCAAGTGAGGGCTACCGTATGAAATTTGGGGGGTCTGTTAGGCCTTGCTCCCAACTGAGGCTGGCATGCAGCATCAGGTTGTCTTTAAATGATCCCCAATGAATAATTCTTTTGATATTCATTCTTATGAGTTAATTAATTATTGTCGTGTCTTGAAATTCCATCAACCATCGGTTGATCTCTTACTTGAGTCTCCTGCATTATCTGTTTTCTTTTTCTGGTATTTAATTTTTCTATTTTGGGCAGTTTTACTGTGGCAAGGACAAGGAATACAATGATCTTGCAACTATCTTCTTTAACACTCAGGTTTGGTAAATTTTGGTAGCATTTGTCTGCTATTGCTAGTTTCCATGTCGTTTTCATGAGCTTTTATTTCTAATGGGGCCTGCTTTTTATTTTATTTTATTGTAGGATGATGCCATACGAAATTTGTTTAGTGCGAAAACAATTCATGAATACAGCGCCCAAAGCCTGTTGACCTTTCTGGTATCGTGCATCTTGATTTTACTTCCTGCTTCTTCTGTTTTGTAAACAGGTCCCTTTTACTGAAATATTCGATAGCCTGCTGCTGTGCTTTACGTTTCAGTTTTGTGAACTTCAGGAAGCAGAAATGCTAAAAAAGCAATCTAAACTATGAACAAACAAAGTCTGTGTGGTCCATTGAATCCATCAGTGGGCTGCCCGCCCTTGGTCAATTTTATGACAGATGTGTTGTTTTGGGCTTTGATAGAAGGTTTCATTCATATGCATGCGTACACAATCTTATTTTTCAGTTACCTATAGTGTTGTTTTCCTCCAATAAACATATATTAGTTGTCCACAAGTCATCCTAGTGAAGTTGCTTTCCTGCTTGCTTCATTAGTTTTTATCATGTGGACGTTTTGTTTTATCCATTTTTGGGATACCTTACTATGCAAAGGCATTCTATGTTTTGATACTAACAATGAACTGTCAACAAAGAATACAACATAACTGGCAAACTCAAACATTTCATAGCTCGGTGGGGCTGATAGTCTGAGACAATTAAATTATTCTGTTTGGGGACTTCTGTTATAATTTTTGTGTTTCTCAGGTAATGTTTTATACCTTAGCAGTGGTGACATTTGGAACTGCTGTTCCGGCCGGTCAATTTGTTCCTGGAATTATGATTGGATCAACATATGGACGTCTTGTAGGCATGTTTGTTGTCAGCTTTTACAAGAAGCTTAACATTGAAGAGGGAACGTGAGTACTAATTTCCTTTTTCAGTACTTAACTTTACCAGTTGTTTATGCTCCTATTATTGGAGCTTGCAAACCCATTTTCGCCCTATTGTTGAATGATGTATTTATGGAGTTTGGAAAGTTTGTGTACCCTTACATGTCTTAATGCAGTTCCATTACAATTGTTGGTCTGTGAGACTGTTATAATTGAGAGTCTGACAGATAACATTGCAACTTTCATCGACAAACAATTTAACTCGGTACTGATTTTGTCATGTTTATGATGTGGATATGTTGCCTCTTTACTAGATGCCTGGTGCTTTGGTAGCATTGGTCAAACCATACATTATGCATTATGTTTAGGGCATTAGAACCTTTCAGTATTCATTTTTTCATTTTTTTGGTTCTTTACGCTTCATTTTGACTTTTAAGGTTTTGAAGCAAGTCATTTTTCCTTGAGATAGAAGGCAATTCTTCTGCACAGCTTAGTTACCAAAAACTGCTTTCCAGTGGCTGTTTTTTTAAATTATATCAGATATTATTTTTCTTGGAAATGCTCGAATGAGTATCTTGCTTTATGATGCAGTGTACTGCAGCTTCTTAACACGAACCATGGTTCCTGCCTCTTTGTTACACTGTCTTAAGCACCGTGGGAACTTGGTTAAGCATTTGATTTATTTAAACTGCCAAGTTCGTTAGTTTTGTTGACTCGTGTGTGTAGATTTATTCTGATCCTTAATTTTCTGTCAGCCGTAACTTTTTTGACATAGTAGTTTTTTCCACTTTTTGGTCAATGGTGGAATTTCAGATATGCTTTGCTAGGAGCTGCTTCATTCCTTGGAGGTTCGATGAGGATGACGGTCTCACTTTGCGTTATTATGGTTGAAATTACGAATAACTTGAAGCTGCTACCTCTAATCATGCTCGTGCTTCTTATATCAAAGGTATGATATTGAATTTTCTGCAGGCTGCATCTAGTTATGCCATTAAAAACACGGGAATTTCGGCCTGCAGGCTGTTGGTGATGCTTTCAATGAAGGTCTGTACGAAGAACAGGCTCGTTTGAGGGGCATTCCGTTACTTGAATCAAGGCCTAAATATGAAATGCGGAAAATGCAGGCAAAGGAAGCATGTGGGAATCAAGAGGTATCTGCTTTGAATGTTCTCGAATTCCGCGATCTTATAACTTGTGCAACCTACATGGGATGCCTAAAAATTGGAGCCAATGGAACTAAACAAAAGCTGGCGGTTCTTTTTTTCACCACTTATTTTAGAGAAAATTTCAAAATGGCACCTGAACTTTCACTCCAATGTCACCGAAACACCTGAACTTCACTTTATTTCAATT
>JAOTQK010000012.1:1896306-1919293 GCA_025642025.1 Rhododendron ferrugineum
TCCAAAAATTCTATAAAAAAAAACCGAGGGGGCCCACGCGAGAATCAACGGCATCCGAGGTGTGTAGGGTGCTTGATTCGAGCACCCTACACACCTCGGATGCCGTTGATTCCCGTGTCCGGCCCCTCGTTTTTTTTTTTTTAAATTTTTGGACGGCTCGGATCAGCCGTCCGGTGGTCGGAGATGGCCCGCCGGCGGCGATCGGTGCATTTTCTCTCCCCTCCCTTTCGGTACATATAGCAGGACTCGATCTTTCAAGTGTAAAAAAGTATTTAACCATGGGATCTCTCTATCCTAAGGATCTGTCATCTTTCTATCCAATGATCGAAGATAGTGAAATGAAGATGTCTCTTTTGTAGGTACCCTTTTTTGTTTTTTGGAAATAACTTTTGTAGGTACTTATCATTTTCGCTTAATTAAACTAATTGCCTTTTTTTTTTTTTTTTTTAGAAACCCAAAACATAGATATTTTTTGCTGTCTGTTATGTCATTTTTTGAACATGAATTTGGAGTATGATAGGAGGGAGGACATCAATTTTGATTAATACTTGACTTGAGAGTCTTGAGACGATAAAGGTTTGAGACTGTCAAAGCTGTTATCAAATTTGAAGCGAAAGATAATTTCGTAAAAAATTCAAGGACCATTGAAGAAAGCTTGGGAAAAAAAAAAAAGTTCTTAGAAAAATGAACGAATTTTTGAAACGTAAGGATTGAAATGAAGTATATGATTTGAGTTTGCATAAATAGCAATTATTATCAGTATATGTATAAATATCGATTTGAGTGTGCAATGTGCTTACGGGAGCCACGTACGTTATTTTGATTAATTGTAGCCATATAAGAAAAAGTTTAAAAGCATCGAACATTCTCCGATGTTATTTTAAAACTTTTTTTTGGTTCGTTTCCTCTATAACTTCTTGTGAACTAAAAAGAAAGAGAGAGAGAAATATATATAGATTGGGTGAGGGATTTGATCGGGTGAAGATCAATCAAGTTCGTTTCCTCCTGGTCAAGGCAAATTCTGAAAGCTCTTGAGGTGATACAAAAGGAGATACGAATTCAAGGAGATCATCATTGAAACCGACTCATCCGATGGGGTGAAGTCGATCAAGAGCCAAAAATTGGACATAGAGATAGAGAAATCTTAGATCGAGGCCGGACATCAAATTTATCTTCAAGATAACATGCATACTGCATCATCAACCATACGTATCGAGAGGGAAACAAATGTGCCGATTGACTGGCCAACATAGGAGTCGATGCAGAAGAGAATGTGGTGATTGGATTTACATTTGTTTATCAGTATTACCAATGGATTTTATTCTTCATTTTAGGAGAGACATATAGAAGAGTTGGAGCTAAAGTTTTCTTTTCTGTCCCATATATCACGAGATGCCTCTTGAAAATTTTGAAAAATAATTACTATGACGTATGTTGGATTTACCGTGTTTATGTCACGTATGTGTATCGGTTACAAATTTAATAACAATCAATCCAATTAATTCATGATACATGGGCTCTCAAGGCTCCTTCTTTGGGGAAAGCATTTTTCCTAACAAAATCTCAAACTACTAAAATTTACTACGAGAGAGCATAAATTGAAAGCGAGAGCGATGATTCGGTTCTACTGATATATATATATATATCACCTGACATAGCAGGCGCCACTTGGAAATTATGAGAGCAACCTAACTAGTACTTCTACTTGATGCAGCCAGGGTTCTTGCAAAAAGTCATCGTTCAAATTATGTAGTACTAACATTTATACATATTTAAATATCAGATGTGTTCAAAAAAAAAAAAAAATTTAAATATCAGAAATTGAATGAAACAAGATTATGTTCATGTCACATGTGACGCTTGAAATTGTACTAGTAGTGATCTAAAGAATTCGCGTTATTTGATGCTCCAACAAGGCCTTTGTCACCAAAATATCAGTTCGGTTATTATTATTTTTAAATTCTCGTTTTTTGACTGGCCAAATGTTTTGGTACTCGAGGGTGTACTCTAGCGATGGATTGGGAGATGCTGCCAAGCATCCCGTGCTGTCCCGAGCAGTCGATCGTACCGTTCATCTCGGCAATCGACGGATCAGATCTTGACCAAGCAATGGACGATTTAGATCTGTGTATGCTAAAATTCAATCCAAGCCGTCCGCGTCAAAATTAACGGCCGATCGCCGCTCGACACCGGGGTGCTTGGCAACATCCCGGATCCCCTAGTGACTACATATTTATTTCTTATTTTTCATCAAAAGTGACTCCTGCCAATGTGAAATTATACAACAGTTCAACAATACCGCCACGTGGCATTCCATTCCACTTTACAACCATACATTTTTATAGGCTCACGGAAGTCCTACGTGACAGTACTCCGAACTATTGAATAAATTAGACCCCGTAAATAAGTACTTATTTTTTAAGAAGACAATTTCAAGCTAAAAAATAATTGGCTTACCAAAATCTAAAAATATGCAATATGGATCATGTTTAAAAGATTTCGATGAGATCTTTTATACGGTGCAAAAAAAAATCAAAATATTATTTTTTATTAACATTATTTTTTAATTTAAAAATATAAAATAAATACTTATTTTTTAAGGATGTGTTCTGGAACGGGATTTACTCCCTACCAATAAATCAATTTCCCAATATTGATTACGCGCACTATTAATGCAAATATTTAAGACACATACTACAAAATTAAAACTTCTTGTCCACATGGGCCCCACTCCCGTCACCATATCCGCCACGTGTACAGAACGTGACACAATAAAAAATACTCTATACTAGTGCTAAAGTGAGAGTGGGAAAAAATAATTTTCTACACCGGCAGCATCTACCCAAAAAAAAAAATCATGGGCCCCACGATTTTCTCGGAACTTCCGTGACCGGTGAATCGAGCTCCTCCTTTTGTTTTTTCCACTCCCGCTCCGGTTCCCATCCCCGCCGTCGTACCAGCCGCATCCGACGGTCGAGATCCCGCACGCGCCTCACGCCACCTAACCCATTCCAGCTCGGATAACCGGGGGTGGGGGGGCATTCTAAATAATGTTATCTCCGTGTCAGACATCGATCGGACGGCGGATACACTTCGCTTCCGTAACCGGACGGATCCTGCCCGTCGGATTCGATCGGTTTTGTACTTACTGTGGACCCCAAGTGCAGTTTTGGAAATTTATTTATTATTATTTCGGGGGATAAAAAAGGGACGTGGAACCGAACTTATATGGAAAATTTGACTGGATGAAACCGGAACCGATATTTTCTGCGGTCACCCTTAGATTCCTTGTGATTGTCCATGTTGCTTTTACCGAGGTCTTTACTTCCCACCGGCTGTAACCAGTCACCACTCAAGGGCTTTCTTTATTTTCACTTAATTTATTTATTGTCATTAAAGTAATAGAAAAGTCACCCCACACTTATATTTTTATTTATTTATAATTGTTTCTAATATTATAATCCTCTGATTGCAAGTATAGTATTTTAAATGGAGGTGATTAGATTTTAGACATAAAATAAGCAACTAAGATAATGAGGTGAGGTAATGAATTTGGTTCTTTTCATAAGGCTTGGAAATTATTTTTATTTGTTCAAATTTTTCTTTGGGTTCGCTTTAAATGTAGTGATTTCAAAAGTGAAAAGTTTACGAAAGTAAAAAAAATAATTGTTAGATTAAAAACTTTAAATCTTATACTGTTCTCTTGTTGATAATATTTCTCTGGATCTTGCCGAGCTTTGGTAGTAATTTTTTTTTTTTATCTTTGTGATTCATCTCGTCGAGGCCAGTTCGAAAAGTTAAAATATTTTGTTTTCAATTTTTTGAAATTCATTGAGAACAGAAATAAGAGATTGGCTGCGTTAATTTAGTCTAAATTATACTTTAATGGATCGAATCTTTGTAATTCATTCAAAAAATAAAAAATATGAATCATAGAATAAAATGTCGACTGAATATTTGCATTCACATGTTCGTATCATATTTATTTTACAAAAAAGTAGTTTAAATTGTGTAGTATCTATCTTTGAAGAGACATCTTACGATCACATATGTATCGATATCTGATTATCCACTGGATTTATTTAAAGTAAATGATTGCTTCTACATGTTTTATAAGTGGACGGTTTAAAGTATATTACAATAAATAAATCTAAAAATATATAATTTTTTTTTTTCCAAACCTATGATGTGGTCACCTCAGAGAATTCAAGCCCATTTTTTTATTTAGACCCAGATCGGCAGTGGAGTTAAACACGGAAGATTGTGGAGGAGGTTGAAACCGACACGTGTCAGTTTGATGCGGAAAGAGACAGGGCCTTCTATCCGACGGCCGTAGTTTTGCCATGTAGGAAGCAATCTTGGTTTCCACCGTCAGATCTGTCGGGAAGTGAAGGGCTGAGATCAACGTAGGCCTCGAAAAGCAATGAATCCTAGCCTTCCACTAGGGTTTGGAGTGGGTATCGCCGAGAGTGAAATACCGAAAAGATGATGAGATAAAGAGCAGAAAAAGAGGAGAGGAGAGAGAGAGTGGAGAGAGAAAGAGAAAATAAGAGAGAGAGAGAGAGAGGGGGAAGGAGAAGAGCACTGAAGCAGCACAGAGAGAGAGAGAGAGAGAGAGAGAGAGAGCGAGCGCTTCAAAAGATTTGTGAAAGTACTTCAATTTCCGTCGAATCCGACGGCTATATCGGCGAATTGGTCTGCGAAGAAGGATTTGTGATGCGATACAAGTCAAGTAGACAATCGTAATTTGCAGCGATTTTTGAGGTGTAGGAATGGACAGGAACAGAGAAGCGAGGAAATCGACCATGGCGGCCTCGGCGAACGGCCTGTCGAGGCGGCGACACAGGACTAACAGCTTGAGAGACTCACCAGGTTTCTATTCTCTCCTCAGATCTGTTTTTCTTAAATCGATTTTAACAAGGATCTGATCTGACTGGAGTCGATTTTGTATTTGCAGAGGAAGACGGTGGGCCCATGGAGTTAACGGAAGCGACGGCGAGGTTACGGGATCGAGGGGTGAAGAAGGACCGGGATCGGGAGCGGTTGAGTCGGAACAGGAAGAGGAGGGGGGGAGGGGACAGGCTGAGCGGAGTGGGCGAGGAGAGTTCGGAGGAGAGCGTGAACGATGACGAGGAGGATGATTACGACGACGAGAGAATCGGCGGAGGAGGAGGGATGAGGATGTATCCTCCGACGGCCCCGTCGTCGAATCAGCCGGCGGCGGCGGCGTTGGGAAATAATAATCATAACCAGTACGTCAACCGGAAAAGCTTTCCGCCTGCTGTTGTGACTGCGAATGTTGTTAGACCGGGGTGGAAACCGGCTGACCAAGTGATCGGGTTCACCGTCCCGAGGAAAGCTCGATCAGGTTGAGACGACGGCTCTGTTATCTTGGGCCATCTGAATTTTTACTCTCTTTTTTTTGTTTACCCATCGGATTTGAGGCTTGAGTTGATAAGAGCAAGTCCAGTCTTTGGGGTGGTGAAAATTTTCTTTCAACAAATTCGCTCAAAATCGCTGTTTTCCTTGATTTGACGGAAAATTATGTTCCTCTTCTCAGGGTTATTTTGATGATAAAAGATTTCGATGAAAATAAATTAAGAGCAAGTCCACCGATTTATCAGATTTGAGTTCAAGTTTGGGTCAAAGCTTGATTTGATAGTCAGAAGTCCGATGGTTTTTTTTTTTGTTTGATGATAAAACTCTCGAAGTTCGTCGGAGAGCCCATTTCAACCAGATTTGATGAAAGAAAAGGCTCATACACTCCAATGGTCTCTCTTTTAATCCATTTCATCAGACTTCTGTAATAAATTCTTACCTTATTCCTAAAAAGCTTCTTTCCCCAAATTTGCTGAAAACTCTCTGTTCCTTAATTTGATGTAAGGGTTGGAGCTCATGTTTGGCTCTTTTTCGTGAAACTATAAGTTTGATGTTGAAGAGTTTAAAGAAATGAGGGAAACATAGCTAATAATATGTGGTTTGTGTTTTTTTTCAGCGTCAGGAAAAAGGCCGCAAGAGTGCTCGATTTCCGGTAGCGGAGTCGGAACGGAGCAAATTAACAGGCAGACTTCAACTTCGCCGGTGAGGCTGACGCCGTCGCCGGCGCCAGTCTCGCCGCCGTCTTCCTCCAACGCTTCAGTTCGCAAGAAGATGGTCTGTTTCAGTTTACTTTTTGCCCTCTTTCTTGTTCTCTCAGCTGTGTTCCAATTGACTGATTGATTTTGTTTTTTGGGTGTAGAAGCCGAATAATAATAATAATAATGGGTTGAAGCCACGCCCGCCCAAATCGGCGTCGAAGCCGGCCTCGTCGAACCCGGAGGAGCTTGAGATAGAGATCGCGGAGGTGTTGTACGGGATGATGACTCAATCGCACAACAACAGTTCTTCTAAGAAGGATGCTGTTGGTAGCGATTCGGTCAGTCTTGATGCAAGAGAGATGAACAACAACAGCAACAAATCGAGGGTTTCGTCTCCGATCTCCAACTCGACATCGCAGTTGCCCCAAAATTCAAGCTCCTCTGCTGCTCCTCTCTCTGCCGTTGGTCCGTTTCTTCGCCATTTTCAGCTCAATCGATTCGTATATATATACCATGTAGAGTTACCTCTCTATACGGCCCCTTTTGGATTGAGGGTTTTGGTGAGAAAAGAAAAAGGAGGAGGATCTCACCATTTCTCTTAAAAAAATGAGAGTTCAATTCCTCTGTAACTCTGTACTGGTGCATTTCCGGCCTTGGATCGCATAAAAATTCTCACACAATCTAATGACCCAAAATACACCGGTACAAAGGTACACCAATTCCTCGGTACAAAGGATTTGAGGGAAAAAATTGATGCGATTTGATGAGAGACCATATACCTTTCTTTTCTCATGAGATCACTCAGTTCAAAGGGGCAACAAAAGGGTCTCTGTATTTTCTGGGAATTTGGCTGATTTTGAGATTTTTGTTGTGGGTTGAAATGAGCAGCACCGAAGAGGAAAAGGCCGCGGCAAGTAAGTGACAATCTGGGTAGCAGTTTCAGTGTTCGGCACGGCCCAATTTCGTCTATGACAAAAGTTGAAGTCGATTTACCACCGAAGAAGGAAATTTCGTCACCTAATGTGGGATCTGCAGCTGAAAATGGTGGCTTTCCACTTGATTTTGCCAATTCTCAGGTTGGCCCACCTCCGTCAGAGCTGCTGGATTCGAGCCGGGATATGGGTCCGGCCAAGGAGGAGGCGGCGGTTACCTCTCCAAAGAAGGAATCGCCTGCGGTTAGACCAGACAATGATCGTGAAATTGCGACAGTGACTAAAGCGTGAGGATTGTTAAAGATTTTGAGTTTTCATTAATTTCTGTTCATTTTTTTGTTTTTGGTCAGACCAACTCTAATAAAGATTTTGGGTGTTTTCTGTAGGGAGCCAACGATCTCCCCGTTTGAAAGCAAGCGAGAAGAAAAATTCGAGATCGATCTGATGGTGAGGATGAAGATTCAATACTATCTTCTCTTTTGACTTCGGCTTTTTTTTAGAGATTTTTGAAGATTTTTGTTTTTGACTTTTTTTCCGCTTGTTGTAGGCTCCGCCTCCACAGATGAGATCATCACCAGAAAGGGAAGGAGAGATCAATTCTGGGGCTGTTTTGGAGCAGAAACCGTTGACTAGGAATAAGGAAGGTGAAAATGCCGTAAAAAGTGGCAGAGAAGAGGCTGTGAATGCGGAACCTGAGCAAAAAAGGGCGAAAGTGACAGTGGAAGAAGGTGAATCGGAGAGGAAACCTGTCCTTGTGAATAAGGAGAGGAAGATTAATCTTCAGCTTGATTTGGAAAAGCATGAAAGGGATGTCAAATTAAACCCAGATGTTCATAAACCACAACAGCAGCAGCAACCAAAACCTGTAAAGGATGAGCTGCCGCATTCCGAAAAAATCGGTAGGTTAAAAATTCTCGATTGGAGAAAATCTTTTTCAGTGGGTTTTGCTGATTCAGTGGGTTTTCCCAAATTTGGCGAGTGATTCTTTCTTGGAATTTAGAGTTCTCCGTTTGTCTTTGAAACAATCTGTTTTAGGTTGGGATATTTGGCTTTGTGGGTTTTGCTTATTTAGTTGACATTGTTGTCACTTTCTTTTAATTTGCAGCTCAATCTGGCTCTGTGCCTTTGCCCATATCTGTGGCTAGCTGGCCCGGAGGGCTTCCGCCGATGGGGTATGCATGCCCAGATTCAATTGTGACATGTTGGTTTTGTCATTCCGTTAGTACTATCAAGATATCCATATCATTGGGTTTATGAACTGTTCTCTCAATTTGTCATTTCTTCTTGTAGCACATATATGGCACCTTTACGAGGAGTTGTATCCATGGATGGAAACACAGTATCTCCTGCACCATTACAGGTATGACATAGCTTTTTATTTGTTTCAAACTCTTTGGTGTTTTGTTAGAAATGGGTTTTGATTTTCTTGAAGCCATGTATCGGTTAATTGAGATGATGTTTTTTCATTTTGTTGTTTTGGGATGCTTTGGTGCTTCCTTAAGTTGCTCAAATGCTCATGACCGAATCTGTGTTCTTGTTCTCTTTCTCTCTCTCTGTGCATTTGTGCAGCCGCTGTTCTCTCACCCACGGCCTAAAAGGTGTGCAACACATTGCTACATTGCTCGCAACATTCATTACCTCCAGCAATTCATGAAGATGAACCCGTTCTGGCCACCTGCAGCTGGTTCTGCTGCATCGTTGTTTGGGGCCAAACCTTGTAATCTCAATCTTATGCCATCCGCAGAATTGCAAGGAAACAATGCCGGCAAAATATTGAACTCTGTGCAGGAAAAGGGTCAGGGACTGTCGATCTTCCCCGGTCAGTCTGCGAAAGACAAAGGGTCTCAAGCTAACAACATTGCCGACGCACAGAGGAAGCAGCAACAGATTATGCTTCAGCAAGCTTTGCCCCCTGGTGCACCTAGCAATATACTGGTACTTCTCTTCCTTCACCTCTGGAACTTGCTGGTTCATTTACTGTTTCAAAAATAGTTTTCCGGACACTTTTCAGGGAACTACTTTGAAAACACAAAAAGTCTATTCATTTGGGGTTTCTGGAAATCGCTTTATAATCATTTTTGCTGAATGCTTTTAATTTTTTTTTTTTAAGAATGCAAATGCTCGTGGTTCTCGCATCAGATTTTTTCCCTTTTTCTGACAATTTGGAAACAACATTTGATTCCCGAGAACTGGTACTGTCCTTGTGAAAATTCTAAACTAAGTTTCAAAAACTATCTAGCTATAAGGCATCCAAATGAAGAGCAAAATGTTGAATTGTTTTCGTATTTTTAAGTGGTTTTTGAAAAAATGAATATTGTTTTGGTGTTTTCTTTAGAAATGGGGGGTTGTCTTAAGATTTCCTTAATACCAATTTTCCGAATCCATCAACCAGACTAGTTTTCTGGATGATGTTCTAGAAAATCTTTCTCTGAAACAACACTTAAATCCCAAATGCTGTTTCTAGTTTGCTGAATCAATTGTTTAGAGCCTTGTCTAACTTAGTTTTTATGTCTCTCCCTAGCATGGACCTGCTTTCATATTCCCGTTGAACCAGCAACAGGCAGCAGTGGCTGCCGCGGCTGCTTCTATTCGACCTGGATCTGTTAAGCCTCCTTCGTCTTCAGGAAATGTAGCCGCCTCCACCGCATCTACTTCTGCTTCCGTGAGTGGATCAACAACAGCACCCCCAGCTGCCACTGCAGTAACTTTCAGTTACTCCAATATGCCTGCAAGTGAAACCCAGTTCTTAGCCATATTACAGAACAACCCATACCCTTTTCCAATTCCATCTGTCGGAGCACCACCCACATATCGAGGAACCCAAGCTCAAGCAATGCCTTTCTTCAACGGTTCTTTCTATTCTTCTCAGATGATGCACCCAGCTCAGCTCCAGCAGCAGCAGCAACAACAGCAGCTGTCCGCTCAGCAACAGAATACCTCCAGCGGTTCTTCTTCATCACAGAAGCATTTGCATAGTCAGCAGCAGCAGCAGCAGCAGAGACCACAAGGCAGTAGCGGGAACAACCTCCATAACTTTCCTGCTCCGAAGAAGACGAATCAACACATGCCAAATGCTGAGGTGGGTGGTGAAGATAGCCCTTCTACTGCTGATAGTAGAGTTTCTCGCGCTTCAAAGGGTGTCTACAGTCAGAATTTCGCTGCAATGTCAATGCCAATTCACACCCAGAATTTTGCATTGATGAGCCCTGCTCCTCTCTCGGTTTTAGGTGGTGCTGGTGGTGGTGGTGGAAATCAAGGTGAAAAGAAACAACAACAACAACAACAACAACAGGGTTTGAAGGCTGGAGTTGAATCTATAACCCCTCAGACTTTTGCCATGTCATTTGGGTCAATGAGTGGCGTTGACATGTCATCGGTGGCGCAAAATCATGCAATGCTCCAGAGTCTACCAGACTCTACGAGGCATAGCATTCAGATGATGGCCGCTGCCCAAGCCGCACACCAGAAGAAGAATTTCCGCGTCTCCGAGGAAGCTAAAACTGCCTCCGCCGTTGGCGATTCCTCTACTAACCCAGATGAAGAGAAAAAGAACTCAACGGTGAAGCCGCCATCAACTGTTGGGCAGCAATCCATTGTTTTCTCAAGAACAGATGTACCAGACTCCATATCCTCCGCTTCTCTGCGGGCCACACGTACCTCATCTACACCAAATGCAATGGCCACTGCGAATGCGCCTCCCAACTCTCCGCTGCAAGCGCAACTGCAGTTTCAGCAGCATCAACAGCAGGTGATGCATCAGCTCCAGAAGCAACACCAACAGCAGCAGCACCAGCAGCAGCAGATGGTGGCTGCTGCAGCAGCTGTAAGGAATAAGACTCCATCCACGAGTAATGGTAGTGTTTACAGTGATCATTTGGCGTCATCAGCCAAATTTCCGAATGGGCTCTCTAATTTCCAGCAAAATCTTGTGCAAAATAGCAGCAGCAGCTCAAGTCAGTCCCATCAGTGGAAGAATTCTTTGAAGACTGCCTCACAAGTCCCATCAACCACGTCATCGCTGAAAAATCCTCCTCCTCAACAACAAAATAGAACCCAACACAATCAAACTCAGATTTCTTTCGGGGGTACCCAAAAACAAGCAACACCACCACCACCACAAGGACAACAAGCTGCCAATAACCACCAGGCCCCATCTCCTCCAATGGCCGTTGGCTCCCCCACAACTTCCTCTATCTCCAAGGGTGCCAGTGCAAGCCCAAGGACGACAACCACGCCCGCTTCAGCTGCCAGTAGATCCGCCCAACCTTCTGCATTGTCATCTCAGCCGCCCAAGAACTCGGCGTCAGTTGGCAGCAGAAATGTTTCATCAGTACTTAGTAATTCTCATGTTACCAATTCTCATGTTACGTCTTTCTCAAACACCTCCGCCAAGCCTCAAATGCAACAACAGCAGCAACAGATGTTCATTTCTCATTTTATGCAAACCCAAGCTGCAAATCAACAACCTTTTTATTTACAAAGACGAATCTTAGAACAATCAAAACCAGTTTCTTCCGCAACATCATCTTCTACTGGAATGTTGTCGCTTTGTTCTCCTGCTACAGGATCTAATGCAAGCACTTCAGATGCAAAAGCAGTTGCTGCTTCCGCCACCTCTGCTGCTGCGAGCAATTTGAAAGGTGGTGCGTCGCCGTCACAGGGTATTCTTCATTCTGCTGTGCCACCGGGTTTCTCTTATGTTCATGCTGTTCCTTCTACGGGTCAGGTTAAACCAGCTGAGCAGAAACAACCTGCTGGTGAGTAGTTCTATTCCTTTTTTTTTCTTCTAAGTACAGTATTACATTGCACCCCTTGTCCTATTTTATAGCCCATTTTGATTGATTTATTTGGTGAGAAATTGGAATCGTACTTGGTTTACAAGTTGGTTGATGAGTAGGGTTATTGGAAAAAACTGATTTTGTTGTGTTCTTATTTTTCCAAATTATTGAGACTGCCCAATGTTTAGGTTTCTACTCATCCAAATAAAATAGTGAGAACACTTCTCTTAGGAAGACATACATGATAATTGTTTTTTTCTTTTCTTGCGTAGTTTCCAAAGTTTGTTGTGGAAAATGATCTTAGTTGTTGGAGATTTATATTAAATGGGGCTTATAATTTGTGAAGGCAACAGGGATTCCTTAACCAGGAAATGACAATTTGCATACGTGCTGGCAGCCTGAGAAGAAATGGAAAAGGGCACCACAAGCATCGCTCGCTTGGCATCGAGATGGACTTTTTGGGATGAGGAATGCACCATTTTGGTAACAACTTGAAGTCGAAACGAGCCATTTTGGTAACAACTTGAATTGAAACGGGCGAAGGGTCGCGTTGTTCGTCAGATCTTGGATTGTGAATGAATGAATACAAATGTATCTATCTATGTACACTGTTGTGTGTATATCCGACAGGGTTGGTCTCAAGTCTAAATTAATTTCATTGGTTTTTGAGAGAGAAGTTATCAAATTTTTTGCATGTCTAGAGAGGAATGTTTGGTAAGAGACTTGAGACAAAAGAATGAAATACCAGACTTCTCTTGAAATTTGTTTTTGCGCAGGGAATGGAAATCTACTCCCCTCTTTACTAATCTTTCTTGTTCCTTCTTTAGAGGTTCCATGTGTCCTTGGAAAAAAAGCAGCTCAAAGCATCTTCTGTTTGCATGTGTTTGGTGTAATGGAGGGTA
Source organism: Rhododendron ferrugineum (assembly GCA_025642025.1). Taxonomy (NCBI): domain Eukaryota; kingdom Viridiplantae; phylum Streptophyta; class Magnoliopsida; order Ericales; family Ericaceae; genus Rhododendron; species Rhododendron ferrugineum. The sequence goes on from JAOTQK010000012.1 coordinate 1,908,996, forward strand.
TATGTTTTTGGTGTATTTATTTTTTCCTACGATGCTCTGTGTGTGTGTGTGTTGTGGGATATGCCATTGTGGTTTTGTTTGAATAGTTTGAGTGCAAAATGGGTGGTTGTGAGAAGGAGGTGCCATGTTTTCTTTGCTCACTTCAAATTTCGGGATGTTGCTATCATTGTCGTGGTATAATATGGGCGACAAGTAGATGAGGACATGGGAAGAAACAGCAGAGCAGTTTCTAGTCGAGAAATGCAAAGTACAAAGAAAATGGGCAAAAAAAATACCTTTAAAGTGTACATGAACGGCTCAGATTTACTGCACTCAGATTCACTGTGCAGTGAATCTGAGCCGTTTGTGTACATTTTAAGGATCTTTTCTTTGCGGTGAATCTGAGCCGTTCATGTATACTTTAAGGGTATTTTTTTTGTCCATTTTTTTTTGTCACTAGCACAACCCAAGAGAGAGAGAGAGAGAGAGAGAGAGAGAGAGAGAGGTGGATTTCCATGGGCCTTTAAACCTAAAAGGAAGTGAGGGGTGTTACTTATTGACTGTACTGGCACTGGGTTTGGCTTGAGGTAAGTGGTGGGACCATATCACTCCATAATTGTGTATAGTTTAAACACACCATAGTGTAGGGGACTTGTTTTTTTGGTTCGAGGATTAGGGGCATCTAGATCAGTTTATGTGCATTTTGACTAATTTCTTCTTCAGTCCGTTCAAAAGTTCATTCACGCTGGGAATAAGAAATTCACAAAAAGTTGCTTTCTCACGAATTGATCTCAAAAATTAAACCCTGGTGATCAATTCTGTGGATAGCAAACCCCACCAACCAACCAGATTAACTTTCAACACAAAATTTGCGGTGTGGGAGTTAAAAGTGGTGCATCAATGTATTTTTAAGTCCATTATCTTAACCTAATAGTGATCATTACACCAATTATTCCGTAATTTGATGTTTGTCATTCTTTGAGTGAATTTAGACAGTTGAATATATTTTCCTTAAGAGAAGCAAATCTTTCATTGCAAGATAATACCCCTTTTGTTAAAGCATCTTTTAATGTGACGATTAGGACTTGAAAGACTTTTTCAAAAATTAAAGGTCATTTAATTAAAATCTGAAAGTGATGTTCACATGAGGAATCATTAGAGGTGGGTGGTATTCTTCCTCTTTTACTGATGGGGAGCTAATCGAAAATCTTCAAACCATAGGGATGCTTTTTTTTTTTTTTTTTTTGTGCTTTTGAAGACAACGAATGTGGACATCAGTTTGTGATTTGTCTTTGTGTAAGGATAAAAAAAACCAGTGGAGTTGACAAAAGTAGGTTGTTGAAAAGGGCTGGGGGCTCTTTTATTGTCAGTATCTTACACGTGGCTTGTGTCTATTTCACAGATAAAGATTTTTATAAGTTGGTTAATTTATGGGCAGTGGAGGATAAGATAATAAATATCTCTTCCTCAAAGGTACCTGGAGGAGAAGCTTCTAAATGTACACCTAAATTAGACTCACTACTCCCTCATTTTTCTTGTCTTAAAACCATGCCCACATTGGTGGTCTGGACTTCGACGTATGGGGGTTCGCAAGATCGGACAGTGCACAGGAATTGTCCGTTGGGGAAGGATGGAGGAGGCGGAGGGAAGGCACTAACAAGAGCGAGGATAGGGGTTGTGATAGATAGCGTGAGGAGTTTTCAGTAAGATGAGAGAGGCACTAGGAGTGGGGTTTCGGTGGTTTATATTAAGGTGCAAGAATCATTTGAGTCTGGAGAAATTGAAGATTAAGGAAATAGCTTGCGATGTGGTGTTTGCATATACAGGTATGGATTTAGCTCAATTCTGAAGTTTGGTTCGGATGTCGCTTTGTGTTGCTTGGCGTCATATGTTGATGGACGTTAGCGATCGGACTAAGCCCAACCCTGGATTTAAAAAAGGCTAAGTTGAACCAATGTGACTTTAGTTTGAGGGTCATTGTCAGCAATTCTTCTCATCTAAGGGGTAAAGTGGGAGAATGACTAACTCAAAAATCATTACACAGAAAAGTGCAGAAGGGCCCTAAATTTCCAACAAATTGTAATTCTACCCCTATGACAAAGACCGTTTAGTGGGACCCAAATATAACTTTCTTTGCTTGAAAATCCCACAGGGAGCAGGGAGGAAATAGTTTACAATTGGATGACAATTAAGACAACCGGAAATCACGAATCTGTGGCCCCACCTATTGGGGACAATTATTCAGTGTTGCCCCCGCCCAACCAACGACATATGAACGACCTAAGGTGCATGCGACAACATATGCAGGCGCGAGAAGTGTGAGAGTAAGCGTGGAAGCGTCTTTCGAAAACCTCTCAAATAGTTACAATTGAATGACATTTTGGAACCCAGGGTTCGTGACGTCCCTTCGACGCACTACACCGAACAAGAATGGATGGAGATCTGTTCGATAGAGATACAATCTGAGCCGTCCATTGTCAAGCATGGACGAATTGGCCCACGCATGCTGGCACCCCAAATTCGACATTTTGATGCATTGCGTGAAGGCCCTATTAGGACCGTGGGCCCCGACCGTTCAGTGGGTGGTCCCCGCTACTTGTGGCCGTGATGCACTGGGCTCTTGGGCCACGGGTCCACACCATTTTTATCTTATGTCAGTCGGGTCCACACCATTTAGTTTGGTCCTTCTTGTTTTGGACCCGACTCCTCCCTTTTAGTTTGATAACTAGACGACAAACGGATGGAAGCCGATTCAGTGGTGATCCTCTACCCACCTCAACGAGTGTAGTGATGGGTCTAACATTGGAGCTAAGTGGCTTTTCTACGCCACGTTCAATTGCACAGAAAGAATGGGAAAGGGCGGAGAAAGCAATTTTCGTGCAACTTTCCTTGTGTTCAATTGAAAAACACTTTCCTGCAACATACATCTTGCTAAAAGCTACATGAATTTTAGTTTTCTTGCGAGAGGTCAATTGACCCTTTGTGTTCGTACTTAAACTATGGCGAAGGCAATTTTTAATGGCAAGGAACCGTCCAACAACCTAACCACCACTTCAAGTGACCTTGAGCTCAGGTCAAGTGGTCTGTCCCCAAGGGCCTGTGGGATTTGGATTTTGAGGGAGACTTTCAAGATTTATGGGTGGAGAGAGATATATAGAGAAAATTTATTGAACACCGTGTCTAGAGATTTTGAGATTCCAAAACGAACAAGGCCCTGGTGATAAGATTCAAGGGTAGGATTGTGGGTTCGAGTTGATACTAATACATAATCAATCCTTAACAATATACTCCCTTCGTCCCCATTCCTTAGTTCCTTTAAGGAGTCCGTGTCACTTTTCAATTGATTATACCTTGCAATCTATAATTTCTTAGGTGATTTTGAAAACATCGTTTAAAAGAGCTCATTGAGATCTGTCAAACAAGATCTATATCGTATATATATATATAAAAATAGTATTACTAATTAAAAGTTATAATCAATTTTTTATCCGATTATGATAGGACGAGGGATAAAAGAATAGGGACGGTAAGATACCGGGTACCGTTTCGGATTGATCGCTATTAGTGTTATTTTTCTACCTAAAAAAATTTATAGTATAATATACACTTTTTAAAACAAAAAAAATAAAAAATATTCCAGTATTTGTCCAGTACCGTCCGGTATTGACCGGTATTGTCCGGTACTTGAAGAAAAAAATAAATTTAAAAATAGTCCGGTACTATTCGGTATTAGCCGGTACTGATCGGTATTTGAGCCGGAACGAAATTAGAGGTGTAGGGTATCGGATTCTGTCAGAAACGGTACGTACCGACCGGTACGGAACGGTATTGATAATCTTACTCTCTCTCAATAAACAGACCGCACTGCTGCCGTCGACATTGTAAATTATGTGATCGGTCACCCAAACCCTCCTACGGAGTAGTAATATTTTGTTCATTTTAAGAATCGGACACATCACCTGTTTGATTATATTTCAATATGAAGTTAGACTCTATAGGGACACGGCATGTTCCGAATGTATATAAATACTATTAGTACTATAAAATACTATCTCCGTCCCAAAATATTTTTCCGGTCTGCAAAACGAGGACTAAAAAATAATACATTTCTTTTAAGTAAAAATTCAATTTTTTTTCCATAAATTAAAAGAAATCATCATTGTGTAATAAGTTATTGATAAAAATTTGATTTTTTCGTGCAAAAATTGTAGAGTATTATTTCTATGTCCTCGTTTGCGTAGCGGATAAATATTATGGGACGGAGGGAGTAGTGATTAAGGCTTGCATATAGAAGTAGGTATATACTATTTCCGTACAATTTAAATACAACATTTTGGGCAAATAAGATTATAAAATGATTAAAATCCCCTCTTCTTGATGTTGGGGTCAGCATATTTATTTAATGCGGCATCTTGATTACTTTACTAAGGGGGGTGGATCATAAGTGAAAGTGACAAATTAAAAATGCATCATTAATAAGTGGATCATCCCTGACCAAACAAAACTATATAAAATAAAATAAAAGGACAAAAGGGGTTAGGGTTGGTTTCAAGATTTGTTCAAGTAATTATTTTAATGAGAGAGAGAGAGAGAGAGAGAGAGAGAGAGAGAGTGTGTACACGTATTTTGAGGGAAATCCCATAATCTGTTTTGTTCTTGTTGTATTAGTATAAGCTTATTTTAATACTAGGAATTAATAATTGAGAAACTATTAGGGCGAGAGATTATCCAGTGCTACAGAAGCATTACTCCAGAAACCCTCTCCATCGTACATTCATTATGTTGGATCACTTTGTAACAAGATGTTATTCTTCACCAAGTCACAAATTCACTTGCGGGTTTGCGAGCATGAAAGAGTATTGAAAACACATTCAAAATGGTTAAAACCCGCGAGGCCGAGAATCAGTGCACGACCGCAGTGCAAGGATTGAGAGCGAAAAGTACAGAGCATTTTGAAGAATTATTATACTAGTAGTATGATTTAGGTCCTTCAGAGGCAATTTAAATCTCTATAACACTGCTCTACCGGATCACTGAATAAATTCTCAAGTAGGGGCCTCAACCCATGTTAGCATCAAGAGGATAATTAATAAATACTACCAAAGACTAAGAATCAAAATACATGCGCCACGTGGACTCATTATCCAATGCGCTGACAAGATTTTCTCCAAATTGATTAATCCAAATCAACTAAGGGTTTTTTTTTTTTTTAATAGTAATTTTTTAATGAGCAATTTTTCATTGACATATTTAATTCACATTGTTTAGTCAATGGTCCGTACTGTTTTGCCGGCTCTTTTTTCTATTTATTCACATTGTTTAGTCCAGTGATTTTTTTTAGACCACTGGACTTGAAATGAGGGGATCTGAGTGTCAAAATTCTGCAGTTCTAGGAAGGCAAGAGGTGGTTTTTTTTTTTCCCTTCCCGATGAATGGATGTCTAGACTAGCTTGCACATACCTCGACTAATTTCGAGACCTTGAAGTTAACGACACTGGAGGTGGACACCTAGTTTTTCGAGACCTTGAAGTGAACGACACTGGAGGTGGACACCTAGTTCTTAGCTTTAATATAAGCTGCATGTTCTCAGAGAGAGAGAGAGAGAGAGAGAGAGCTGTTGTGTGTGTTACTGTATCACAGAGAGAGAGAGAGAGAGAGAGAGAGCTGTTGTGTGTGTTACTGTATCACAGATACATACTCCTACAGAGGGTCCAAAACACAACAAAGAGGAGCAAAGCAAATGATCTATGCATTTCATATCAGTTTGTTTCTAATTCTAATCTTCCCAAGTAGTTTACAATGACACTTCAATTTTCAGCCTAAAACCAATTCTTACCCAATTAAAGAGGGACAAAAGAGCCGTCAACCGATAATCATCCTATACAAAGTCCCTGAAAGTCTCAAGGAACTCCCGATAGAGAAAGTGTGCCTACAATGGCGATGAAGAGGGGAGAGAGAGAGAGAGATTCTTGAAAAGTTCATTGAGACAAATGCTCAGACTCATTTGGGTGCTTTGATCCAATTTCCTTTTCCTGCTCTTTCTTCAGATACCTCTGTGCAGTTGAGGTCACGATCGTGGCGAAAAATTTCATAATCATGAGCCACACTACTGTGTTCCAAATCGAAGTAAACGAAAAATCCCACTTCTTCACCTGAGCGGAATATCGAAATAACACAAGGGGAAAAAATCAGAAAACAAATTTTGTGAAGTACAAAAAGAACGGAGAGAAACCATCTCCAACTTTGGAACTATCCACGCAAATGAACAAGATTTGAGAAAATCAGATACGGAAAGATGAGAACCTTGATGTTTGAGGGCATAGGAGGTGCGGTTGTCATATATTTAGCTCTCATTGCATGCAATTTTGGGATGACGGTTGGCAGGACGGAAGCGAAACCAGGTACAAGGCTGAACGCTCTAATCAACTCATTTTCGATCCAGTCAAGAAGTTGATTATTGCAAACGGATATAATGAACAACGTCTGCACAAAAGTAACAAACCAAACGCTGAATCAGAAGTCAAACTCGCGATCGATTTTAAGGTTCTATCCAGCTTTATAGTAATAAACAGCGGATTGTCAACTTCTGTTTCATAGCCTTCGTATCGTTTTTTCCTTCAAACCAAAGCAAACAAAGAACATATCCATTCTCCAAGTGCCAGAATCATGAGCAAAAAAAGACAAAATACAGCAAAAGCTAGATAAACCAAAGATAAGATTCCTGCACCAAATAATTCTTGACACGAACCTGTATGTGAGTTTTAATGATTGCCTTCCCAATCAATGTTGCAAGAAAAAACTTCCAGAAAGGAACCCCAAATTGTCCGCACATGATGCCAGCAAGGTCAAATAGAGGATTTGGCACCTAAAAGATACATCATTCAAGCAAAAACACATTACTAATGACTATGCCGACGCAAAAAGGACTAGATCAACTCCAAACTACTCACTTGGAATCACATAGCAAAAACACATTACTAATCGTGTTACTACAAATGCCAAAAGGTAGGAATCACGCATCATGTTATAGGAAGAAGTGATGCTAGAAAATTGGGAGGAAATCAAAACTCACTGAAGCAAGCACTAAAATTGTAAAGAAGCTCAAATATTGGGAGTGCAGCAGGAACCAGCACTTGATCTGATTTAGATGAGTAGTTATGATTCCGTTATCTTCAGTTGATGAAGCATCCAATTCTTCCATCGTGTCCAATTTGCTGCCTGACAGACGGGCTGCACAAAAGAAAGGTAATATGATACTGTTTTTGTTAACTTCAAGAATCCATTATTTTGGAAACTCGGGATAATATTTTCAGAAGTGTTTCCCGAAAACTGGCTGCTTTACAGGGAAATTCATTACAGAAGTTTCCGAGAACATTACAGAAATGCATTACCAATATCCTTCACACGTTCGCCTTTTTCCAAGAATGGAGTAGTTTTCACAATCTATATAAATGCAAAATGCAAGGCCTCCTCAAAGGTTAAAATGTCTTCGAAGAATCTTAACGTTGTTTGATAATTTCACATATACCTATTTTGGTTTTCAGAAATGTTGAAATGGTTTCAATAAAATTTCCTCATTAATCTTCCTACCAATTAGTTATTTCATAAACATTAGTTTACAACCTCTTGGTGTCCAAGAACATTAAAAAAAAACATACATACCTGCTCTTGAAATAAAATATGGAGGAAGCTCCCCCAGTGCAGTCCCAATGCCCCATAGAACAGCCTCCATCTGGATCTGAGGCAATATCATACTCAATGGGACATGTGAACCATCCAAAGACGAAAACAATGACGGCCCAAATTCTGAGCAATCCTTGTCAAGCCATGATGGGCCTCTGTTTAACCGTATCGTATCGTATGGAGCACTTTTGAGATCAACTCGGCCACATTGCACTGCTTTTATTGTGAACAAGGCAATGTGAGGCCCCAGATAAAGGACAAAAGTGTGCAAACCAGAACCTGCACAAAACCAAACGCCATTTCACTACAACACAAGTCAACCAAGGATCAAAACTGCGTTAGGTATGATGTTTCAGTTAGCTAGGAAACGGAGTTCGGAAACATTTTGGAAATTTTTGAAAGCGTAGCCAGAACATACTGGAAATGTCAACAGAATATGGGAACGTATGAAAAGATGTTATTTCTGCTTATTTCTAATACGGGTAAAGAAAACTCATTGACTCAATGTTTCAGTGCGGTTCATTAAATTTCGACATGTTTGAGTGCGTCTCGGTAGCCGTCTGCAGAAACATTAGAATTTTGGTTCCTCCAGTGTTTGGTTTTGGTCTCCTAGGAAATAGAAAGGTCTTGGCTGTTTCAACGTAAAACATAAACAGAATCAAAATTTTATACCTTCCAGTTAACCTTAGCTAATCGTACATGTACTATGGGCATATGCACATATTATAATGAAAGAAAATAACCCATCCCTCCCTCGCCCGCTAGCTAATATACCAATATGGCAATACGTAGACCACCACTCCAACACCAACCAGAAGGCTGTGCTATAGAAAGGCACTTGACCAGGAATAATAATTCATAATGTACAGGTTTATCAACTTTGCTCACCAAGGCCAATAGAAGATGCAACGCCAAGAGCCACCCACCACAATCCAAATTGCAAATATTCATGAAACTCTTCAACATGCTGCAAAACAGGTCAAGAACTGTCCTTTAAATGCAAGCATAACCAAAGAATCTTGACCAGATGTATGCCAGAAAGTTATGTGATGCTTGCAACAAAAAAATGGCGTATGAATTAATCACTCATCCCATGTGGCAAAGATCTCTTGAGTCAAATAAGCTGGCAAAATGACGGAAGGGACCACCATAAATTTATTGAAAAGGAACTCAGTGGAGTTGTTTAAATTCTAAATTTGGATACACAACTGAGGAGCTCCCATTAGAAATGTTTGTTCGGTCTACTATAGTTAGGATAAGCGTGGTTATGAAGTCCGTTTAGATTCTTATCCAGAAAGTAGAGAGACAAACAGACAGTGGATGTACAAACAAAGAAAATCAAACAAGTACCTTTTCGTGAGGACCATCAATGGTAAAAAGCAGTATTCCAACAAGCACCACCACACTGCATAAAACCATGAGCCAACCACCATGTGCCAAAAGATATGATACTGATCTCTTAAGATACTTAATAACAGCCAAAATGAAAAACTTCAATGTTTTGAAAGGTTGTGTTGTTAGCGTCAAATTTTCTAGCTCCTGCTGATGTTTAGTATGCAGACCTGCAAAAAAGTAGCAATTCTATAAGGTGATGGTTTAAGATCTAAAAGCATTTCCTTCCCTTCAAGCATAAAATTTTCCTACTGCAATTTACTTTTTGTCTCAGATTAACACTGTAACCACCATCTCTTCATTTTGGGTTGACTTAGATCAAGTTGTACACTCTGATTTTGATATAATTAGAGTAGCTATAAAACCAGAGATTTTCATTGTAAAAAAAAAACCAGTCCACATTGCACGCGAAACTGCCAAACAGTTGAAATAGAGACACCGAACCTCGATCAATGAAGAGTTTTAATGTAACAACTAAAATAAGAGAGATTCAAGTACGCAGTATTATAGCCAAGGGAAAAGATATAAAATGAAGCATAAAACACATCCCAAAAGGGCACACAATTGCAACTAAAACAGGTTACAAATCCTACTAGAAGTGAAGCACAAAACTAGCTTACAAGAAAAGCTTAGCGAAAGGGGCAAGTAAAACCCACATCCATCCAAGTTTTTATCATCTTGGATAGAAATCATACCCAAGTCATCACTTAAAATACATTCCACATTTGGCTATAAAATTCAACAATTGACCAAAATACCAGTCAGTCCAGTTTCTTGTCAATAAATAAACAACAAAATTACATTTTAGGCATGGTCACTGTCATCTGGTAACAACCCAATAAGACCAAGGAGATGTAACCAAAACGGATGGTCCCAATTCGCTCCGAATATAATACATTCCTTTCAGATTTAGCATCCTTACTGTAGCCAATTGAAGACACTCCTAATACACAACCATTCACTCCAAAACGGATGCACAAACACGAGCACCCACCCACCCATATTTTTCTTGAAAACTCAAGTGTCTAGACCAGCTTACAGCACCTCGATGAGTAATCATTGGGGACCAAAGGGATGGCAATTTTGGCCGATCCGATCCAATCCGATCCGTTCCCCGCCCCAAATGGATATGGGATTCGGGGATTATTTGGGGATCGGTAGGGTATGGGGATAATTTTAAAAAAAAAAGTGGGGAGCGGGTAGGGGGTGGATCCCCGCCCCATCCCCGCCCTGCCCCGCCCCAC
>JAOTQK010000012.1:1955961-1967948 GCA_025642025.1 Rhododendron ferrugineum
ATTTAGGTTTGATGGTTGGATATGCACCTCTCCAAAATGGGTTTTATTCAAAATTTGACTCAAATTGGAGAGGGGCGGGGGGTTGGGGGGGTGGGGTGGGGGGGATGGGTGAGGTTGGAGATACTCTGACAAACATTAACCATGGTTAAATGAATATTTGTGAAACTCTAGTATGTAGTAGTAATATGGGTTTTGATTTTGGCGTTCCACTTTTGTATGCACTATGCATGCATTTCACTTTTTTAACGTGAAGAAGTTACTAGTAACTTCATGTACAAAGTGGAGTGCCTGCGTATAAAAATAAAGCGCAAAAATCAATTTCCTAGTAATATACCTGTTATCCCTTTTGGTTCTTAGCAGTATATGATTTTCAGAGTGAGATGGTTCTTTTTTTGAGGGGGTGCTCATGCTTAGGGTCGGTTTAATCTTTATAATTTTTCTGAAAGATTAATAAAAAAAAATTTGCTGTTAAAAAAAATATTCACCGGTTAATTCCAAACTGTAAATATATTTAAGGATAATTTACAGATAATTTTAGATATAGGAGTATTTATAACGATAAATTCGAAACAGTATCTAAAATTATACCGGTACCGAGACGTACCGTACCTGTTAAGAAAACGGTATCATACTCCGTACGATATTAAGCACCTTGCTTCCACTAAATTAAAAAAACAAAAGGTTTGTTTTTCTTGTTCTAGAGGAGATTGCGCTCAAAATTAATCTTTCAGAAAAATTATAAAGATTAAACCGACCAATGCAAAGGAAAATGTAATTAAAATTGCATATCAAAATCTCATAAAATAATTTCACATCATTAATCTTAAAATATTTTTTATGGCTTATCCTGATAAAAATCAGCTCAATTAGATAATTTATGTACTTTTTTCAATTGTCCAAATTTCAATCCGTTCATTAGATTTAAAATATTTTTTCTGAAAAGAAAATAACGTTACAAAGAGAAAATGGCAGAAAGTGAAGCAATTGAGAGAAGAATCGAAGTCAAGACAATATGTACAACGAATCAGAGCCACTAAAATTTTATTGTCATGATTCTTTTTTTCATCTTTTAGGCAAACTGTAGAATTGGTATCAGTGAAATTTATATTGTCCACAACGGCAACCGTTTTCATGTGAAATTGAAGGTGTGTTCCACAAACTAAAACAAGTACCTATTTTCTGAATTAAAGGCGACATATTGTGAGAGAATGACCTGTCTCGTAAAGCGGAAATAAGTACTTAAAAAAATAAGAACCTTGGCAGAACGGGTCACAAAAAGCCGAAAGTTACATAATCGGCGAGTTAATCATAAAACTTTCCTTTCTTGCAATTTTCAACATTCTATTACTCAGTAAAAGACATGCAAAGTGTGTCTTTCTCCCTACTCCCTCACTATCAACTGCTCTCCTGGTGATCAAACAAACCAAAATGAACAAGAATAAACTCCGTTCACTATCATAACAAACATCTCTAAAACTACGGTTTGAGCATTGGGTTTCTTTCAAAGAAATTTGTCGGCCGTAGCTCAAATCCGCCATAAACTCTGGGCATCACCGGGAAATCTTCTTGGCATGGAACATGGTGGATCCCAACCGTGTACCAAAGAACTATGTCTTTGTTCCCAATCGGCCTATTTCTGCATACAATCCACACAAAAAGAGGTTCATCGATTAATTTATATTTCACAAACTTGAAGAATCCTTTCGTCCCATTTTGTTCGGCCATTGTTTCTTAAATTTGGAATGTCTCAAAATACAGGTTCATTTCGAACAGTTAAAAGCTCAAGACTTTCAAGTTTTCTTGAGTTCACTCTTTCCTGAATGGGGAGAACAGAACACTTGTGAGAGGTACAAATAAGGAGACAGTGTCGACAATCAATACCTTCGCTTTGAATTCGATTGAACTAAATTCATACCGTTCCAAAATATTATCGGAAAATAGTAACATGGCGAAATGGGGCAGTAATAAGTTTTTTCTGAATGGGGAGAACACTTGTGAGAGGTACAAATAGGGAGACAGTGTTGACAATCAATACCTTCGCTTTCAATTTGATTGCGCAAAATTCATACCTTTTCTAAAATATCATCGGAAAATAGTAACATTGCGAAATGGGGCAGTAATAAGTTTTTTTTCAGTCAGAAATTTAAGTGCCTACTTTCAAAACTACCTATTGTTTTCTTTCACTGTCATTTCGTTTTTCGATTTTTGAGGAGTGGTAGAACTTCTTTGGCGAACTATTTCTGAAAAACAATTTCTATAAAAATTCAAGAGAAGCAATCTGCGTACTATTTCAGAAAGGACCGAAAAAATTCATTCTTTCGCAAAAATATTTTCGCTCGAAGTGCGACAAAGAAAAGAAAACGATACCAAACAACGTTAAAATTACTTTCAAAATACCTGCGGTTCCAAGCAGCTAGCCCATCATCACCCTGGCTCCTATCAGCATAGAACCCACCAGCCCACCTCTCCAACTTATCATACGGACTCACCCACAACTGATACTTCGTATAAGCAGCTCTGATTTCCGGGTAATCATCCTCACTCAGGAGAGAAATCACCGGTTGTCCGGTAACCAAACGGTACCCCACCTGATTCCCCATTTCCGTCTTCTTATTCGGATTGACAACTAAAAACTCCTCTGCTTCCAAACCAATCCTAATTTTCGCTTCTGATTCTCTCTCAACGGTTTCGCTAGCTACCGTCCAATAACTCTTCCTTGGAGTGGGGGGTTTGACATCCGTCGCTCTAGCTGTCTTAAGTTTGGATTTGACGAATGAGTTGTTGGATCCGTCTATGTCAAGGTCGAGGTAGTAAGTAAGGTAGTGGTCGTGGTGGACGGCGATGGTGTTTTTAGCCACGAATGTGCCGTGTATATCGTTTGATGTGACACCGTTGCGTGGGTACGATGTTGCCTTCATCATTAGTACCCCTGTCAAACTTACCTGGTGTATTCACAATATCCAGTTAGTATCAGACACTACACTGTTTTAGTTTTCTGTTTTCATTTTCTGCATAATCGAAAACTGTTGAAAATTTTTCAGTGCCGGGTGGGTACCACGTGGTCCTGCTTGGCGCATCCGAGCCGTCCAAAGCGTTTTTGGACGGCTTGGATTTGGAGAGAGAAAAAGGAGAGAGAAAGTGTAGGGGTGAGAGGGTTTCAATCCGAACCGTCCAAAAGTGTATTGGACGGCTCGGATGTGCCGAGCGGGTACCACGTGGGATATACCCACCTGGCACCGAAAAATTCCTTTAAAAAATGAGAGTGACAAAAGAGACCATAGATATTTTTGTACTTCTCATTTTGTTCTTCTATAAAAGAGATAAAAGGAGAACAATACCAGACAGAAGTGACTTTAGTTATTCTTACCCCAACTTTAATGGACCCACTTTGCTTGAATTCCCAGTCAAGAACATAGTCATAATTCCCAACAGTAGCCACCATCCTAACCACCAAAGTAACCTCTGGTTCCCCACTTCTTATCTGCACCAAAAAAGGAAACAAGAACAACAAATTCATATCAACACCACAAGACATCTTTCCAAAAAACAAGATCACAAACCTCATATAAAAAACAGCACTGCCAAACCCAGTTACCACTTTTCCAGGAACTCCAATTTCAGTATGCCTCCAAGCCACGTCACCGGAAAACCGCTCGAAAATGCATATTACTTGGGGCACCTGCACCGGCTTCCCGTCTACCCCAGCGAAGCACCCGTCCATATACACGGCGTTGCCCGGGCAATCAGTCAGTGGCACAAGGCTGAAAGCAGCACGCCCGAATCCATATTCACCCACGTCCATGTAAGTCCTGAAGTACCATTCAGTTGTAGGGTCCATGTAAGGAACAAATGTTTCCGATACATGTCCTCTGTATAGCACACGCCTGAACTTTTTACTTCCAGTATCGAATATAGATGCGGTTGATATGATTGGCCCGGCTCGAGCATTGAACCCGACATGGAAGGCCCAATTGGCCCAGCTAACCTCGTGGCCTTTGACCATGAGCCTAGTGTTCGTTCCATTACAAGGGGCCGAATCAGGATTCGGTCCCTGCCCTGATGCTTGGAAGTCGGTCCCAGCAGCTCCCGGAATTGGAGCTGTAAATCTGTCTACATACTTGGTAATTTGCATTGACTCTACGTCGACTAGAATGATTATGCCTTCTATAGGCCTAGCAAAAGTATTAGTCGTTCCTCCGCGATAATAGCACGAAATTTTGAGAGCTCTTTCCGTAACGATTTCCCCAAACCAACCGATTGTAAAAGGAAAGCAAGTGACTTCAGACAAATTCAAGTTCCTTTTCAAGATAGAATTTTTGAATGGGGGGTAATTCGACGCAAGTCTGCTAGCTTGGAGGAGCTCGGAGAAAGTGAATGGAGGAAAACCATGACCAGTGTAAACATGCTCTGATGTGATCGAACCAGTGGCTAGGTCAACAATGAGTTCATGGGTCTCACCCCTGACTCGAACCACTACCATGGCTCGACGATAAGGGAAAGACCCCTTGTGTTTATCTGAAGATAGCCAATTGAGAACATCTTCTTTCTCTGGCTCTTCAAGATCAACAAAGTGAAAAGTCAAGTTAGAAAGTGTACCAAAATGGGATTTTTCGATGATAAGCCTAATTTGGTTGATTTCACTAGGGTTGAGAGGGTCTAAAGGGTGATGAAGTGTGGCAATGAAGAAGCATTGTAGCAGAATAGCTGCTAGTAAGAAATGTATAGTCATGGAATTCAAATTTGGTGTTCTAAGTACTGTTTGGCAGTATATATAATAGAGGGGCAGGGCAGGTGTGGTTTATAATATCGCATTGACTGCTCACGTGATGACAGCAAAGTTTGCTTCGTAAGAAACAATGCACAGCCCCATCACCATCAATGTGGCCTACTTGATGCACATCTTATAAAAACCATGGCGTGCTTTGTGGGGAAAGCATGCTTTCTCTTATAGGAAATATGAATAGCATTTTCCTCTTCAATAAGTCTAGGTTGACAGAAACATAACACAGAATAAACCACAGAAAATCCATAGATGAGAATCCCTAGTTTAAGCTAAAGATCTGTTGGTGGGGCCCTTTTCTTAAAAAATTATTTTCATCAATGTACTTGATATATATGTTCAGTTCCATGTTACTTGGAGTAATTGTTACCAAATCACGTAATAGTAAATTTTAAAGGTGGAGACTTGGGAGTAACAAATAAGCAATGCCACATGGTACTCCGGGAGTTACCTAATAATTAGTATGTTCATAGTATGTGTTTCCTCTTTCGGGCATCTCCAACCCTTGCTAAACTTGTTACCCAAACTATAGATTTGCATAAAGAAGTCTCCCAAAGTCCCTCTCCATGTTCAGTCAAACTCGTATCAAAAAAGTTTTACTCGTGTTTTCACTCAAATTTTTCATGGCCACTTTGCAGCTTTCCACAAATAGCACTTTGCCATTAGCACAAGTAGTTTTGGTTTGCATTTCTATCTGATTCTTTCTGGTCACATAATGATGCGTAGCACACAAGACAGCAAAATCAAGTAGATCAAACCATCATTGGTGTGGAGCAATTTGGCCACTTGACATCTATAGGAGGCTTTATTTTGAGAACAGGATTGTGCTCAAAGAAATTGGCCGGTCGCAGCTCAAAACCGCTACTTATTGTTGGCATGAGTGGAAAGTCTTCTTGATAAGGGACATGATGAAAGCCTAAGGTGTACCATACCACAATGTCCTTATTCTCTATTTCCCTGTTCCTGCATTTACAATCAATAAGAAGACCGTGAGCATATTTAACATCTCAATTTTCTAAGTCATTTAAAGTATCCCAAAATAGTACTAGATCATCATGTGGTTCGGGGGATGAGACTTTGAGCCCGTTTGTTTTACAGGATATGCGCATCAAATTGAATATATATCTTAAGCGACCAAATATCTGGTGTTTGGTTAAAATGTCTTTGGCAGCAACAGAATACACTATTAACATCCGTTTCGTGTTGTATACATTATCTTCATGTTTTCACTGGTTTTGGGAAATAAACTGAATAAAAAGTTTGAAACACTCATTGTTTGTGGTCATTTGTGCGAAAACAGTTTCCGGAAAAATAATAGCACCTTTTTTGTGCATTTTGGAAATGTGGGTTTTCCTGAAATTTCTCAGAAACAGTTTTCAGCAACAATTCCCTGCGTGTTGGGAAATTATCAGATCCCACCCGCAAAGAAAGCATACCGATAAAAATAATCACACAAAAACAAACACAAGATTACGTGGTTCCCCAATTCGTTTCGGAAAAGTACAGATGACATCTCATTCTTTTCAACAATCTATGAAATAGTATTGTTTCTCCCAAGTGGTACTCCAAAATGAGATTCGTAATTCTCTATGATATAACTTCACTAAGAAGGTTCATAAATGCCTTATTTACTGTACCAGACGGAAGCACATTTACCTAATCCATAAACATAATTGTAGCAATGCAATAACCTCCCCAAGTGATACTCCAAAATGAGATTGGTAATTCTCTATGGTATAACTTCACTAAGAAGGTTCATAAATGTCTTGTTTAGGGTACCATAGGGAAGCATGTTACCTAATCCATAATTGTAGCAGTGCAATAACCAATACTAGTATTGTTCATCCCCAAGTGACACTACTAAATCGGATTGATTACATTGTTCTATGATAATTTTACTATAAATGGACCATAAATGCCTTGTTATTTTTGGGAAGCACATTTACGTAAATATGACCGTAAGTAGAGGCATCAAATGTCTAAAAATAAACACCAAAAACAGAAAATGAAAACAATACCATGCAATCAGGTTAAAGTTTTTTTTTATCACGTTCATGAGATAAACATACCTGAGGCTCCAAGCTTCTAAATTGTCATCTCCTCTGCTCTGATCAGCATATAGACCTCCAGCCCATTTCTCAGACTTGTTATACGGTGTAACCCACACATGGTACTTTGCAAAGGAGCCTCGAATTTCAGCGTAGTCATCGTCTGTTAAAATGGAGCCCGCCACGGACCCAGGTATCAGACGGTAGCCAACGGGGTTACCCACCATGGTCTTCTTGTTGGGATTCACCACTAACAACTCGGTTGGCTTCGAGCCAAGCTGAATCCTTGCATCCGCTTCTGTTTGAGCTGTGTCACTCGCAACAGTCCAATAACTCTTCCTTGGAGATCTGTTGTTACTCACCCTTGTGGTTTGCAGTGTGGACTTGATAAAGGAGTTGGCATCACCGTCCACGTCGAGATCAAGGTGGTAGCTGAGGAAGTGATCATGGTATGCACCAAGGGTGTTCTCTGCTAACAACGTACCGTAGACTTCCTCATGTATCTGGTCTGTGTGGGTGTATACTGATCCCCTCACTTCTAGCAACCCAGTTAGCCCAACCTGAGAAGAGAAATATTGGACTAATGAGAGCCAAACTAGTCATTTCCAACCATTTTCTGTATCTACTACAAACGGGAGAGTTAATGGTTTCTCCTCTGCACAGATGAAAAGACTACTATGCCCTTTTCCTCACCAAACAAGATGGGCTGTGTGGGACCACATCAATAAACCTTTAATACAACCCAAAAATGATTCTTTATCAAAGCACCTGCGGTGGGCTTCCTTAAGTATTATTACCTTAGCATAATATTGCTGGGGTCTACCGCATTTAGCTAGCATAGAATTAGTCAAGCTTTGTGGGACTCGCAACATTAGACTTTAAGATACAATATAAAATTTGGTATAACACTATAGTACCCACAAAGTTTATAGTCACTTTAAAGAAATCAATTACAGAAGCGACCGACATTGATAATAAAGGAGATTGAAATTACTAAAATATGAGTCATTTCTTTGAGAGACCAAACGTTAAATTATATATGCAACATGAAAATTTATACATGTATTGGAGGTGATCAAGATTAGTATAGTGGAGAAAATTAGTAGAGGTGACCAACCGAATACGCGTATTTACATCGAATATCAAATTTCCAATATATATATGCGACTGGTATTGACCACGTGCAAAGCACGTGCTTGATGCAGTGACAATAGAATATTGAGTCTTTGGTTTGGTGTTGAATAAGCTTGAACTGAGGTTGCATACCATGACTTTGATGGTGCCAGTTTGCTTGAATTCCCAATCAAGTATGTAGTCATAGTTACCAACCGTTGATACCATCCTCACCACAAGGCTCACTTCGGGTCTAACCTCTCTTACCTGCAAAATGTTTAACCTGTTTTACCAGAAAACACTAGTAAAACCGTACTGAATGACGTTTTGGCAGCATTGTTCTGAAACCTCGGTACACTTTAATTCCAAAAAGGTGATTTTAGCAATTCAAAAGTGTTGTGCGATGAGCGGAAGACACAACGATTCTATCAAGCAATATCAATCTAGAAACAAGAACAACAAGATGAAGAACGCAAGGAAAGCAAGAAACCAAGCACACAAGAACACGAGATTACTCGCTCATTGCTTCGTTTTACAGACAAGAGTTACTTTTCATTGCTTCATTTTCCCAAGGAAAAAAGAACATTGACTTTCCTTATTTGATTCTGAAGAAAGATGAAAGAAAGTAAAATGGTAGTCATGTAAGGTAACACAGAACTAGGGAAGAAAAGATGAAAGAAACAGAAGGGAAGATGATAAGGATAGTAAATTCGTGCTTATTTTCCATTTGAATTTTCTCCTCTCTCCCAAAGAAGTTCCAAACAGCTGAAGTAACACACCTAACATAATGAAGGGAACCAATTGGAAATCTGCTTACCACTTTCCCTGGAATCATAGCTTCGGTATGCCTCCATATGACATCTCCGGCATGTCGTTCAAAAATACAAAATACATTCGGTATCATTCCTGGGGTACCATCTTGCCCCGTGAAGTACCCATCCATGAAAACTGCATTTGCCGGACAATCCCTCAATGGTTCAAGTGGCGATGCACATAGGCCGAACCCATATTCGCCTGCATCAAAAAAGGTCCTATAGTACCACTCTTCGGTTAGATCCATATACGGCACAAAGAGCTCTGATACAAATCCTCTGTACAATACTTGACGATACTCATCCTTGTCAAGGTCATAGATTGATGCTAAGGATATAACTGCACCTACTCTCATGTCGAAACCTAGATGAAACATCCAATTAGCCCACCTGATTATGCGGTGAATAAACCAAAAAACTATTAGCTTCAATCGCATAGACAATATCTGAACTATAAAATGTTCAGAGGATTGCCCAAATCTCCTGATTTCCTTCTGGACTAAATTGTTTATGATGCTAGGACTAAAGCTTCTATGTCTTAACCTGTTGAGAATTGATGATCACTATTCACTAGGCTAAAAAAGATTGTCTCATACGCAAAACAAGAACTTGAAAAGAATGCATATTTGTCATACAAAATTCAAGGTTTTTTTTGGTTTACAAATTAAAAGAACTCATTGATATCTAGTAACTTGCGGGAAAAAAATTAGTCTTTTTTTTGGGACAAAAATATGTTCTTTTAAATTTTCAATTTGCGTAATGGATAACTTTTTAGGAAGGAGGGAATATTTGTTTGCAGGCATGGCCTCCGTCGGTTAAACTCATACCTCATTTTCTTTATTCATACTCGCTCATTTACAGATGAAAAAAAGAAGAAAAGAACTGAGTCAAAAGGTATTTCAACTTTTCAAGCATAATTTTTCAAGGGGTCTTCTCGAGGATGGATGAATAAAAGCACAAGCAAGTGCAGAATTAACAAGTTCCACAACTTACAGTTAGAGAAAATTTTCATTTTAGAGTTCCATTTCAGTAAAAGAGTATTTATCTAAACTGAAGATTAATGATTTCCAATCTACATACACAAATAAACTTGATCTTCATGCCATTCAATAAGGAAGGCAAAAGGGCATGGCCTCAAGAACAAAAGTAATATTCTCTAACTAACATAGCTTAATCCAATCAACAAGGCATCATCAGGAAGGGCTTAACACAAGGGTGGGCTCCTCAGATCTTCACATACAGTCTAAACTTTGTACTGGGGTAAAACAATCATTCTTCTTTCCATTAATTGTAGTTTTGTTTGGTTTGTTGATCTTCATATTTATTTTTAAATGCATGCCATGTTTAGATCAAAAGATTGATAGATACCTTACCTTATTGTGTTTCCATCAATGCTGAAACTTGGACATTCTGGTTGCACCACTGTTATGCCCTTTGCATAAGGAACAAATGGTGGCTTCTGCTCTGATTCTCTGTAATCTGTTCCCTCGGCCTTTGGCACTGGAATCACCAGCCTGTCATGATACCTCACAATCTCCATCGTATCAAGATCAACGGTCACTGTAATTCCCTCGATAGGTCTCATGTACAAATTCACAGTCCCGTCCAAATAATAACACATAACTCTTACAACCCTATTGGTCCTCTCCTCCTCTCCATACCACCCAATAGTGAAACTCCCACATACCACTTCTTCCACCTTCAGCCCCCTCTTGTCAATTGAGGCTATAAACGGTGCATATGTCGTTGCCAACTTGTTTGCTGCTATCTGTTCTTCGAAGTTGAGCAACGGGTAACCATTTCCACCATAGACTCGATCAAGTATAATTGAATTCGTCGATAAATCCACAACTATTTCATGAGTTTCTTGATTGGCACGGGCAATGACAAAGGCTCTACGAGATGGGTTTTCTCCGGTTTTGTTTGATAGCCATGATAGGATGGTTGGTTTGTCTGGTTCATCTAAGCCAACATAGTGAAAGGTCAAGTTATGTCCAGGGCTGAGGTTGGACCCTTTGACTATGGTCTTGATTTGATAGAGCTCTGATGGAGTGAGAGGGTCTAGTGGGTGGTACTGGTGAGTTGAACTAAGTAGCAGAGTGAAGATGAAGGTGATAATCATAAATCTTGAAGCTTTGGCCATGGCTGTAGGATATGCTACAGCTGGTGAGAGTAGAAAACCAGAGGATTTGTCTACTTAACCAATAATTGACTTACTTAAGACCTTGGAGGCCAAAACCTTACTATATCTCTCCATCTCCTCCGCTAGTGGATCTTGAAAATGATTTCCACTAGTCCATATCCATAAGCTTTAAAATAAGCATAGATGTATTTTAGACCAGTTTCATTGAAAATTCAACCCCCAAAGGGCCCAAACCATGTAACTCCCAAGGGACTCAGATTAATTAAAAGAGGTTAAAGAAAAGAGACGGATAAAAGAACTCACCGAGAAGGTTTTCTCGTCCAAATGGCGAAATTTTTTTTGATAAGCAAAAAGGGCAGGAGGGGGCGACCGGCGTAGCAACACCTTGGGCGTGACCATAGGGACTCCAAATGGCGAAATCGGTATCCTTATAAACAGCTCACCCTCCAATCAGTCGAAGACCCAAAAAAGGGTATTTTGTGCATAAAAAATCGGGAGAAATGAAAACCCCAAAAACACAAATCTCTGTGGGAAACGGGAATTATGAACCAAACTCTGGAAAACTCAAATCCCTTTTGCTCCCATATTATGCCGTCAGCAATTTATTGTACTGTCTTCTCACTTGAGAGAGAGAGAGAGAGAGAGAGAGAGAGAGAGTGATTGAATTGGAGGAGGAGAATCCGAATACAACAACCCCTTTTGGACATTTGCGTCTAATCCAACAAGGTTGGTCCATCATTTGTTCCAATACAATTCCATCTACAGTTGTGTCCTCCAGTAACCATGGTGAAAGTTCTCGTAAAAAATAACTGTAGTTTTATTCATGGATCTAATTAAAAACACTTTTGTCAGAAAAATAGTTAAACAAAATGAGTCCTCCCATACCGAAAGTCTACTGGCACAGCAGATCTGTGCACAAATTGTGCATAGATCGCGTTGTGGGGTCCACTAAGGGTCCCATACAAATAATCCGATCCGTTAATTATGTTTCAAAAACATTTTTTCAAGGGCCTCCGCGAAAAATTAGCTCAATCCGACACCTATAAGTGCTTGATCTAATCGTCTAACTTTTCATTCTCTAAAAACCCGAA
>JAOTQK010000012.1:1991866-2005299 GCA_025642025.1 Rhododendron ferrugineum
CCCCCCCCCCCCCCCCCCCCAAAAAAAAAAAAAAAAAAGGAGAGTAAATGAATGAAAAGAGAACCATTTTCAACCCTTACAAAGACAATACCTTGAATTCGTTAATAACTGAAATAAAGGAGCCCATTGCACTGAAACACTAGAAAGAACTGACATATTATCAGCTAAATGGAGCCCGTCAAGAATGCAAAGCATCAATTGCAAAAGATTATCAACTTCTTCGGAAGAACTGTCCTCTGCTTTAAACTTCTGCATAAGCTTCCCAACCACCCCGAGAATTGGTTCGTAATCTGTACGAAAGATGAACAATTGGTTTTCAATGTAATCGGATTAAAACAAAGACACAACCACAAGTGAATCAAACTTGTGTAGCCAACCACAAATTTTCTGAATGTAGTCTTTGTGAATGGTAGAAACCAGAATGGACAACAGGCGACTGAGGTGCAATGACCCTCCACTAGATACGCCATCAGCTATTTTTCTTATTTCCTCAAATAAACAATCCCACATCTTTTTCAACTCTGTAGACTCAAGTTCATCGCATAACCTTTGAAAGGAAGTGGTTACAACTTCAATCACGGACTGTGAGCCTGCACACACACAACGAGTGAAGTCATGGAGAGAGAGAGAGAGAGAGAGAGAGAGAGAGAGAGAGAAATTACGTCTGGCAAAATTCATGAACGTATTCCAGCAAAATGACTTTGAAAGGCAAAACAAATCATCAGAGCATACCTTAAGAACATGTTTGTTCACACTGTTCAGTAGTTCAAATTTGATAAAAGGTGAGGTAAAAAATCATACTCAGCCTCAGCTGAGGATCAACCTGATCGCATAGTTCTATAAATTAGCAGTCAGTCACTTCCCTTAGCATTAGTCAGCCACTGGAGAAGTTAAAACTCATTGGTTCAAGATAAAGAGAAAAGTTCCCCTAGCTGTTTTTCTAGATTCACAACAAAAGCTTTGGCTCCATTCCGACAATGGAAATCCAATCAGTTCAATTGACATCCGAATCAAACATAGATAATACATCATCTAATGATTGCCTACCTTCAAGAGAGAGAAACAAATCCTATCAAATGTGTGGTCTATTTTTCGTTGGTAATGACTTTCCTGAAATCAGAAGATTATTATATCAGGGTTTTTGAATCAAGGTGGGGGATGGAGCTGATACAAAGTTATCTAATCAACAGGAGGCATTGGTCAGAGACGTAAAGCAAGGTGATTCAAATGCATATTGGAACCTATCATTAGGAGAGATTCCTTATCCATTTGGGAAGAGGATCTATTACAGAAATCTGAAAGAAGTGCTGCAAGGTATGGAAATCAATTTGAATAGAAGGGACCAAATCCAATGGAGGAGGAACAATGCAAACAAGTTTTCTGTGAAATCTCTGCTTGAGAAATGGAAAGCTGCCAAGATGGAGCATATTTACGGGATAGTCATCTAAATCAGGTTTGGAGGAATATATGACCCTTTAGTATTGAATTCTTCACATGGCAGGCTGTCCAAGGAAGAATAGCAACAAGATCAAAACTTTGCAAAAGGATCCCATTGAGGCATGACATGGATAACTCTTGTCCATTCTGTCTCAACATGTAAATCTCGCATGACCACCTATTATATTACATTGCAAATTTTCCCGAAAAATTTGGTGCGAGGTTTTGAGTAGGTGAGGAACACCATGGGTATGCCCATCATCAATAAAAGACCTATTTTTATGGTGGTTTTATAACAAATTCAATAAGCAAGAAAAATGTATTTGGGAGGCTATATTCTTTCTACCATGAGGTCCATATGGAAGTTAGGAATAACATGGTGTTCACTGGTGAGGCAAATGCTGATTGAATTGATTTGCTAAAGGCAAGGGTTGTATTCTGGATTAATTAAAACTATGACCTGAGGGATTACACGGTTGGGAATGTGATAATGAATCTAAAAGTTGTGAAATCCCTGAAGCCTAAAAGATGGTATGGGCTAGAAATGGTGGATTATATTAGATAAAGAAAGGAGATGTGGGAAGGGATCATATGAGGATAGCTGGTTCTTCGGACTTTTGAAGAATCTGTGGCGATGGCTAAGACTTAAGAGTCAACCATAGACTGATGTCTCAAAGCCTGGGATGCCTTTGTTTGTTATTGTGCAGGGAAGGGAGGATGGAAGAAGCTAAGCTGGAATCGTGGACGAAGCTGGATATTCATAAGTTGGGCTGGATGAGCACTGTAGCTGCCCTTCCTCTATTTGCATTGATGAATCAGGTAGGAGACCGATCATGTAGGGGTCTAGTAAAGTTTCCATCGGGTTCTCCGCTTAATGCTGCAGTTTTTGAATTGTTGGGCTGGTTTTCAATTTCTGCATTCTGATTCTCTGGCAGTTATTGCTGCAGTTTTTAGCGTGTTGGAATGATTTTTATTTTCTACATTTTGATCTTTGTTTGTGGATCAGCTTTCAATCAGTTTTAGGCCAACTAAATGAAGCTTGCTGATGTTGATATCCTAAGCTGCATTTGGGACCTGCTATTGCTGCTATTGTGACATCAGAAGCTGAAGCTATTGTCTTGTTCCCCGGAGTTGTTGGTCCGTGGTGTTCATATGTGTTGCTTTTCCTTTAGTTTACTTGTTGGTACCTGGCCAACTGTCTTGGGTCGTGGCTTGCACTTGATTGGTTGTGCACGTGGTTGCCAACCTAGTTGGGATGTACGCGTTGCAACAATGATGCTTCATAGCCTCGGTCCTTATTAACTTTGGTAATTCCTTTTTTGGGTTAATAAAATTCCTTCTTCGCCAACAAAACAAATATAAATTTGAAAAAATCATACCAGATTTTGCTGGGATTAAATGAATCTCGGCGAAAAACTTATACAGGAAGTAAGTACATATATGAGACTCTATAAAACAGCACATATAAAGAAGTCGCAGAGAAAAGACTTGCCTTTGACAAATTTATCGCCAATAGCAAATATTGAGTCGTCCACTAGTAAACATAACGCTTCCCCTGCTCTTGAATGCAACTTTGACGGAGCTCCTCTCATAACATACCATAGTAAAACACTGACTCCAGATTTTCGAGACTCCTGTGGTTTCTTTGCAACTTCAAACATGACTTTTCTAATACCTGTTAAGTCAAAGATTATTACCTGATTTTGCTTGTCATATCACAGAAACTCGACTAACCAAATCAATGGTTATAAACTACTATCCATTAGCAGATCAACATAGTTCTAACTTCTACATAAAATATCAATACAGGAAATCGACCAAGCTGGCTCCTTGGCCATTAAAGAACCAATTTAGAACAAAGATAAGTAAACAAAAATAATTGGATGATGGAAACTTAAATCACTTTGAACATGTATTATGCAAAGCATGGCATGATGAAAAAGGTAAATTTGGAACTCCAAATGAAGCACCCTTTCAGAAAACCTTATCAAGTTTAATTTGAATCTTGTGCTTACCTTTTTAAAACAAACAGGGCTATTTATGTTTTATGGATCAGGTTCTATCAAGTTTAGCCATTAGGAGTATTTTGTTGATCTGCCTTTGCTGGACATGAGCTTTAAAGGTTGGCTGTAGTTAATTTTTGGGTCTGATGTATGATTTCATGGTAAGGTAAAGCATCCCACAGACTTATCTTGCTCAGTAACCACACCATAAGAACATAACAATAATAAAAGTTCAAATTTCCAAAGAAACTCTCCAACTTTCGTTATCAAATGCTCCACTTCATTTCTCCACAGATGTTCCCATGTTGGATTCGATATTCCCTTTTGAAATAAAATTGAGTTCCTTAGTAAGAGAGATTTTTGGTAGAGATGCCACAAACTATCAAAGAATATTCTGCTTGTGAAAAAGAAAATGATGGCTAACAGATTAGAAGGATATTCGAAATACTGCACAAAAATATTGAATATTCTGGACAGTAGCAGGAACACAGAGTAGTACTGCACAAAAGATGTTTTCAGTACTGGAAAGGTGTATCATGAGTGTGTACACTTTCAGAGATTGAGAAGTGCCTGAACAACCCAAACAATTGCAGTAACTTTTTGATTAGTAAGAATCTGAATCTATTTATCAGGAACACAAACCACTGCAATTACTGGAAACAGGTATACATAATTTTCCATCACTTCACTTCATAGAGGCCTACGAGAAGACCGAAATTTAAAAACCAGAACCCTTCTACCTAAATTGCTGCCCAGAAAAACGTACAGAAAAGTGCACACACACAAGACTTACTGTCACAGTTAAAACAGTGAAGCATCAACAACTTTAAGCTCCATAGAAATATATGTTTTCATGGGGCGGGGTAGTCAAAATAAAGGAGGAATATACCCTTTTTAAGCTGTTCAGAAGATGTCTCTGCATTTCTCAACAAGAATGACACTGCCTCAGCCATAAGTTCTCGGACATAATCCTTGGGATAATATCTTAATTTGGTTGTAACCCTTCAAAAGAGAGAAAGTACAATGTATCAGCAACTTACCCAAAGCAAGTCTCCATAGACCCAAATAATCATGCAAATTGCACAGATGATCGAAATATGGTAGCCATCAGTAATCTAAGCCACCGCCTTAACTGATGATCCAACGGTACAAACTTTTGACCCTCACCAGATGATCTCTGATGCAATGTGTCACCTAAGCTTTGGAATATAGAACTCAATCTAATGATTTCATTCATGAAAGAGACCTATTAATACTTACCTGCATAGGGCTGTGTTATCTGTATTCTGTAGCAAGGATGTAGGGAGCATTGATCACCTATTCTTGCATTGTCTTGTAACCTTAGACTTATGGTGGATATTTTCTCATTTAATGGGTAGTGATTGGGACCATTGGGTTGTCACGACTTCTTGTGTTCACTTGCTTATCATTGATTTTGGGGGGTTTGGAGTTAATAGGAAAGCTCACACTCTTCGGAGAAAAGTAGTTTTTTACGGTGTTCTTGGCTTCATGGTTAGGAAGAGTTTATGTGCTACCTGGTTCTATTCATTCTATCATTCAACACAAATGGAGAAGAGAAGAGGAAAAGACCTAGATTATAACAAAAGGAGGAATGCTCTTTCTAAAAAGTCCACTACCTGGCTGGTCTATGTGCATGATTAAGCTGGGAAAGGAAGAAAAAAAAGGAGAGAAGCTGCAAAAACAAAGTTCTTCATTACTTTGTCACCCACAGGTGAGGTGAGTGTAATGGGTGTAACGGCCAGTACAGTACGATACCTGTAACGTAACGGAAGATACACCCGATTTCCCTATGACTGTTGTTTGAGACTGTAACCCTAACGGCGAGCCAAAATATCGTTACGTTGCGTAACGGCCATTTTTGGGAACCTTGGTTGGGAGTCTAAGGAAAGCAACCCATCCTTGGACCAATTCCTCGACATGGTTGATATTTTTAGCATAGGTTTGTTGTTGGTATTGTGTTTGGGTCTTATTGTAATTGGGCAGCATTCCCTTAAAGCCTTTTTCACATGATCGTATTACTTATCAAAAAATAAAAGGGTAGTGATAATGTCAAAACTATTTTTGTTGGTGCCAAAACTCCAGTGCATAAAAGTCTTGTACATTGCACATAGTACAAGCCTTTTGAACACCAGAATTTTGGCACCAACAAAAACAGTTTTGGCATTATCATTTCCCAGATAAAAATATCATTCAGTGTTGTCATGATTCCCGAGAATTGTATTGTAATCAAATTCTGAAGGTTTGAATGTCTAAATGTATTAGAATCGAGAACGTTCAACATGTTACATTTGTAATGACAAACAAATTAAATATACAAAGGAAAAATAAATAAGTAGATTTCACACACTTTATACCACACATAATTTAAGAACAGAATTTAGAAGTGATGTGAAGTTAATTTCATCTCTATTGCAGCATTTCTTAACTTCCAGAGGTTCTTGAATCTTGTCTATGATCATAGACATATTAAGGTACATATTGTCTAATAAACAATGACAACTGAAGTGGCATTCACACACCTGAGAACATGGACAACATCTTTCACAAGATATTTCTCCAAATACATCATGATGTACGACCAGGTAGTGAAAATCTGTTCGACAAATATCGTCATGCTTTTAGTATCAAAAAAAATTTCAGCAAGATATGACGAATTGAAAAAAAAAAATATCTCAGCAGCATTCTGGCTTATACCTGCTCAATTATCTCTGGTTCTCGATCAGCTCCACTTTTCAGAAGAGATACTAGAGAATCAGCTACCTTCTGCAGAAAGCTGAAGATTTTCAAGTGCACGAGAATATGTTACACACAGAACATAATGCAAAATAACTCTAATTTAAGATGGGTATTCATATCGTCAAAGAAATCCTGAACCAACAACGGGGAGAATAAAAAAAAACAAAAAACAAACTTAATACGTTAATGAAACATGATGCTCAACAGCCTAAAATCTTAATGACGTTCAATTCAAGTCGGGAAGGAACTCACGGGGTGAAGTCCTTCAAAAGATCTCTAGACAAAGCTGCAATCAACCTGTAGAAGAAAACCACAATAAGTAAGCAGAAAATGTCATAAAGAAAAGAAATGTTTGTCACATAGTGTAGTTGTTTGTCTTCTTATGTCAGTTAAATTGAATCGAGAGTAGCGTGCTCCTAACTAAGATGGTAGCTTCATCGTGCCTCTCTCTCTAAGTACGTGTGTGTTTGTGTGTGCGAGTCTTCACCCTTATACTTGTTACTTCCCCAAATAGTACATGTGTGTTTGTGAATTCTCGACATTGAAAAAGCCTACGTTACATTGAAAAAGCCTACGATCATGTGCATTGGGAATTCTTGCTCTATGTAATGGGGAGAATGGGCTTTGGGAGTAGGTGGTGTTCATGGATCCGCTTCTGTGTCTCTACTGTCAGGTTCTCAGTTCTGGTTAACGGATCAGTGCCCGGTTTCTTCAATTCTTCCAGAGGATTGAGACAGGGGATCCTCTATCTCCTCTTTGTTTGTTACTATTGTATAGGAGCCATTCAGTAGATTGATCGAGAAGGCTGAGGCAGGTAGCTTGTTATCAGGTTTTGAGATTGGGAGTTCCATACAGATATCACATCTACTCTTTGATGATGATAATCAGCTCTTCTGTGATGCGGATGCTGAGCAACTGAGAACTGAACACCTTTAGAAGTAAAAGAAAGTTAACTTTACCATCCTTTTCCATCAACTGAGGGGTCTTATGGAATTATTTATTTACTTAAGGCAAGATTAATGTCCCAGGGGGAATTCTTTATTTACTTATGGCGGAAAAATATTCCCGAAAGGTTTAAGTTTAGGCCATTGTATGACTGACTATTCACAGCAGCATCACTACATAAAATATGAGAATGAGAAATTTCCCGTAATCATCACGTAAAAAAGAGACGTTAAGAAAACAATATACAATATGAGTTTCAGCCTTCAGGAAAGCTTTTTATTTCATACTCAAAAACATCAATCAGTTCAGAAAAGCTATTTATTTCATTTTAATAACCATCAATTCCTACCGACCAAATTAATACAGAACATGTACCTGAGAATGGGCTCAAGAGAGAGTCTCCCTTCCATATGCAATCTAGAAAGTAGTTTCGAGAGAATCAATTCCTTGTGCAATATTATTTGTGGCGATGTTTGGACCAAGGGAGTCATTTCCTCGTAAAAGGAAATAAAATCCTCTGCAGTGTTTAATTCCTATAAAATGGATAAAAAAAAATTAACAGAAGTTGCACAACAAAGAAACCGTAAATAAAAACAGATCTCTCCAAGAATAGTCACCAAGATAAGCCCAAATTCGGACCCTTGGAAAATCCTAAAATGCCTAGTATATATGCTAAAGCATGCTCTCAGATCACTACAAGAGGTTTAAAAATCTGTGTTGCATCACTTGGCAGCCAACCAATCAAAAGACTAACAAATGGAAACTTTGATGAGCATATCATCCGATCAAGTTTGACAAAGAATACATCACAGGCAAAATCTCATTTTTTCACGTTGATTGCTTCCTTGTCATTGTGCTATACATTACCTCTGACTACCCGAAATACAAAGTAGTAAATATCGCTCTCACTAACTTATGAAAAGGAGCATAACCCTTCAACATGTTAGCATACAGCAGTGTACCAGAGTAAGATTGTTAAGGCCACGAGACTGTCTTGTTTTCTTTAGGGGATAAATAAATGAATTCAACTCTAAAATTTCTGAATGAAGGTATAATCTCCTCCAATCTTCCCGCTAACCAGCACAATATGCTAGACCTTATCCAAAAAGGGTACCCATTGAGAGAAACATCGACTTTTATATCAGCTCGTCTAAAAGAGTCCAAAACTAAGTTGCTAATCTACACACCAGCTTTGAATAGTTACTTAAGCTGTATCGTGTCTTTCTTGAATGCCTCTGACCTCTTAACAGCTTTATTTTATTTTATTTATTCATAACTAACCTCTTTAGCTCAATGGAGGAAAAGGATTATGTAGCCAACCCCAAGTGATTGGGACTTAAGGCTCGGTTTGGTTTGGTTATAACTAACCTCTTTACAGATTAATCTTAACCAACCAAATTTAACAAGAAAAAACAACAGCAGCAGTAGCAGCAATGTGAAAGTCTTCACGAAAAGGGCTTGAGCATGCCATTAAGTTCATGCAACTGTCCAGTTGCCTTCTTCGGGATATCTCAATATTCTCGATAGCTCTGTCCCAATCAAGACACAAATGTACAACAACTTTACTCTTTACAAATTACAATGAATAGCTTTCAAATCACACCAAAAGGACATAACGAACAAGCTAAAAAGAACCAAAAGAAGACGATGTACCCTCCATTCCACAAGACAGTCCCTGAAAAATGAAGACCCTTCCGAGTGCAGAGACTTGAGAGGATTGAGACTACGGAATACATCAACATCAATTTTCTCAAGTCGCTGAGAAAGCGTCTTGAACTGCACAAAAAAATCCAATCCCAAACACTTCAACACCATATTCCAATTCCCAGAAAATCAAATTACAACAACAATAAAAAGTATCCAATTCCGGAACTACAACAGTTTCACGCTGGCTCTGTCTGCTTGGTTCCTAAGAAACCACAGGAAAACCTGTATGAGGGATTACCACAATGCGCTGTAAAAAAATCCTATCTCAACACATAAATACGCCCCTACCAATTCCCAT
The DNA here is from genome assembly GCA_025642025.1 of Rhododendron ferrugineum. Taxonomy (NCBI): domain Eukaryota; kingdom Viridiplantae; phylum Streptophyta; class Magnoliopsida; order Ericales; family Ericaceae; genus Rhododendron; species Rhododendron ferrugineum. Next base: position 2,001,014 of record JAOTQK010000012.1, read on the forward strand.
AAAATCAACTAAGGACCAACAAAAGTGTTCGGGAATAAACCAGTTTCACGCTGGTTATAGAGGAGGGAAAAAACAGTGCTTCTCGTGATACGGATTAACAAAAAAAACTCAGCAAAGTCTAATCCCACTCTTTCTAATTTCCCAACGAAATCTCTACTACTTTAGAAAGTAGCCCACTCTTTTATTTCAGGCCCCAAAAATTCTAATGTAAAGCCTGTTTAACCCTATTTCCAGCCCCATAAATTCGTATCATGATTTTGGCATTCTTTGGGCTACTTCTTCTGCCAGACCATGTCAAGCACTGTGTTTATGCCAATGTAATTACTATTGTAAGTTCTACCTAGTTGGCAATTGACATCATCAATTAAGTTGCCTTCAGTTGAAGTGATGAACATACCGGATCCTTGTCAAGTGAGGTTGCAAATTTTGTGTGTATGATCATGTGATGAGGATGGACTAATGGAAAGTAGATTGTTTGTATCAGTGAAAAATTAAAGAGCCATTTGAAGATATGAAGGAGGTTGCGGTTTCTATGATAGGTGACAACCGTGACATAGCCATGGTCCTACGGCTTTGGCTTGATGCTTATGAAGTTTTTCAAGGCCATAAGATGGAAATAGGCTCCTTATGAAGATAAACCAAGTGAATATTATATCTATGAAAGTGTTCATTATCTGATTAAAGAAGAAGAAACCAAGGTAGATAAGATGTCTGAAAATCCTGAAGATAAACTGAAGGGGTCAAACGAAATGAGAATGACAAAGGGAGAAAGTGAGTTAAATACCTTTTTCAGAATTCTTTTGCACCATACAATCTTGTAAGATCAAATTTGTATAAATTTTTGGTACGTTTTCGCTAAACTAAATGAACTACAGCCTAATAGCAATAGTCAATTTGTTTCCGCTAAATGGTATTTTAGTTGATGTATGTGAGGAGAATAACATGCCTATAAATCCGTGAAAACATGGGCTTTAGTCCATTTAGTTTAGCGAAAATGCACTTAGTGGATAAATAGCCATTGCGCGTAGGGTGGCTTTACATATGTGTCACATACTTTTCAGGTAACATTATACTGACATTTAGACTTCGTTTTCTTTCCAATTTGCTTTAGGCTACTCTAATCTAACAACTTCTGCTCCTTGAAATTATTCCCTACCACACGTCCACAACCACTAGTAAGAGCTAGCATAAAATTCCGGAATTAGAACAGTTTTGTGCTGAACCTTGGGGTTTATCTCAATGGTTGTGACGACTCAAAATGACCTTCGCTTGTGCTCTCAATCTTTGCTTTGCACTCGCGCTCTCAATTCTCACACTCACGAATTGTAGCTGTTTGGGAGGTTTTTGAAAGATTTTTTCACGTTTACGCTCTCGCACCCGCACGCGTATTATGTGACTTAGGTCTAGTGTTCGACTCCTCTGGCTAACTTATACTGACAACTAACAATATGCTATCGTCTGGCAAATAAAAAGAACAGTTTTGTGCTGTTTTTTTGGTATATTTGGCTGCTAAGACACCGCAGGGAAACCAGGGGCGGCTGCACATTCACCCAAGGGTGTTCAGTTTCTGGGGCCACCGCCGAGGAAAACCAGTACGATAGCGTCGATAGGATAAACAGCAAATGCATGCATAACTAGCACGATAGGATAAACAGTAAACACATGCATAACTAAACGGAGGTTAATTATGGATACAGCACTGATTACCGCGAAGCGCCGGCGACGTGGAGATTTGTTCAGTGACTTCACCGCCTGTGCTTCCCTCGCCGTCGCCATAACTTCTACGTATGTTTCCTGTAAATACGCCTCTATATTGAGAGAGAGAGAGAGTGTGTTTTAGTTTTTCCTGCATGTACAGTGGGGGAGAGAATATATGTGTGTGTATTTTAGTTGAGTTTACGAGAGTGTAAGGAGCTAACCCTATTTACGGAGAGATTTTTCAGTGTGGAGCAGATATATCCTACGTGGTATTCGCTCGGCGCATCTGAGCCATCCAATACTTTGTTGGACGGCTCGGATTGAAACCCCCTCTCTCCTCTCATCCCAACACTTTCTCTCTCCAAATCTGAGCCGTTTAAAAACGAAATGGACGGCTCGAATGTGCGAACCAGCACCACGTGGTACCCGCTCGGCACTGAATTTTTTTCCTATTTACGAAGAAAACAAACCCCTATTTTTTTGAAATAAAACAAGCCCTATTTTCATTGACAGGGCAATCAGGGCCGTTGATTTTGTTAAATATGTGACATTTATCATCAAGTACAAACATATCACATGAGAAAACTTCACATCAGATAATTCAAGAAAGACCTTCCCATGTCAAATGGAGATTCTTGTAATAAAGTGCAGGAAGGTATCTGAGGGGCTGTAGCGCACTACACCGGTTGGTGCGCTATAATCTTTTCCATTCCGTAGGGCGAGTGTATTTATCAAAAACCTCAACGGGAAGATTTTCGTGAATTTATTTCCCTTAAAAAAATCATTATGGGCTGACAAATGACAATGAAGAATTTTGAGGCAACAAAGCTACCACCACACAAAAATACACAAAATACTTACACATACATACTCATTCGCAATAAAAGTGGGTTCATACGGGTGTGTGCGGGACCCACCTTGATTTTGGGGTACTTTTTACCCCCTCACAAAGACTGCAAAGAAAATGATCAAACTCTAAGCCTGTATGGTCCCTCCTCCCCCTCTTTCGATCATGGAACCACCACACGAGCTTGTAATAATACTCATTAACGGCTTAGCCCGCACATGACATGGCCCACAGCCGGGCCCATCATTATAATGAACCACAGTACATTTGGGAATATATGTCCTTTGGGCTCAAGGCCCACTTTGTTACTACAATAATGCTAGGTACCACAAAAGGGAAAATGACGGCCAATGACTTGTTTTTGATAATTAATACCCGCCAAGGATATTTTTTGCATTAACAAATGTTCTTAGCTTGTCCTTGATGGATATTAATTATCAAAACACGTCCTGGACTGTCATTTTCCCACCACGAAAACTTGTCCGAAAAGAGTAACCAATGGTTGAAATTCACTTTTTTTTTTGGTCAAACGAAAATTTATTGAGATTCACTTTGATACATGAATCCCACACATCAAAATGAATCTCAATAACTAATTGTTCTTTTTGGAACACTTTAGGGGTACCTAGCATTAATATTTAGGGGTGATTTTGGTTTGGTTCGGGGTGAAATTTTCGAAAACCGATTGGGTTCGGTCCAAATATTTTTAAGACCGATCCCAACCGGAGTTCAGTTCAGTTCGGGGTGGGATCGGTTCGGTTGGGGATTTCGGTCCGCCTGAAATATAAAATTTTCATTTAATTTAAAGTATATATATGTAAAATATATATAAAAAAATAAAATATATAGTCAATCGGTTCGGTCCGGCAAAATTTCCAGGAAATCGAGACCGAACCGATTTCGCTTCGGTCCAAAAAAATTCCGCCATCACCCCGACTGAAAACCGAACCGGTCGATCGGTTTTTTCGATTTTTTTTCGATCCGTCGGGTTTTGTAACACTCCTACTAGCATTAAGGGGGTGCTAAGTACCATAGGCAAGGCACAAAGTGCTGAAAGCTTTGTCTTTTGTGTGCCAAACTCATTCAAATCTTTGAGATCTACGTTCGACTCTCACTTGCGTGCCATCAATCATAATTTGACTTTCAGCTAGTGAAAGATGGAGTTGATCTCGGAATTAGTCAATCCATTAGAACAAATAGGTTTACTTATAGAAACAAAACAGTGGAGTTGCTCTGTTCGAACCCATTACCAAACAAGAGATAAACTCCAAATTAACAAGAGATCTAAGCTTAGTTAAGAACAAATGGGTATCAGACAAAAACACAGCCATGCAAACACACATACATATATACATTTGACGAATGCATTTGTTTTTTGTATGTGTTCTTGTTTCCATGCGTGTGAACTGTTTCCATTTTGACCTTTTTTCGACACTTATTATTCCACCAACTCTCTCTGCCATAGTTGAAACCGATGTGCAGTGGTAAATGCTTAGTATAATATTAATGGACTGACCAATAAATTAAAAATTTCAACAAGCATGCAGAAATGAAATGTTTTCAAACTTTGGTGTGTTTTTTTATTAGGGGCATTACAAAGTTCAACCTGAGGGTCTTATATATATTTTTGGCTGCTAATTTTGCCACTTCTTTTTTTTTTTGTTAACGCCACTCCTCTGCAAGCATGTATTTTTGGTGCAAAAATACACTTGCCGGGGAGTGGCGTTAACAAAAAAGAGAG
>JAOTQK010000012.1:2018919-2030574 GCA_025642025.1 Rhododendron ferrugineum
GAGAGAGAGAGAGAGAGAGAGAGAGAGAGAGAGAGAGAGAGAGAGAGAGAGAGAGAGATTTTTAGGTGTTTTTTGTTTTGATATTTTTGTTCATCTTTTTCAAAAATTTACTAGACCAAAATTTAGGAAGGAAGAAGGGAAAATGACGGTCCAGGACGTGTTTCGATAATTAATACCTGCCAAGGACATGCTGAGAACATTTGTTAATGCTGAAAAAGTCATTGACGGGTATTAATTATCAAAACACATAATTGGCCGTCATTTTCCAAGGAAGAATGGGGGAGTGAATGTACCTCTGAATTGGGCTTGTATCTCAAACTTGCTCATTGTCCTCCCCAATGAGTCCATTACCTAAAGGGCTTACTGGGCCTGAAATACCAGCCCAATTAAAGATTTCCATGAAGTGCTGTCAAAGCCTGATTCGTATTATTAGGCTAAACTATTGATGGGTTTTATTCCAACTTTATTTGATTAAATGAAGATCAGCATATCTCTATATTGCAAGAGGATCCAAATGGGTTTCTAAAATAATACTAAGAGGAATCCAATACATGTAAATACGTAGATGCCCGACCAATCTCTGGAGCACATGTAGTCCTCCGCCCACATAGAAAACGCTAGGACAACCGCAAGAGAGAAATATTTTATCAATTCGCAACGAAAGTTTGAACTCGTGGCTTTCCAAAGAATCATGACCCTGCCAAGACATTAAATAATAAACCTAAAGAATATGCCTTCCAACAAAATTTAATTGATTAATTTGCAAATATGTCAATTTCACACAAGAATATCATGCCAAGAAAATAAAAATAAAAACCTCATAGTTAAGCTTAAATCAATCAATTCCATATCCACCAGCACCTTAAAATCTTCTATCTTGCTCATCTCTACCAGTAGCCGACCCCCATTCCCCGTTCCGTTAAGGGAAATAAGTTCCTATTTTTTTAAATAAATAATTATTTTTTGAATTAAAGGTGATATATTGTGAGATAATGATCTGTCTCGTAAAGCGAAAAATAAATATTTAAAAAATAAAAACCTTAGCGGAACGGGCTGAATATAAAAGAGTTGTCTCTACCATGGCATATTCATTTTCTTAAGACTCTTTTAATCTTAAAATTTTAGTCGGCATGTTTTTCAAAATTAAGAGACAAATATTTAAAAAATAAGAACCTTAACGGAACGGGGCCGAATATAAAAGAGTTGTCTCTACCATGGAATATCCATTTTCTTAAGACTCGTTTAATCTTAAAGTTTTAGTCGGCATGTTTCTCAAAATTAGAATCAAATAAATGAGTTTGGTCCAAATTTTACACAATAGGTCAAGAGAAGCCGGTTAGAAAAAAAAAAAAAGAAGAAAAAGAAAAAGACAACATCGAGATTACGACATCTGAGTATTTTATGAAACTTGTACCTAAAAAATTAATGTGGTTAGATATGATTTGAGCAAAGTGGGGATACGTTTATCTCGTTCTGCATGACTAATCAAATATTTTAAAATCAAAATCCAAATAGTTCAGTATACCAAACTCTAACGTCAAAGCCCCAACAACCACCCCTTATTTTAGAGGTCCAGGAGTGTCCTCGTAGACGCAGGATTCTCTGTGCCGAGGTTGGGCCATGAGAACTGTAAGTCGGTAAAAAGAATGATAATGTCAGGATACATGAAACTGGATCCATGAAAACTGAATTTATTTTCTTTCTTGGACAATTTCATGGACTGTACCAGCTCTCGTAAAAAGAATGCTCTCGAGGAATAGTAGTACCTTATGAAAAGGGAAAATTTTCCAATGCCGAGCGGGTGCCACGTGGTGAGAGACATTTTTCTGTGACTGGGCAAGCTATAACTTCAAGCGAAAAAGATCCCCCAGGTAACAAGTGGACGAATAGGAGATGGATACTTGAGTCTGACTTTTGAATAGAGTTTTATTTTCTTAGGACACAAAAGAGGAAACCCCAATGGAAAACAAACCCCACAAATGGGATATCCAACCCCAAAACTGTACCTAAAACCCAATACGTATGTACTACTTAGCTTCAATCACAAGGGTTTAAAACCCCTTTGGAACACAAGGGCCTTCTGGAAGTCTAAAAAAGTACTTTTACTCAAACTTTCTAATTAGTACTTCACCTTTGCTACACGACTAGAGTTTTAAGATTCAACAAAAGGTATATCAATATCTTAAAAGTTCTTTACAAATATTACTTTTTCGATCAAAAACCCGACAGAACCGCTTGGCTCGTGATTAAGTAACCCAACCTGTTCTATGCAGCGGGCAGAGCCACTTGGATACAAGTGAGGTCATTTGATCCAATTCACAATAGAAGACATCACGCAGATATATTACCATTTTGACCCACTACAACACCAGAAATGTCCCAAATACCACGATTGTGACCTCGGTATAATACTACCAAAATTTCAAAATTCTATATCTCCAAGATGTATAGTAGGTCTTCGACTACACCATCCACAAACTCTGGCTCTGCCCCTGGATATATGTGAAATAAATTTGGCTGAGAAGACGCTAAATTCCATACCAGACCCGCGCGAAAAAACCCATATGTATGCAACTTCAAACACAAGGAATTGAAGTTTGTAATGAACATATAATAAGAGCCTAGTGGAAGTGTAAAAAGAACTGGTGATTGGTAAGGTGGCTTCTTCTGATGCAAGAGGAAAAGGTATGATAAAGACATAACACCAAGAGGGAAAATGTGATATGCATGATTGGCCTGCAAGGGAATGTAAAAATGTTTTTAAGAACTAAAAACTTCACCCCTTGTCTAAGCAAACCCACCAATTTCTCTCTCTCTCTCTCTCTCCTCCCCCTCTTCTCTTTCTCTATCTCTCTTATGTACTCCCATTTCCTTCACCTACCATGAGAGCCATACCCACTTCTTCTCCAAATGGGGTGGCTTCACTCCCTCTTCTCTCCATTGAAGAAGATCTGGGTTCGATTGCATTCAGCTCAACACAAGAGTATGTACTTTCTCTCCTCTGCATTCCAGTTTTCCTGTGTCATTATTTGTCCCTTGTTATATACACTGATCCTTGAGGTAGCCTAATTCTCTTTCCCTGAAAACACTGCAATGATCAAGGGCTCGAGAGTACCTTTCTTTCTTGCTTGGTTTTTTATTTTGGCTAAATCGGTCTCCGGCACAAAGAACCGACTAATTCAAGAGACAAACACCACCACCGTGCACTATTGGGGGGCCAATTAAAGAAGGGACAAAACCCCGTATGGACTGACCATGTATGCAGGTGGGAATCGAACCCTAGACCAATGAATTCCTGAGGCCGCTCAAGAATATCTTATCACTGACATTGTTTCGCTACGCGTTCATTGCATAATCTTTTGAACACCTCTCTACTTTTACATAAACTCGTAAAAGAGGATGTATACCTATGCACTTTCTACATACGAATGCACATACATCACCACACCTCTTTTCCTAGTCTTCTGCCCTGTTATATAATTCTTCTGCATTTCTTCACTTCTGATACCTAACTAAATACATTTTACTGTTGAGTTATCAGGCAGAGGGATATACATTCTATATGATGATGTCAAGTCCTGCCCCTGTGAAGATGTGCATGTGTTGTGGTCAATACTAGTGGAGTCACATGCTCCTTCTTTGCCATCATCAACAAAATGAAGAAACATACACACAAACTGAGATTTTCAGCCATGTACATAACTCACATAAAGTGTTTTTTTCCCCCCCTTTTTTCTTTCTATATTTCTTTGCTTTCCTACTAGTGAGCTCCATTGTATAGTGTGCATGTTATCCTAAGTTATGAAAACACTATCTGCTCATTATACAGAAATCCTATACACAGAAACACAATTATGCACATAAAACTCGCATGAGGGAGGTTCACTGTAGGCCCGAGCCAAAGGGCGGAGAGGGTAACGTACAAGTGGGGTCAGTTGAACCCACTTGCTTTTACTTTTAACAGGGCATATATTTTTACGTACTTTACGCATATTTCGATATTTGACCCCACTTTGAAATTTCTAAGTTTCCTCAAGTTATTTCAAACGGCTGAGACTTAGAAATTCATGGGTGTCCCATAGAAACCCCTATCCTGAGCGTCTTAATCTACTCTTCTGTCACGATCGAAACGTCAAACCCGCCAAATATCATACAGATTATGAGCCTACTTTCCAAAAAAAAAGGTGTTTGTATGCCTACATACAGCCTTTGTTTCATCCAATAAGCAAATAGAAGATACAAGTCGCATCCAGTTCTAGTTTTTTACCACACAAGTCAGAAATCGTGGCTCCGCCTCTGCACACACCACGTGCTCGTATTCTATAAAAGGCACCTAGGTTTCTGTGGAAATGTAAATTCTCGTGACTCGATCTTGCACCTTACAATGGGAGAAATACGAGTCGAGGAAGGAATAGGCTAAATTCAAGGATAAAAGACTGGCTAAATTCAAGGGAAAAAAGAGAGATTGAATATGGCTTCCCTATTCAAACAGTTTCCTTTATGTTCAATATTTTCTACGATTGGAAAGAAACAATAGTAGGTTGCAGAAAGTAATTTACCTTGTAATTTGGCCGCCTGTTGTTACCCTGTCTGTTTCCAGCAGTTGAGGTGGCAGAGACATGTAGACATTGACTTGTGAAAACTATATAATGGATGGGACACCCTACATGATTTTCACGTCACCTCCACAGTCTTGAAACAATAGTAACCTTTTAAGCAATCCTCATGATGTTTTTCTTTGACTTAGAACATCAAGGAAGTCTGAAACACAGACTTTGGCCCAAGGATGAGAGAAAGACAGAAAATTAACCCAAAGTAAAGGATAACATAACCCTTAAAACTTATTGTACAAGTCCTAATACACAAGTATATCTCAGTATTTCTCCTCTATATTGTTGCAAATTTATTGGGTGCAATGGCTTTCCCTTATTGTCTAAACGGACTAAGTGGGCTAAAACCCACAAAAAACACGGATTTTGAGACAGGTCATTCTCCTCACATACACCAACTAAAAGTTCATTTATCAGAAACAACTTGTCTAAAATCCTTAAGTTCTAGACAAACTTTTTGGGAGAAACCCACCCTCAAAAGGGGTCAGAAAGTTGAAATGCGGATCATGATCAATTGCTTACCAAGCAAAGAAAATAATAATTTCTATTCCACGGTCATTTTCTAACTTGCCAAGTTTTAAATCCTTTAATATTTCAATTTTTAAGTTGTAACTTGTAATCACGGGCTGTATGCTGTATTAACAAAATGGAATTGATGAGTCTTTACCATCACTTTCTACCATCTAATAAGTTTTGTAATTGAATCTAACTGAATTTTACAATAATTTCTAATCTCTCTCTCTGGTGTCGGTAATGATTGTTGACAAACTTAACCTCGAGACTTGTGACATACTATCAAATGTCATTTTCTAGAACCGGCAAAAGTCGAATGATATAGTTTTTCAAACTTCTATGACAGAATGCACACACACTTTTTCCACTCAGGCAAAATTGTTTCCATCTGTCATGAGCTCATACGCAGAATGAGTTAAGCATCAGTCCAAGGTGTGCATGTAAATGCACCTCAACATCGTTTAGTCTTTCACCAAATTCTAGAAAAGAACATAGAAAAACAAAGATGGGAAATGTTTATACTTCCAGTGTTCTAAAAATCAGCTGCCTAGGCGCCGGTGGTCCAACGCCTAGATTAGACAGCCGACTATTCGGCGCCTAGTCTCGGCCTAGGCTCTAGACGGCCCTTTTCCACCTGACTAGCGCCTAGTGATTTTTAGAACATAGCATACTTCATAACATTCATACTTGGGCGCGGCGACTGCAAGTGAAAAAGCATCAATATTCTTTGAATTATGCAAATATATCAGTAGTCCAACAAATCAATCCATGGGATTCCTACAAAATGAAATAAAAGATTCATAGATACCCTTTAGGAGTTTGCTATGCAACAACATAAACACTCACAATTCAGTGAGCAGGGCAATAGGGCTTCCCTATAAAACAAAATAGACGGATCGCCTTCAACATAGGTAGAAAAGCTCTTTTTCAGCTTAAATGCGTACATCCTGAAAACCATAGCAATTTCAACCACGAAAGGATAGTGAGATCACTAGAAATTTTTTCCATGCAGAAAATGTATGTAAGGATTGAGATTATATAAGAAATAACACAGTGACAATGTGCATACTTAAATGTGAAGTGGGGCTCACTTACTGAACATCATGAAAGTTGTTTATAAACAGGGCAAAACGGCAAAGAACTGATACAACTTGGACAACAAGTAAAAACAGATAAAGCCTTTTGCCATGTACATCAACATTTCAATGAAAGAGAACACAAAGTTCAATCTACCATGAAATTTAAGGAGTAAATATATGGAATTCAGATTAAAGAAATGTTCATCCAAACCTTGAAGTCTCAAAGAGGGAAACTTACTTCATTATAAGGCCGAAGAAGAAAAGCGGGGAGCCACACCAGGGAGCCAATCTTTTAAGTATGCCTGGCAATCTGAAGCTGCATCAGATAGGGCGCCTAGAGCAGTGACAGTTATCTGAAAAGAAAGATGATTGCAATGTGAATAATGGGTTCCCCAGCTCAGCTCAGTTGAACATAGTTAAAAATTACGTACATATCCTTTTTGAAGGCAACGGAAATCTGTATCATTGTCGTCAACATGGGCTCTTCTTACCTACAAGATGTAAGGTCTAATCATGAAAGAAAATAAGAAATCTAGAAACAAGCAAAAGAAGAAACTCGTATACTTCCAAGTAGGTCTTCCCAAGAACACAATAGTAGGTCATTATGAACAAGTTATTGGTACCTCCAACAAAAAGAAAAAACAAATAGGCAGCCGGAAAGAAAGAAACTCACTGCTCTCTTGAATAAGAGGCTTTCTCCTGATATGGTTGGCAAATCCACATCTGTGCTTGTTATTGAATTTGTCTCCATGGTCATTGTCGATAACATTTTTCCTCCCTGTGTGTCGGAAGTCACTTGCCTCCAGCCCATTTTGTTAAAACTTTTGCCCTGCTTTGTTAACTTATATCCCTGAAGGAGAACCCAGACAAACATTATAACCACAACTGAAAATCCAGGACGCTTATCAAGATTAATTGCAGTTTCTACTTTTGACAACGATGTTAGATAGCGGGCATTAAATACCAGCAAAACAAAAACAGTTAAAAACAAAGTGAAAGACAGGTTTGCATCGAAGTACTGCTATGTGCCCTCTAATGTAATGTGTAAAAAACTAAATTTGTATTCAACAAGCAAAGGGTCGTGAGGGGGAAAATGCATGTAATGTGGACCAGAAAACATATAATAAAAATGACTTAGAAATCCCACAGAAACCCTCAAGTTCATCTGAGGTGTAAAACAAAATCATAATCCTAATCATTTCTTCATTATGCTTCCATGCAGAGGTGGAAAAGGATGTAAAGACAAACAGATAATGCTATCAGTGGTCTCTGAAGCATGGAGCCATGGACACAAGGACGAATATCAACAATAAAAGATATGAAGAATGATATTTTTGAAAACTGGAACACCCACAGAGTGAAGCATAACTACATATAACAGAGAGAAGCCCGATTTTATGTTCTCATGAGATTCACCTTATGATCTACTATGCTAATTGGCACATCTATATTCAGAAAACTATGGGTTATACATCCACCAGCCAGTCTGAGATTCACCTTATGATTAACAACATTCGTTGGTAGATCTATATTCAAGAAACATGTGTTAGGGTATGTCTTATTCTTGATCTCTGCCAATATAGCATATATGATGGGTAAGCAAGCCTCAGCAGCCAGAGTGAAATCATGAATAGTGCTCGCGCCTCTAACCCTGAAAATCGTCACCAAAGCTAGTCATTAAGAACAAGCATATCATCATCGACAAAATGTATCATTACTAGAAAACAAGGAAAGGATAGAGAATTTGTGATCTCTTTATAAACCCCTCAGATTCTTCAAAAAGCAAACAAGCTCTCGAGCCCAGATAAATGGTTAAAGATAACAATTTCAATTTTCTGATCCAAAGATGGTATTTACTTCAACAGATGCATAAGAACTCGGCAATGCCTAAATAGTTTCTGCAATAATTGTTAGGGTTGCACCCTTTTAACAGCTCCGATGCTCAGAAACAAAAGTTCAGTAACTAGACTACAAAAAATAAACGAGAGATATCCCTTTGGCTGATAGGGGAGACCTAATTAAAACCATGTTACCTAACTAATTCAAAAAGGTTTATATTGACTACAGAAACTTCCTTAATAATGAATCAATTACTGTTAGTTTACACAGACATTCACTTTCCACAGTGCCGTAATATTAGTATCAATAGACCACCCTTTCTTTCCGAATGAAGCATTACAATTGTAGGGAAGAGCCAAGTACCAGTGATATGATAAAGAGAGAGACGGGACACCATTAAAGAAAGCCTCTCGAGCACCAGCTACTGTCCCTGAATAGACACTACAATTTGAATGAGATCCAATCAGTGCAGCCACAAGTATTAACAGACAAGGCACTGGGGTATACATACACAAGTATGAAGAATGGATATAAGTATATTTGGTGCAAGCAACATCGTTAATGAATGCAATGGCGCTAACAGAATCCCAAAATCTTTGCTTCTAAATTGGAAATGTGTGGACTTACAACCAAAACTAAAACTACTTAACCTTGTGTTTATCCTGTTTGAATCATAGAACCAATCTTTTTGTTAAGTTTTTGACCACCAACTTAAGCTTTTGTGTCGTGTTCTTCTTGAGTTCTTAGTGATCAACAATTTCACACGTTTGCATTCGCACCTCAATGCCTACCTGATAATCATACTACTTGTCTGTATCTGGCCCACTTGCAGAAAAGAGCTTGGCCACGTGAGGGGAGGTGTAACTTGTAAGTCTCACTCCTCTAATAGCTTAAACTTCTAGACATGTTGGTGGTCAACAATGCGACTCTAGAATGACAAATATTTTGAACCACTCACATTCGAATCAACCAGACTTTAAGAAAATTCACTAGGTGGTGTTGCAGTGATGTAAACTAAAACTACACAATCCAAACAGAACTCTAAATTTTACATCCCCAAGAACAAGACATCTATGAAGAAGAAGAAGATACTAACATGTCATAACCACAGTTACTACCCATATTAATGCCACTGATTACCTGTAAACAGAGGATAGAAGCAATTTAGAACTCGGGAAATGTACCAAAATTGTGGGACAATGACTACATAAGGGTACATGTGCAGTGTTATCCACTAGGCGAGTTAGGAGAGTACTTCAACGTAGTGGGAAAGCAGTAAAACATCACCTCAATGGCTGACTAATAATTGCAGTCTCATTTTTTATGGCCAACATGCATTAATGTTCATGTTCAGATGCCCAACAAACTAGAAAATGCTCGGACGGTACCCACAATAGAAAATGCTAGGACAGTACTCTGGTTATGTATGCATCAGTAAGACGAAGAATGAGAGGAAACATAAGACCAAGGATATGAGTGAGTTGTATACTTGTATCTAGTACTGAAGTCATTAACATTTTCATTCTACAGAGAGAAGCAGAAAACAAACCAGATCAGGCACTGAAGGGAAGAGTGCTTTGGAGATTCCCAAAGAAGTACAATCCGCCGGGGTTCCTGCAATAGTTCCAACACTAATGATTGAAATGGACTATTTAGGACTATTATATGTAACCTGAGTAGTGCCAATTTGGATTGAAGAGCATCTCAACCCATGCCTACTATCGGTTGAAATGTGTACTACCTAAGTAATTGCATTCTACAAATTAGAGGGAGACAGAAAACACGAGTTGTTAAGAATGTAAGAGCAGTATTTTTCGAGCTTACAAGCTTTGATTGGTGCAAAGCTTTTGAGAAGTAGAAAATCATCTAAGGCTTCATTTCTCATAGAGCCATTTTTTTTTGGTTATTACGACATTTTGCTTAATGAGATAAACCAACAGCCACAATGGCATAAGCAGTTTTTACATTGAAACTTACATATCAGTTGTCCTACAGAATTCTAACATCAGCAATTGTCGCCAACAAATTAAAAGACAACACAAGGATGAAGGGAAAAGACGCAAGCACATCTAACTAGGTCATGTGCTAAGTGTTTAAAAATTCCTAACAAAGACTCAGAGATAAATCATACTATTGGACAGCTTGATATACATTGTTGAGTCCATTTCCTAACAACTTTATCTTGTGACAATTTGCGATTTAACATCTTTGTTTCGGAGAGGTCTTGCATTGTTATTTGTTTGAATTCTACTTCTCCCATTTGCATTCTGCAAGATGGTCTCGCACATGAGAAAGGGTGTTAAATAGCTTGATATACATGGTTGGCTCACATACAAATGCCCAAATCCAGAAGTTGCAAAAGAAGTTAATAGGTAAACAAACCGGAGACTGCAAATGCTGTTGCTCCACCAATATCTACTCGCTTGACGGAAACAGCATGGCGCCAAGTAATGCTGTGACTAACAGCAGACTTTTCCCTGGAAGAAAAGGAAGCAACAAGAAACGACATTAACATGAGGGAGAGAGAGAGAGAGAGAGCGCACTGGTTTAATAATAGATTTGAGACTATATCTGAAGCAATATTTCTCACACTAAAAGTAAAAACCAATATTTTGGAGAGCATTCTCACACTAAATAGTTGTAACCATTTTCTCTATTAATTAAAAAATTCTATAACAGATGTTTAACTTTGCTCAACTAACTCTAACTGCAAAATTTTACTAAAGTAAACCTCTGCCTAACCATAGGATATAGGCACCGGTTTAATAATAGATTTAAGACTATATCTGAAGCAATATTTCTTGCAAACCATTATTATAACTTGAGAAATTCAAAAAATATATTAAAATAAAGGGCTGCAAACGAACCGAGATGTTTGCAAGCACTTGAGGCTCGGCTCATTAGTAAACGAAGCTGAGCTCGAGCTCGTATTGTAAACAAACCAAGCCTGACTTAGTTGTAACTCCACTCGATTGTGAAAGCTCGGCTTGTTTATAGAGGCTCATTCAGTAAACGAACCGAGCTCGAACACCTCGATACTAAACGAGCCAAGCATAAGCTGAATGGTTTGGACTCAAGCTCGATGATTTGGGCTTGAGTCGAGCACGAGCTGGACTAGTTTTGAACAAGCCGAGCTCGAACTTGAACACTTTAAAGCTGTTTTCCACAAAAAGTGCAAAACCAAGTTAGCTAGTGTTGCGGGCGTGCCAGGACCGAATAACAGTCCAAACTCGATATCAAGGCCTGAATGCCTGAATCTGACTTCTCTTTAGTGATTGTGCTCGGCCTAAGGGGTAAGGCCTTGAGATGGTTCATTGTTTGCCTTTGCGGGATAAGGACTTAAAATTTCCTAACCGTTGTTAGAAAATGGAAAGAAAGATAAAACAAAGCTGAATTTGGATCAGAAGAACTCCATTAACGGTTTAATGAAGTTGGGTACAAGGAATACAATAAAAAGCTTAAACTACTTTGAAGTGAGTACAACCAGCGTTTGAAAATAAAAGGAATGTACATGTAGTTGCATAAGCCGTGGGCTCTCGAGGTCGTGGACCTTTGCTAAGGCCTTTTCTTCTGGTATTTATAGGCAGCCACCTCTGGCCTTGAGCTGCTTGAGC
>JAOTQK010000012.1:2030674-2045897 GCA_025642025.1 Rhododendron ferrugineum
CGAGGTCGTGGACCTTTGCTAAGGCCTTTTCTTCTGGTATTTATAGGCAGCCACCTCTGGCCTTGAGCTGCTTGAGCTGCTTGAGCAGCTCCCATAGCCTCCAATAAACGCGCAACACCTGTCCTTTTCTTGCTTCTTACTTCAAGACTCCAGCCAGCAGTCCTGCTTAAGGCCTGAAATGAGCCTTTTCAGGCCTAGCCTTTGTTTAAAGGAAGATCTTGGGGGCTTCCAAGACTAAAGGCCGAAACTTTTTTTTCTGTACGTCAACAGACTTTCCATCTACTTTTCCAGTTTTAAGGGCCTTCGAAGACTCCGGATTGGTCCCTTGAGGGAAGAGCTTCATAACAAAAGGAATTTTTGAGACTTGGACCATCTTTTCCCGTGCAACAAAAGCCAAATGGAGCCAAGACGAGCTGCTTGTGAGCAGCTCCTCTTGTTTCGAGCAGCTCCTACACGTTTTTCCTTTCAGTCGGCCATTCAATTGAAGGTCGACTTTGGAACTTGAGCCGTGGGACCCATTCCTACTCAAGCAAGCTCCTTCTCAAGCCTTAAGCTTTCACTTTTTCTAGAGGCTTCCCTAAAGATCTAGACAAAGGGATTTTGAGCCCGGAGCCCCAAAACATTGGGCTATGAGAATGCATAGGGCCCAAAAAGAACCTCTTCGCTAAGCCCAATCCACGAAGGGCCTAAGCCTGATCATTCGCTCTCGGTCTGAGAAACGAAACCAGGCCTCTGGCTAGACCAGCTGTCCTAGATCTAGGCCTAAAGAACCAATTTCAGGCCTTTAACTGATTTGGACTGGCTGATAAAGGTGGTCAAAACAGGGACCGGATGGCGTTGGTCCAAGCCTGAATGACTTTTGTCAATTCAAGGCCTACCCCGATCTTACTTGAGCTTTGCTACAAGGGCTCAGGCCATGTCCAACTTTCCTTAGATCTGGGCCATGAATCTGAGCCACGCTTTACATTAAAAACAGCCAAACAACATCTTGGGTTCGAATGGACGCCCCTTTTAACGTTGCCATTAATATTAAAACCTCCTTTGGCATTAAAAAACCGTTTCCTTAATTTTGGCCAAAATTGGGTGTAAACAAAAGCTCGCCTTGCCTTGCCTTGTTTGCAGCTCTTTAAAGTCTAGGACTGCAAACGAACCGAGCTGCTCGATTCGGCTCAGCTCAACTCATTTAGTAAGTGAGACGAGCTCGAACTCGAGTTTTAGGCTCGTGTAGTAAACAAGCCGAGCATAACACTCTAAAGCTCTTTGGCATAGGCTTGGTTCGTTTAGCTTTTTTTTTAACTCGGAAAAGGCACGTTTAGCTCGAATACTATGCAAATCTCGCCTCATTTGCAGCCTTTAACTATATCATCCTTTCCAAACTCTGCTACAAACTCAGAATTACCAAAACACAGCAAACAAATAATTTCCCATGGAAATGGTCTCGACCATGTATACGTATAACTCAGTGAAATGTGAAGAAAAAAAGCTCGTATAAAAGGAAAGCATTTTGCAATAAATACTAGTATATGGGAAGGGTTTGGAGAGAACGTACGAATCGGGGGCACAGACCAGAATTTTGAATCTATTAGTGGAGACGAGGACACGAACCAGAGCTTGCAAACCTGGAGCGTCGATTCCGTCGTCGTTGGTTACCATAATTGTCGGCCGATCGCCGGCGCCGTCATTAGAACCCATCTCCGGCGAAGATAGCGGGACACTTCGTTTGGATTGGTAGTTAAAAGAAGATCGAGCTCTGTAATAAGTTAGACCGGCGGTTAACCTCGCGGTCCCGGGATTAGATCAGGTGCGTGCAAGTCTATTAGATGGAGTAGTAAAAAACAGGAAAAAAAAAAGAAAAAACTAGGCTTTATTTGAAAAAAGTAAGAAAGGAAAAGTGAATTTTCCCCTTGTTTTTGGTTTAAAAAGAAAGTCAGAGAAAAATAAGAAAATTAAATATAAGTCAATTTCTTCGTTTTTATTCAAAAAAAATTGAATTTGCCTAGAATGTGTTTTGATAATTAGTACCCACCAAGGAGATGCTAAGAACATTTTTTAATACTGAAAATGTCCTTGACGGATATTAATTATCAAAACACGTCATTGTCCCCGTAACAAATGGTCCATTTATTGATGGGCGAACGACGGGGATTGAACTATCATTTTTCCTAATTTTTTACTTTTTAAAATTTTCTAGTCATAAAAAAATAATAATACACAAAAAATTCATGAAAAATCAAAGAATTTAAATTTTTTTTTAATAAAGACATAAAAATAAATCATTTGACTTATTAGGCCAAACAACTCCTGAGCACAAGATAATGGATAGTTTTGATTTTTGGATTTGTTTTAGCCAATTTGAAAAACATATACATCATCAAATCTAAACTGAAAAACGAAAAATAAAAGAATCACCTCTGCAAAAAGTTTTTAAAATTTTGGTTCTAGTTGTACTCATAAAATCCTTTTGCAAAATTTATTCTCTGCATATATATTCCAAACACTCTATAAATTTTTGTTAATACTGTAATTAAAAAAATAAAAAATAAATAAAACGAATAAAACAGGTCTCGTAGATTATGTATACAGTATAGTATATACTATACATGACCATTACACAACCCAAACCCCCAATCAACAAACCCAGAACCAAAAGTCTCTCTCTCTCTCTCTCTTCAATCGGCGATCGGTGACAGTCTCGCTGATTCATCGCCGGTGGACGGATCAAAGACCCTTTTCCGGCAGAGGTAAGCATTCGATACGTACAACCTTTGTCGTCACATTCTCCGTTAAAGCTATCAACCTGAAATTTTTTCTAGGGTTTCCTCTGATTTGGTCCAGATCTGGTCATGGGATTGATGGTCAATTTGGGGTGAAAAGGGTGTAAAAGTAATTGGTTTTAGGTTTTGGATCGTAGCTAGCTAATGCATGAGATGGAAGAGGGGGTGAGATCTAGAGAGGGTTTGGTAAAGAAGAAGAATTCTTCAGGTTGCTTGATAATAAAGAAGAAAGTTGATGGGTCAAGAAAGGTGTTCGAGTCGAATAAGGAGAGGAAAAGGCCGCGTTTGGCTCCCAGTAATTCTTCTGGTTCTAGCGATGATGATGATGATGACGACTCAGAAGAGCTTTCTAAAAGGAAGAAAACTGGAAGTTTTCAGAATGGTCAGAACGGCGGAATGGAGAGTGACAGGAAGGGGAGGTTAGATGTGTTCGAGTTCGATGATGAGTATGATTACGGGCATCACAGGTTTAAGCACACTAGCCGGAAATGGAACGACGGGGATATCGAAACCGGGTCTAGTAGACATATTATGATTGAGAAGAGAAAGAAGTCTTATTTTGATAGTGGAAGCGAGTCGTTATCGGGTGGAAGGAAAAGGGGATCGGATTATGGTTTTAAGAGTAGGTTGGAGACAGACGACGATGAAGCTCATTTACCCATTTCGTCCTTTAGACAGAAGGTTCGCCCACCTTCTGACGAGCCTATCAGATTGCAGGGCAAAAATGGTGTTCTGAAAGTGATGGTCAACAAAAAGAAGAAGATGGACGTGCCTAGTAAACTCACTGATCGCCAGTTGGTAGTTGGAGATAGAAAGGGTTCTAAGTCCGAAATTGTTATCAAGAAGAAGAACACGTCTACTGAACCTTCGTTTTACTCGGATTCAAAACGAACTGAAAAAGTAGTTCCAGTTATTAGGACAGAGAAGAGTTCAGTCAAAGGGAGAAAACCAGTGTCTAAGAGTGCCAAGGGTGGTGATTCAGAAACAGAGGACAGTGATACGTCATTGAGGCGGGGACCATCACGTGTGCAAGCTTCGAAAGGGGTAAGGAGAACGGGTGGGAAAACTCCATCAGCTGAAAAAATGAAGCCTGTTAAAGGGAAGGGAGTGTCTAAGAGTGCTAAGGGTGGTGATTCAGAAACGGAGGACAGTGATATGTCGCTGAGGCAGGGACCAAATGTGCAAGCTTCGAAACGGATACGGAGAACTGACGGGGAAACTCCACCAGCTGAAAAAATGAAGACTATGAAAGGAAAGGAAGTGTCTAAGAGTGGTAAGGGTGGTGATTCAGAAACAGAGGACAGTGATACGTCGTTGAGGCGGGGATCATCAAGAGTGCCAGCTTCGAAAGGGGTAAGGAGGACTGCTGGGAAAGCTCCATCAACTGGAAAAAGGAAGCCCGATAAAGGAAAGGAAGTACAAACAAAGCGTGGTAGTGGGACGGAAAAGCAATTGTTGCGTGAGAAGATTCGGCTTATGCTTATAACTGCTGGTTGGACAATTGATTATAGACCTCGAAGGAACAGAGACTATTTAGATTCTGTGTACATTGATCCCAGTGGAACAGGATACTGGTCCATTATTAAGGCTTATGATGCACTTCAAAAGCAACAGGACATAGAAGACGCTGATGTAAAACAAGTTGGGGACTCCTCACAATTTATGCCGTTGCCAGACGACTTGCTAAGTAAATTAACGAGGCAAACTCGGAAGAAGAGGGAAAGAGAGATGAAGATGAAGATGAAGCGGAAAAATCATGGTAGGACTAGGAGAGGCAAAGAAAGGAAGGAAGGGTCTGCAAAGGGTACAGAACATAATGGTAAATCACCAAAAGGGAGATCAGATGAAACAAGTAATGCAAATGGAGATGATTCAGGCAGTAATTTATCTCCCAAGCGAGAGAGATCTGGAAAACAGTCCACTGCAACTAATTCTCGTACAATACAAGGAAGAAAGAGTCGAAAAATTGGCAGATGTACGTTATTGATTCGCAGTTCTGACAAGAGAGCAGATTCGGAAAGTGACGGTTATGTTCCATTTACAGGGAAAAGAACAGTGCTTTCCTGGCTTATTGACTCTGGAGTGGTTCATTTAAGTGAGAGAGTGCAGTACATGAACCGTAGAAGGACACGGGCGATGCTAGAGGGCTGGGTTACAAGAGATGGTATACACTGTGGCTGTTGTAGCAAAATCCTCACTGTCTCAAAGTTTGAGATTCATGCTGGAAGCAAACTGAGACAGCCATTCCAAAACATATATTTGGAGTCCGGGACATCCCTTTCGCAATGCCAGATAGAGGCGTGGAATAGACAAGAGGAGTCCAAACGCAGTGGTTTTCACACTGTGGGTACTGATGGTGATGATCCGGATGATGATACTTGTGGGCTCTGCGGTGATGGTGGGGATTTGATCTGTTGTGATGGGTGTCCATCAACATTTCATCAGAGCTGCTTAGATATACAGGTATCTATTCTTGGTTGAGCAAGATATGATATGCGTATTTAGGTCATATTAGTCATCTGCTTAAACATTGAATCAGTTATTGTCATTCTTGATCCCTAAAATGTCGTGGGCCGTTGGTGTTTTCTTCATGGTGAAGATATGCATTTAGGTGTTCTAATCGTTGGTATGTATATTTATGTTGTACTGTGTATGAATTCACTTAGGTTTGGTAGAATGTAGGATTGTCTTTTCTTATACGTTAACGCTTGGATATGTTGGAGAAATTACTTTAAACATTAAGACTTAGAAGGTACTTGTGGAAGGAGAGAAAATTACTTTGTCCTATTGGTTCAAGAATTAGGAAAGAAAACCTTTGTGGAATGGTCGGGGGAGTGCCAATAGAAGACGAGATGAGAGAAAATAGTTAACGTGGTTGGATATGTCTATCGTAGGACGGTGATAGGAAGCTGTGGTAACTAGGATGAGTGATATGATTATGATGGAGGGTAGCACCAAGGGTAGGGGAAAACAAAATTTGACTTTAGCAGCGGTAGCTCGAAATGTGCATACCTATGCTCTGGACTATCAATGTAGGAAGCATGGTACTGTGCCTGCCCTCTTTGATGCCATTCGGCTTTGATTTGGGGGCATGGTTCCGCAGCAAAACAGGTGTAGGGGGGCCACTGTTTCAATGGTATTTTGAGAGCAGTCACTCTGTGCATATTGCCAAAGGTTAGATCTGTCTCCAATCTTCCCCCGCTCATACTCCCAATGATTGGGGAGTACATAGATTCTGTTGTTGTTGTAGCTCGAAAAGATACATGTTGGTTGGATATCAGAAAACAGTCAATAGAGATTAGAGGTCAATGAAAAGAATGAAAAAAATGGATTCATGTAGCCGACCCCAATTGGACTTGAGGCTTGGTTTGATTTGATTTGATTTGGTTTATTGGTTCATTGATCATGCGTGACGTTGTTAGAATTGTACAAATCACGATTCATATCATACGATTCAGCGGGTAATCGATACGAATAGGCTGCTTGGATGGAAAATAGCTGTGAATTGTAAGTGAATCGTTCTATATACTTAAAATTTTCAAAATTCATATTTTACTCTTGTTTTGCTTTTTTTGTTGTTGGAAAAGGATTCAAACTATATTTTTAAAGTCTTTTAAAGTCTATAGTATTGTTATATGGCTATATGCCATCTTTTGTCTATTTTTTTCCTTTTTCAGTATTATATTTATAGGTAATAAGAAAGGGAGATTTGGTTAGCCTTGTAGGTTATATATTCGGTTAGCCTTTTTTCTATTTCAAGTAGGATTCTCGAGTCCTCATCTCTTGGTAGTTGCAATGGAAGCAACTTAGCTAATACTCCACATTACTATTAAATCATCATTGAGAAGAAGGTTTTTGTTGATTAAGGCCTAAAACTTTCATTTGAAGCATATATTATTGTTGCCCTAATCAATAAAAACATAGGTTTCCATGCATTATAGAAATCATGACTGAATCGGAAAGATTCACAGTTCGATTCGATTCACGATTCGGAAAAGGATGATTTTGATTCTCGATCCAATACACGATTTGACAACCTTGATGCGTGAGACAATTATGCAAGTGAGAGGCTGATATTGTATGTGATTTGATTTCTTGGAAACCTTGTATGCAACTTTTGGCTTTTCAATTAGTTTGTCCATACTGTTTTCAGATACTGAAGTGGTGGGTAGTGATGTTGGTGTCAATAAAAAAACTTATCTAAACAAAGTCTTGTTTTTACAATGTGTTTTGGATGGCTTTTGATTGTGTGATATACTTTTCTTTGAAAGATCTTACAGGATCCTTTTCTTGAAAAGAAGTTGGAAGAAAGACTGTTTAGAGAACACCCACTTTGTCTGTTGAAAGCTCCTGCATGGTTTCTTTCTACTTTTGTTCTCTTCTATAATCGTAATTTAACTGATGAATGGGTGTCAATGAGTAACCAGATATGGTCAATAACTTCTCTTTTCCTTCCTTGACATACAAATTTCATAGCCAAATCCCAAGGTATTGTCTTGCTATTGGTGAAGTGGTAGAGGAAGAGAGAAAATGCCATAGAAGTTTCTGTCACGTTTAAGAAAGTGGCACCATTATTGAGAGAGAGAGAGAGAGAGAGATTTTTGTGGCACTGTGCGGCTGGTATTTAAGAAGCCGTGGTTCTTATATTGTAATATGTTAACATCTGGGGTTTGTTAAGAATGAAACTGCTAGTTAACCGCCTTTCCTTATTTTGTTCTTGTATTCTGACAAGTCAATTGCAAATGCTACACCATGTAGCATCTTGTAGACAGGCTCCCAGAAAGGCAAGTGGATCATGTTGTTGTAGTCCTTTGGGCTTGAAATTTTTTCCAAAAAGCTCCACAAGATTCTAACTATGATTCTTTATCTCTGTCTTCCATTGAAATTGGATTTTATATCGGTTGAAGCTTTGTATATTCACATTTTCTCCTTGTTTCAGATGCTTCCCCCTGGTGATTGGCACTGTCCCAACTGTATATGCAAAATTTGTGGAATTGCGGGTGAGGTTAGCGATGTGGGAGATACTGCAACCGTCGGTGCCCTTCTGACTTGCAGCCTGTGTGTAAAAAAATGTACATATCTTACCACTCCTTGCTTTAGATTGTGTTTGTGAAATGCTCTTTCCCCTTGCATGTTTTTTCTCATATGTAAGAATTTTCCTGAATCAACCTTTTGCCATTTTTCAGATCATGAATCTTGCAGTCAGGAGATGGAACCCGCCGATGTAAATCGTGCATCCGCTTCCTTTTGTGGGAAGAAGTGCCAAGAGGTACTAATGTATTGTTTTTCTGTCAAAGTGACAAGTTTTGGATGCTCTAACATATTGCTGTCCATGTTTAAAGAATTGAGTGAAGCTGAACCCTTCTACTTCTGCAGCTCTTTGACTCATTACAGAAGCTTCTTGGGGTCAAACATGAATTGGAAGCAGGATTTTCATGGTCTCTTATTCATCGAACAGAGATTGACACGGATGCATCACACCGTGGAGCTCCACAGAGGGTGGAATGCAATTCTAAGCTAGCTGTTGCACTCTCTGTTATGAATGAGTGCTTTTTGCCTATTGTTGACAGGAGGAGCAGTATCAATTTGATACATAATATTCTCTACAATTGTGGGTAAGCAGTTTTCGACTGTTCTTGATTGGGAAAGTATTTCTGCCTGTGATTTTTAACCATGCAACATTTTTTTCGGTATTATGTTATGCATTCCTGGCAAGTTTCTTTCCTTCAAGCAGTTATACTGAAGCATGCAGTAGTTATAGTAGTTATTAATGTCCATCTGTATTCTGTACATGTGACCTATTTGTTTGCTTTAGAATGACCTGTTATTCTGGTTTTTAATTTTTAAATGCTTTGATAGTTTTGTCCCCATTTTTTATCTTGCATTAGTACTTCCACTCCCACAATTATGTGGTCTCTTCCATGTGCTTGTTTGGCTTCCAATAAGGTCCTGCATCTTTCTTCAGGTCATATATACTGACAATTCACCATTTCTATATATCCTTCCAAATTTCCATATATGTATGTATGTGATGGATGGATGGATGTAGGCATATTTGTACTTTTAAACTGACAGATATTGTAGGGGGGGTTTCCCGAGCTTATTCTCCGTGATTTGCTTATTTAATCTGTAGATCAAACTTCAGTCGGCTAAACTATAGTGGCTTCTATACTGCTATTTTGGAGAGGGGTGATGAAATCGTTTCCGCAGCAGCCATCAGGTATAATTTGTTATAGCTTCGTGCATCTGTGTTGCATATGCAGCTCTCATATTTAAGGACAACATATTTCTTGTTGAAAAGACTGAATTATCGATTTGATAAGTTGGAAATATAACTTTGAGGCGCCATATCCTAGAAGAGGACATTACTGGTTAGTGGATACCACCTCTTTTTCTCCCTCATCTTAATATGTCATGAGCACATTACCCTCCATTGTTCATGTTGAGGGTTAAGACTCTATGGTTTTTTAAGATGTCCGTATTTTGGCTAGCTACCTTTTGCCATCCCCCTGTGGGACTATTGCTGTGCTCTAATGTAGAATTCACACACATTAAGTTATTGTTCTTGCTTTACAGAATAACTGTGGGAGAAGTTGAATCATCATTCTAGACCATTTTATTTGTCTTCCTTTTTCATAGAGTAGATTCCCTCAATTCAGATCTTGTTATTTTTGCCCTTTTTTTTCCCTGTCGGAATGTGCTCATAAATACAAACTATGTTAATTATGATGTTTTGTTATTGTATGGTTAGGATCCACGGGACACAACTTGCAGAGATGCCTTTCATTGGGGTTCGTCATATGTATAGACGCCAAGGGATGTGCCGCCGACTTCTTAGCGCCATTGAATTGGTATTGCTTGCATGTTTAAGCGTTTTCATTATCAACTGCTCTGAAATAAAATGACATTATGCTCCAGTATGTTAACTTTATGTTTTCTTCTTCTTTTTCCCTTGCTTTTTTTGGGGCATGGGGAGGGATGCTTTTAGTTGCCATTATCAACTACTTATTCTTGTACCATTCCTGAGAACCTATATTTTTCCTTCCCATAATTCGGTGAATCTTTCTGGTTAGTTTGGATCACTCATGCAAATGATTTATGTTGTTTTTATGTATACTCTCAGGCCCTCTGCTCTCTCAAAGTCGAGAAATTGTTTATTCCTGCCATTGCTGAGCACATGAATACATGGACTATGGTTTTTGGTTTCAATCCACTTGAGGAGTCGCACAAGCAAGAACTGAGGTCGATGAATATGTTGGTGTTTCCTGGCACAGACATGCTACAGAAACCACTAGTGGAACAAAAAACCACAGGGGAAAACACAACTGCCAACTCAGGTTTCTGTTGATTGTAATAATTGCCTATACCAGGCCCAGCCTTAAAATTTCATTTTCATTTGATTTTAGTGTTTTATTTATATTTGCATTCTTTTGTTTAGATACGAAATCCATTCTAATCAAAGAAGATCTTCGTCTTGAGCCTGATTTGACAAAAAAATCAGATGCTGATTCCTCTGGGGGCCATGATCTCAACATCCGTGATGATGATGTTATCATGCAAAATGGCGATGAAATTGATGACAAAGCTGCTGCTGAAGATTCTGGTTTGGAAGGCCCAGCTGTTCTCTCATACGGTAATGCACTGTTGACTTCTTCGACGGGTGTTTCTTGTGAACCTAAAGTAGAAGTCTTGAGCGAGGAGAAGGCGACTCTTCAGTCTCAGTCAGTAGAAATGTCAACTGAATCTTCTGCTGACTTTGTTAAGGGCCCCCCTTCCTCAGATTTGCATCATGATCTCCTTAAGATGGAAAATCCTGTATTAGATCCTACTGTCAACAGTATTTCTTCTCTCAGCCTGGGTGAAGTTCTCGAATCTAATGTCAAAGCTGCTGTAGTTGAACTGGTTCTTGATCCCTTGGAGGAAACATCGGCCATGGATACTGCTGAGGAGTTCAAAGGAGATAAAAAGCTTCTTTCCGTTTCCACTGTGGATGAAACTGATGAGATCACAAAGGAATCCAACTCGGATTTGAGTCCTCGCATTTCAGATCGCATGGAATACAAGTTGCATGTGGCTTCAGAATCTGAAGCCAAAGTTGATGAACCTGTTGAAGGTAATATTGAGTCTTTTGTGGAGGGTTATAAAGATGGTAATCATGATGCGAAAGTAAAAGTCCTTGATTCTTTGGGTGGAATTTCTGCGGAGGAAGAGAAAAATAACGGGATCCTGGATCTAGTTTCTGTATCTTCTTCCAATGGAAATGATGAGTGTAGTGTGCAACTTGCATCGGATATGAATCAACCAGATGCACTTCATCTGCCCAGCAAATTGATTGTGGCTTCACTTGTTTCGAATGCAGAGGTTGCTATAGTAGAAGGTAACGGTCAGTCTTCTGCTGTGAGTGACATTGTTGATACTCTTGTTTTGGATTCTTTAGATGACAGTTCTACTCATAACACGACTGAAGAAGTAAACAATAAGCCGCATCATGTTCCTCTTTCCAATCTTTGTGAAAAAGAGGAAAGTAGTAACTCTGGTTCGAATCATCTGAGTAAATGTGAGGTTGAAAGTGAAATTCCTGTGGCTTCAGAAGTTTGTTATGAAGCAGATACAGCACCAGTCAGAAATGATATTCGAAGTTCTGAAGTGGGTGACATTGATGATAAAGTTAATGATGGCAAAGTTGCTTGTGTTGAACCTGATCTTGATTCTTGTGGGGAAATTTCTGCTCAGGAAAACGACATTACTAAAGACCAGGAACCTGCATCTGTTTCTTCGCTTGACGTATCTGCTGAGTGTAACGTTCATTTGAACTCGGCTTCGAACAAGCAGAATGCTCTTGACATGGAAAGCAACTTGCATGCAGCTTCAGAAGTTGCTCTAGGTGGATGTAATATTCTTTCAAGTGCAGAAGATGACATGGGTAAGGAAGCTGAAGAGGTAAATGTCATAAATGCCCCCGTCGAAATCTCTGTGGAACATCTAACTGAGGAAATCAAAGCAAATGTTACAGTTTCAACTATTCATGAATCTGATGACAGTTCCGTTCAATTTGAATCTGATCAGAATAATCAGAGTGCAAATGCAATGGAAACTGACTTGTCATAGGGACTCTGAGGTTCAATCTGATGGAATGCATTGTGATAACATGCATTTCTTGTATTTTGATCTTCTTCTGTTAGATATGATCTTGATAGCCATTTTCGTCATCACATGCTGGAATGCAGCTTATATACCTCCGGCATTGTGGGCAACAAGAAATGGAACCCATGAAAAAGCCATAAATTTTGAGGGAAATGACTTTCTGGTTTCCGATCAGAGGTCGTGCACAATATATCTGTTACAGGAGGCTTCCAGTGGGTAGAAATTGTTCTGCTGCAATTCTGCTGCAATTTTACCGGAGTTGGTCTGGATATCATAAAGTCAAGTTCCCTGCCTTGTAGTGTTGTAACCTAGCTTGGCCAATAACTTCTGTGTGCTGAGTTTGTTAGACGAATACTTTGGATTAGCTTTTTTGTTTTTGTACAGATCTAGATTTGGGTTTTCGGTGTCTTAGGTGGAAGGCCTTGTAATCTGTCATATGATAGTGATAATTTTGTTGTTACAGCACGGAGGTAAGGTAATTCTTGGGCTGGGCCTTTCTTGTTACGTCCTGGAACTCCCATCATGTTTCTTTGTAATTTACTGAAGTTTCAGTTGTTGCTTTTGTATCTAGGAATCGCGATTCTGTTTGTCACACTGTTCTGTTTCAGCCTGTTGATGCTGCTTAAGTACAGCTTTTATCATCAGATTCAAAACATGTTTTTTTGGTGATCTGGAACTGATCCCACCGACCACAACCGCATGGCATCGTATTCCGGAGCTCCCTCTCACAATTATTTCGACAGGTTTTCACTTGCAGAGACGAAAAGATATTGCTCAAATCAAGTCTATCAGCCTTTTTGTGG
The DNA here is from genome assembly GCA_025642025.1 of Rhododendron ferrugineum. Classification (NCBI taxonomy): domain Eukaryota; kingdom Viridiplantae; phylum Streptophyta; class Magnoliopsida; order Ericales; family Ericaceae; genus Rhododendron; species Rhododendron ferrugineum. Next base: position 2,043,396 of record JAOTQK010000012.1, read on the forward strand.
ATTATGATTTGACTGGAGCTCGTTTGGGGGTTAGTAGTCCGACGACGATGATGACTACAAAATATTTCTGTTGCAAAGTGGCTTTCTTCGGTTGTCTTTTCAGAATGTGTACTTTAAATATTTTCTTGCTTCGTATTCATATCTTTATGTGTTTTACATTTTAGTAAGTTTTTCTTAAATTTCTTGTCTAAATTTTTTACTTTTTCGATTCATTTCTACAAAAAGATTAGGAAAAAAAATTACTAAAGGCAAAAATTTGGTGTACTTTACGCTTGGTGTCACTTTGCATGGGGATCTAAATTTAATTAGAGGCATTTTGTGTAACATACTTGAAAAGCATGGGGATTTAAATAAAATTAAGGGAGAACGACAACCATTAGATTGGTGAGTCCAGTGGACCCTACACCCTGTGTTTTGTATAATAGATATCACTATGCCAGTTTATTTGATTAACTTTCTTTATCGGCATAATTAATTTGATCAACCACAATTCACAAAGGGTTCCAATTCACTATTGTATGAGAAATGCAAACATGCCAGTTTATCATCATTAAGTGTCACCATCTCCACGTATGCACTTGATTAATTTTTCATAGGACTGTTTGTTTAATCCATTTTTTTTTAACAACGAAGCAAAGAATTTATTGATAAGAAAAAAGATTACAAAGCAACGGTTAAGTTGGCAAGAAACCAATAGAGCACCCAGAGGGCCAAGCCCAGAATACTAAAAGGGTCAAAATGGGTAAAGATAAGACAATTAAGCCCATGAGAAACCCAAAACCCAGAAACAACAATTAAGCCCAAATACACCAAAACCCTAACCCAAAAACTAAAAGACATAACTCATAGACAACATGGGTCAGCCTAAACATCAACCCTACCCACCACCAACTACGACCACCTGGAATGAGAGGGGCCGTTGCCACCTTGTTTAATCCATAATGAATATCTGGACGTAATTTGTATTCAAAGAAACTACATATGAGACGTATGATTAAAGTTTTGATGATTAAATATTCATCATACATAATAACTGCACAATAGAATATACTCCCTCCGTCCCTCTTTAAATGTCCCCTACGGAAATCTGTGCAATTTCAAACCTCCCGAAAAACATATCTCTACATATTATTATTTTTATTTTCTTACACCAAATTAAAAGTAATATAGAGAAATATATATATTTTTTGGTTTGAAAATGCACGGATTTTCGTATAAAACATTTAAAGTGGGACAAAGAGAGTACATTTTATGGAGGTGAGGTATTATTAATCATATCACTTCGGTGGGACTACATATCCTATGAGATTGTATATCCTTTCACTATCCCCTCAAATAAACTAGCCTATACTTAATAAATTTTGTAACTATTTGTCTTTACGACAAATCAACCATGTGTTTAAATACTGAATTACTAATGAAAATCGATAATAGTGAATGACAAAAAAAGAAGAAGTGATATTCACCAAAAAAAAAAGAAAAAAGAAAATGATAAATTTGGACCAGCCTAACATGCCCTAGATCGGGCTACCAATTGTTGGGCTCCTTAGTCCATCACAGGAGATGCAAGTGATCCGGGCCTAAAGAAGAGTGTCAGGCCCATTAATTGGACTGAGCTCCCATCCAGTTTGCTCTCCCTCCTGGTCTAGTTTGGGCCACTTGTGTGGGTTCTTATTGGGCCCACAAACATGGATCATAACCGATCACGTTTTATAGCTCGGCGAGAACATTGACCACGTTAAAAATTAGGTTGATCAAATATTGTTTTATACGATTTTAAAATACATTAATCTCATTTAAAAAAAAAGTGTGCAACATTGGCTTACAACCCTTTCGACACAATTATTTGAGGCCTAACGCATTTTGAAATCATATCAACCGGTATGCGATCAACTTTAGGCTCAGTTTGAATGATAGAAATCTTGAGGAGGGATGAGAATGAAACGTCATGCTTTCATAATTTTGACGTTTGGAAGGGACAACTATAATAACGTGATGACATACTTTCAGGATTCCCACGTTTGGGGGGACACAAAGAATACGATTGTGATTTCTGATGACACATCCGACTAAAAATCATATTACCAGATTGAGTGTGAATCTGATCTCGTCTGTATCCTATGGAAATCTTAGATTTTTGTCTCAATCAAATGAATCAATACAATATATATATATATATAAAAAGAAAGAAGAAGATTAATTTTGATAAATTTTTAAAATAATTGAGTTATTATTAAATTAATTCAAACACTGAAATAAAATTACTTTAGGTATGTAATTTTAAAAATTTAAATCCCACTCATATTTCTATTCCTATTCAAACAAATATTTTTAAATTTAATTTCGAAGATTCCGATTATCCAAAGAAAGCATTATTTTCGAAGTGGTCGATGACCAGCTAAATTTTGCAGAAAAACCCACCAGTAAGAAAGGAGCTTTCCAACACAAAAATGGAGCTTTCGGTTTCTCCTCATCTTCTCACATCTCCTTGCACTTCTTCTT